>CAEMYA010000028.1:5993160-6023787 GCA_903131615.1 Diplodus sargus
CACACACACACACACACACACACACACACACACACACACACACACAGTCTCTCTGGTCTCTGGCTGTCTGTATCCACTGCTCTGTGATGGTTGACAGCTTGAGAGCACACCTCAGCCACATGACTTACACCAATGTATTCAAGTACAGTTGGATAAATTGGTTTCATAATTCAGACCGCGCAGAGGATAATTGGGTGAATCCATCGTTGTGAATATTGCAGATGGATTTAGAAGACGTCAGCTCTTGCAGACGTGAGCAGATGTTAGCCGGGTGTCACATTTGTGCTTTTTTATGTATTTTTTTCATGGTGTAAGGTTCATTGTGGCTGCAGGTTGTGCAAATCGCCCTTTTCCTCTGTATTATACTTGGATGATGTTTTACCATCTTGGCCAGAAGTTTGGGTGTTAAGAGTGAAGACGGATCAAAGTTTGAGATTTTGCGCAGAGGTGCATCAGTGCAGTAGGTGAAATGTATGATACCCTTAAAGGGGCTCTACATAACAACTGTTCAGGCATTACACGTATTAATCACTTTTTATTGGCAATATGTGAGCGGATTAAAAGTGTGAAAAATGAGACCTTCCCCTCTTATACTTTTTAGTTGTTTTTTTTTTCTTTCCTTTACTGTTTTACATAAGTCCTCGTACATGTAAAAGATCTTGAAATTTAAAAAGGTCAAAGTCCGCAGTCGCAGAAGCTCCTCTCTCCCACAGAAAACCCTGCTCCTTAAACGCCTCGTCAGTAGTCCCGCCTTTAATTCTGTGACATCGAACTACGTCACACATTTTCATAAATTTATGCCTAGAGACCAGTTTGGCACATGAGAAATTATTTAGCATGGCTGCTCTGTTGTTGTTAGCTGTGCTGGCCCAGGCATGCGTGAGCTGACCAATCAGAGCAGACTCATATTCAGGAGGGGCAGGCCTTAAAGAGACAGGAGCTAAAACAGAGCGTTTAACGTGCACAGAATATGATATACAAGAGGCCAGTGCTTGGATCTGACAGGAAACAAGTACTTAATTTAAAATTCATTATAATGACAAAGATTACTTTAACTTAAGTGCTACTGTGCCGTATCCGTGAGTGGCGCTGTGTCGTGAATCCGCGATGCCTGTTTAGGCGTTAGGCTTTCAGATGGATAATTCGGATTCACACGTACACATCTTCATCCAAATCCGACACGGCTTCCATTTTTTGTTCTCAGCCTCACACACTTTTTCCTCACAGCGCTGCAAGTTTGACTTTTTTACCCCGAAGCACGCGTTAGTAAAACTCACATTCAGCCGTGACATCAGAAACAGTCAGATTTATTCGCCGACGCCGAACGTAAGCAGCCGCGTCAGAGCCGACACCGACGCTAAAAATAATACTGGTGCACCTCTGCTTTGATGGTCAATAAAACTCTTATTGATCCCGACTTTGATCTCGTCTATTGTACTCCCAGCAGTGCCAGACACACGCTGAGGTTCTGCTTTACACTCGCTGTTCCTTTTTTTTTCTAACGTTATGTGCACCACAGGGAGGAAAGTGGCGGTTTAGACTCTCCAGGCTGTCCCCGGATGGTGGGCTCTGAAAAGCACTGAACTGTCTGCAGAATGTACCTTGAAGGATGTGAAATATTCTCCTCTTTTGTGCTGTTCCCTTTTTTCTTTTGATCTCACCATCTCACTCTCTCTCTCACCAGATTGTATCAGGATAGACTGTAATCTCAGTAAGTGTTTCCTATGATTATTTACTGTACCATGATTTAGAGAACACTGTGCATTGTGGTATAATCATATGCGTCTTTCTCAGTTCCCGTATCAAACACAACACAAGTCATTCATTCTGGCCTACAATCTCCAGTGTTTACTGCTTTTATCCTACTCACAAGCATCATTATAGAGATAAGTAAACGAATGAGACTTCGCTGTGTTGTATGGTTGAATATAATTGGATCTTTTTGCTCTGCACCCACAAAAATCCACATTATAGTAACAATTTTAATTACACATTTTCTCATTATTGCAGTGCATTAATGTTGTTAATCAAACAGAGCTAAATTTGACATACAGTAGTCTGCTGGTGTGCTGCAAATGAGTGTCATTCATTTGCCTGTGACAAATGTTCTCACACAGCTGATAATTGGGAACAGTCCAAGTACAATCAACAATTATCTGTGGAGAGAAAAGCAGTGCTCGGTCTCAGTTAGGAGAAAAATGTGATTTTATTAGTGGGTAATCACACTGCAGCAGCAGAGCTGAGTTAATTTAAAGCTTAGCCTGATATCTGATCAATAGATTAGTGTGAGACAAGACTGTCAGTGATCAAAAAGGCTCGCTTCTGCTTAGATGTTGAAACCGGATAGAGAGATTACAGTTGGTCTCAGCCAATTCTTTTCATTTCAGGAAAACACATGTCGTGCAGCATAATCTTTATGAGTGAATTAAATCACCAGATGCCAGTTTTTTTTTAATGAGAAATCATTTAAATATAATAAATGTCTAAGTCTGCCCACTCATCATGCATCAACAGACACTTGTTATCGTCCTTTTGTTTTATAACCTAAAGATTTTAATTGGAGGAAACATCCTGGACCAGATGGTCCATCAAAATGCAAAATGAATGGACTGAATTCAGTGTCTAAAATCAACCAACAAGGAAGAAAAAAATACTCATGACAAGACAGGACACCATAAGATACATTCATGGACCATAAGGCTTTTAAATAAGCAAACATCATGCCAGTGATCAAACGGAAGGCAGATCCTCCCCTGTATCAACAGAATTCATTGTCTGGTGTTTTTAATATTCTTTTGAAATGGAGTGGTCCTTTAGCTCACACTGCGGTAATGTTGGAATTTATGATGTAGATTGACGCTCCCACCTGATAGTGAGAGACAGGCAATTTAAGTCTGGGTTCAGGCTACAGCGGTGGGAGGAAGAGATAACAGCTATCGCCAGTGGAGAGGTGACCGCTTCTCTGATACGGATCATCCAATACAGCGGGGGCCTATGAACGCTTTAAGAATTATCACTACAATCGAGTGCCGGCTGAAAGCTTGTTTCAAGCCCTCATGTTTGAATAATTCCTGGATTATTGTAAAATAAAACGGCTGATGTTAAATCTCTCAGTGATTTGCAGACAGGCCTCGATATCAGCCTTGATACTGGATCTATGCTTACCTTTTTGCAACAACTGTGTAGGTGCTCTCAAACGTGTTTCGACACTTCGGCACGCAAAGTAGAGAGTTCAATAACCCCGTAGTCGTCACTGTGATTTTGTCTCTTGTTAATCTATTGATCTGAGATGCTGATTTAACAGCGCTTTGTACACTTTTGCTGCTGCGACACATTTATGACGCCGAGCCCAAACGGCAGTCTTTTATGTTGAATGGATTACATTGTTTCTCTCTGATCAAGGTGAGTAGCGTGCGTGTGTTTCTGCGTGCAGTCGTGGGTGTGTGTGGGTGATTGAACAGAATTGAGGTGTGCACGTACCATTTCCTATAAACCAGTACAATAATCTGTCCGCGGGAGAGACATTAATAGCCATTTTGAGTGGTTCACGGCACCCAATAGCAAGTGAAATATTCAAAAGAAATAATTATGCGGGGAGAACAAGGAAATATATCGCACACGACTTATTAAAGGAAAGGTTGGATATATTTAATCCACAGGTATCTGCCCTAGAAGTTGCCCTCTCCACCAGCAGATGGCATTGTACCATCACACACTGTCCACAGAACATTTTGCACAGTGCTGTATGCGCGCCTCTCTTAATGCACAATAAATTGTCTTCCTGGTCAGTTATACTGTTTGTATGCCGCGCCAGTGACCCCTCAAGAGTTTAATGTTACAGATTAAGACGACGATGGATGGCTTGGTTAATGGATTTTATGAAAAATGGAGCCAAATTTCCAAATTGCAAGAATGGTCTGCCCGAATGATTTAAACGATCATCATTTAGTGAGCACTGTCACTGGGGAGATAAGACATTTTGCGCCAAAGGCTCATTGTGAATTTAGAATATCCTTGTTAAGAGGCTGCTTTAAGGGATTGCGGGATGAAAAATTCAGATTCCTCAGGTGAGGCATCTCGCGTGTGTGTCTTATTTCTGAAGGAATCAAAGAGACAAGCCCATCTGCGGCCGCCTCTTTGGAAGTTGTCAGTGGGAGGGTAATAGTTGCAAGAACAAATGCTGCTGCAGTGCTCTTCATTAATTCTCTGGAATCCGGGGAATAATGGTACACTGCACACTTTTGAAACGAAGCATTTGTTCTAACAAAATTACCATAGCGTGCTTTGATTACACGCACATCCTGCGTTCAAAGTCTCAGCTCACTCATAATGCTGACCTGTATAACCGCACCGTGCCTTTGAAGTCATCCTTGTTTGAAAATATTAATCAAATTCAATTTTAACTGAGGATCAAACTGGACAAAGTAAACCCCGTACATGTGCACGGTGCTCTGGAGCCTCTGGAAGCTGAGCTTGTGAAGGGACGGCTCTTTGAAGGGAGCCCACATTTCAAAGGGTTTACAGTCAGAAGCGTGAATACGTATTACACTACACCGTTTTACTACCCACTGCAGCGTTAGAGATAGATCGCTATATGAAACACGGAGAGTGCAGTCAGTTTTACGATGTGTACTGAATTTATATGTGCTGAGATAAAATTCATCATGACCCCTCTTTCAAATCGTGTTAGTTCTAGGGGTAGACCAGAGTAAGACTTAACAGCAATGTCTATTTTACTTCATGGTATATATAAATTGAATCAATGTATGTGGACAAGAAGTATGCTTCACTGTACATTCAGAGGCCACTTACATCATAACAAGACTACAACTTTGACATCAATAAAACCGAATGTAAAATCCTGTAAAGGCATTTTCCCAGGGGGCATCTTGGTAAATCGCTCTGATCCATGCAGACTTGTCACGTTACACAACGGAAATTGTTTTTGATTGTTATTTGAACAGTTTAATCATTGTCGTTGTGAGTATTTGACTGAAAAGCACACCTTTATCACTTATATTTAATTGTGTAGAGGCAATTTGTCACATCACCACAAATGCCTAGTCTACGCTAGCGAAGAGGTCATGCTAGCGAGCTAACTAGTGCTACAACAAGCCGTTGCTATTGCCCAATTCCAACACAAACACATATACACACAAACACGTGCACACAGGCTCCCATTTGTCATATTGCTATGAATGTTTAGCCCGCACTAGCGAAGAATTCAAGCTAGCTAGCTAGTGCTACAGCAAGCTAATATTGCTATCATAAAGTCAGCTTCTGTGATAATAATACATGTCTTAGCATTAGTTAGCTATTATGTTATTGTGTTAGTTGATGGTGTATATGCTTTTGCAGAAATCTAACATTTGCAAGGCTAGATTATTAACATATTAACATATATATCCTAAGAAACTTTCAAAATATTACACAAACTTGCCATATAACTGCTTCTTTGATTTCCTCCAACCAGTAAAATTATTTGATGCCATTCAAAATGAATGAGTAAGGCCAGATCCATCCAAAAAGAGAGCTGAAATTTAAAAGAGCTCCATCCAGAGGACAGGAGGGAAATCACAGGGCACTTTAGTGTTAGAGTTAAGGAGCGGGCTGCAGAGGTTGGGTAAGCTTACCTCTTTCCACCAATGGAGGCTGACTCAAGTGATGTCACTTGAGGCAATTTACCAGACTTCATGGTGTTATGAAAGGCTAACGTTCGTCCCATGCTCAGTCTCCCAGCCTTGTAAACAACCATTATTGTGTGAAATAGTTGGAGACCCCTTTTTTTTTAACTTATCCAACAAAATGATGCCCAGTTGACAAACACCTCAGTACAATAAAAGACAAGATAATACCTCTCTGGCCCTGCAAGAATTTGCATTCTGTTTTTCTCTCTTGGTATAAAGTTGTTTGAGTTCACACGCTGACACGAGATAGCGGGGTAGCTCTCCTTTGAGAAGCACAGATAAGATGAATAGTCCCTCCTATCCGGCGCTATCTGCACTTTTATTACAGCAAATCTGGTGTGTAGCCCTGCGTTCGTGATAGGGGTTTACAAGGTAAACAATTCTCCTCTTGTGTTGGACATGATTCCAGCGAGTGGTTTGTTTTGTCATTACCTAACTAAGTCCATCAAATATAGAGGGGGCACGGTTTGACGTGATTGATCCGTCTGGTGCGTGCAGTCGATATCCAGCAGTCGGGTGGCGGGTACCGCGGCGCAGCGCCGCGAAGACACTTGATATGCAGCCCCGGACAAAGTCTCCCTTATTTCCCTGAGGATGAAACAGTGAAGTGTTCGAAAACCAGTTGATGTTTTCCATTTATTGCCCTCTGTACGTCCCCTGTAATTCTCCTGCACCCTGAGCTCAATTAGACAGACAAACCCCTAAAGGCGCAGTCAGCTTAGGCAAGGCATGGCCAATTAGTTTCCCAAGCGATGTCAGAACTCCTTTGAACTGCCGTGTCGGCCTGTTGCATAGGCACTGATTCGGGATGACGGTGCTGCAGTGGCATGCTTCTGCACTGTGACCTATTTTGAAACCAGTGGGAAAAAAGGCAGAGGATAGTGCAGAAATGCTGAAACTTAAAGCTGAATGTTCGAGCCAAGCCTCTAGATAACAAGGAACATGTTTCCTTAAATGACCCCCATTAAAAGCATTGAAAGCATGCTATTTCAGTAGAGAAATTAATTTACACATTAAGTATTTTTTTCTTTGTTTGTCTTATTCCTCATCTTACGCACAGTAGTGTTTAGTACATGCAAATTATTGGTTTTTCGAGTGATTGCGAATGGCTGTGCGTGAGCGAGCGATTCTGTAAGTGAATGAATGTGTGCGCCCTGACGGTGCTTGTCATCTTGAAAGAGGAAAGAGAGCATACTGAGCCGATCTGGTATGATTGTCACCTGCCACCTTTCTCCTCTTAGGCAAGGGACCAGAGATACTCCTGGTAGGCGAGAAGCTGAATGACAATGAGTGGCACACGGTGATGGTGATGCGGCGTGGGAAGAATTTGCAGCTCTCTGTTGACAACGTGACGGTGGAAGGTACGGTAGGACTGAAGGAGCCACGCTTACAAAGGCACTGAAAAGGTATTTGAAACATTAAGCTGCGTGTTTTGGTCTCATAGGCCTCATGACCGGCGCCCACACCCGCCTAGAGTTCAACAACATCGAGACCGGGATCATGACAGAGCGGCGTTTCATCTCCGTGATGCCTTCCAACTTCATCGGCCATCTGCAAGCGCTCTCCGTCAACGGGATGCTCTATCTGGACCAGTGCAAGAACGGCGACATCTCCTACTGCGAGCTGAATGCGAGATTCGGCATGAGGCACATTGTTGCCAATCCTGTAACGTTTCTAACGCAAGCCAGCTACTTGGCCTTCTCCACCTTGCAGGCCTACGCCTCCATGCACCTGTTCTTCCAGTTTAAGACGACCAGTCCAGACGGCCTGATACTTTACAACTCTGGGGACGGTAGTGACTTCATCGTGGTGGAGCTGGTCAAAGGGTAAGTGCCGGGGCGTTGGTTACTTTCACCATTAATCACAGTTTTTCAGGATCTAAATTGACGTTGTCAGATTGTCAAACCATCGGTCCAAGACTTGACGCCTTTTAAATGACAAAGAAAAGCAGGAAATCCTTACATTTAAAGCCCCATTATGTATGCTTTTACCTTAGAATAACAGCTTCAAAATCATTTTGATGGTACAGTGTCTAGTAACAGGGTGAATGGTGTCT
This sequence comes from Diplodus sargus, assembly GCA_903131615.1. Lineage (NCBI taxonomy): Eukaryota > Metazoa > Chordata > Actinopteri > Spariformes > Sparidae > Diplodus > Diplodus sargus. Next base: position 6,000,904 of record CAEMYA010000028.1, read on the forward strand.
CTGTCTCAGCCACTCCACCCCCTATCAGTTGTTTCTGCACTGTGTAACTTCAGTGAGAGGGCAGGATCACAGCGTTACATCCATGTTTACTTCAACGTACAAGTCTTAAACGTATAACATTGTAACGATGTAATGAGTTCAGCCTGTTGTCCGCACCTAAATGACGTCTGACAAATTGTTACAGACCTGTGATTTGCATTTACCATAGCGGTGTTGCACTCCAGTTGTCTGGAAAACGATACAGAAGTACCATACTGTACCACCAAACTATGGAGCGGCTTCATTCCCCAGGCTGTGAGACTTTTCAATTCGTCCTCCATACTCCTACTTAATTTGTTTCTGTTTAAACCCTTGTGTTGTAAAAAAAAAAAAAAAAAATGTTAACTTAACCTTGCAACCTTGTAAAAAATGTACCCTGTAAGGGGGTGAAAGTGCACTTCACAGAAAAATGTTCTAGCACAGTAATGGCCTCAATTTAAAACTACAACATTATATAAAACAAAATAAAAAGAGGTCGGCCTTCCTAACACGGCTTGGTGCAAATATTTATGTCCTTCGTAGCACCATCGGATGATGTTGACAGACTGGAAAGCGAGGGGGAAAAAAACACGTTTAAACTGCATTGCGCGGGTCAAACACACTTAAACAAACTCACTTGAGCCTCTCGCTCACCAAACAATGGCTTCGTGGTAGGTTTGTCCAGCTTAATTGACGTGTTTGGCAAGTGGTTACACCTGATGAGGGACAGCCTGTTCCTCCTCTGAGGCCTCTCCACGGGCACACTGTGTGGAGTTTCACGGACATCAGGAGGGCTCCGAAGATTGTTGCACGAAAAGCCATGTTACGTAATTTTTTTTATTTTTTTCCTATCCAAGCAGATTATGTTGAATTTATGTAACACAGGTAATGGCTTATTTGTTTGGATTGTAACTGTAATGCGATTACTGCATCGCAGACCAATTGTTGTTCGACCCAATACGGCAATCGAATAATTGACTCATCGTGGCAGCTCTAGTCAGGACGAGGAAAGACAGAAGGGGACTGGAACAAACTATTTATCCATACCTAATTTTGTACCTATAGTCTTTTGTTTCAGTGCTGCAATATGTTTGCAAAAACTGAAGGCATATGAATAGTCCACCTCCCTTTATTCTTTAAGTTACCTAATCACGCTTCTCATCTTGAATCCGTCAGCCCGCAGCACTACAGAGGGACAGAAAATAGCTCCAAAATCATCTGCTCATCATGAATTATTTTGTTAAAGGCAGAGAAGCGCAGAGAGGAAGCGGGAGTGCCGAAACAGTAGCTGCCGTTACGACAGCATCGGTGTCATTGTCACGCGCGAAGACCGACTCGTGCATATTTGGCAACCAATATGTTCCGAATGTTTTTATTCAATGTAAATACATTTTTTTTTTCTTTTTTGCTACTGAGAATAGCAGAGAAAGGTTGTCGAAAACAAAGCAAGCAAAGCAACAATTGCAGCTTCCCACTGTCAAACCCTGCACAGACTTTCTCTCAGTGAGCAATTAGTCAGCGGGAGGCCTTGTTCGGCTCCGCAGCCTGCAACAGAAGCTCGAAAAAATGGCAACCAACACTTCTGTCACAGCTTTCAGACTGCTCGGTGTTATGTGTGAATTGTAGCAGCTTGGGTGCTCCTTAACTTTGATTCAGAGATCAGAATCTAATTTTTGTCAGCGCGCTGTCTACTAATCGAGTTTAATATCAACACGATGGCCTTAATATGTGTGTTTACGCACACGTTCAAGCATTTGAACATTTCTGACTTTGAGCCGCCTCTGTGGCAGACAGCGGACGGCAGCTGCGTAACCGTGATGCTCTAATCACACAGCAGTCTCATACATAATGTAATTGGATGATTCAGTTGTCTTGTCTTTAAATTACGTAAGGTTTGTCGAAAAAAAATAACACTGCAGAAGTAATGCTGGTTGTAAACGTTGTCCCGTAGGTACATCCATTATGTTTTCGACTTGGGGAACGGCCCCTCGCTAATGAAGGGAAACTCTGACAAGCCGCTCAACGACAACCAGTGGCACAACGTGGTGATCTCCCGCGACAGCAACAACGTGCACACCCTGAAGATCGATTCCCGCACCGTCACTCAGCACGCCAACGGAGCCCGCAACCTGGATCTGAAAGGTAAGTCACCCGAACACTTTTATCAGAAGTGACACGGTTAACTGTTCATGTCTCTTCCGTCACATGCCGTGGTGTCAAAACAGTTTTCGATTATATTCCAGCACACTCACTCTAAAATGGAGATTATCCGGGATAGTTGCGTGTAAAACGTGTTGATGTTGCGTTTTTTGGAGGGGGAAACTATTAGATTATCCATTTTAAGGCTGCAAACGAACATGAATACACACAGACTGAGGTGCAACTGGTGAATATTAAGCGTTCATCAACTTGTTGAGAGTTGAGAAGAAGGCAGCAATCCAAAAAAACAAAAAAACAAGATGGCCGTAATGCCAAATTTGAAGCTGCAAAATGGTGGTCCACACACCAATTAGTTATTTTTGTGGTAACTGAGCAAAATTTTATTGAGAGGTGTTTAAATGTATAAATTGTGGGGGGGCAGACTTTTAAAAACATCTCCGAATATGATGCAGTCCAGTTTGACTCTACTGCTAACTATGACCAAAATGCTATAACATGAACATGAGCATGATTCTTTATTCATTTCCTGATTATGTTTAGAAAAGATCATTTTTTCGTTTGTGACATGTTAATGGATTTTGAGGGGGAATTTTCCTGCTGACCCGCTCCTCTGTCTCATAGGTGAGCTGTACATTGGCGGCGTTGGGAAGAGCATGTATGGCAGCCTGCCCAGACTGATAGCATCCCGGGAAGGTTACAAGGGCTGCCTGGCATCTGTGGACTTGAACGGGAGGCTCCCCGAACTGCTGGCCGATGCCCTCCACAAGGTGGGAGAGGTGGAGCGCGGCTGTGGAGGTGAGCTGAGTGGCGGGAGGGGTGGAATGCTGGGAAGTCTGAAACACCTGTGAGTCATTCCTGTAATCTGATTTCTTACCGTTTCCAGCGGGAGGAACTCGGAGTGGCGCCTCACGGAAAAACTAATTACACCACATTTGTTCTGGTATTAAACAGCTTTCTTGAACGCCCCATTATGCCACATTCTGCGGTTTTATTATTTCCGATTATACATGCTAACACGTAATAATTTCAATCCCAGCTGTTATTGTAAACCGCTAATCAGCCAAGAAAGTACTCAGCTCTGCCAGGTTTTAAGAGTCTCAAGTCACCTCCCCTGGTGGCCTATACTTTCACCGGAAACACTGGGTTACCATAGAAGAGTTATGTAAGTGTACTCAAAGTTTGGCTCGAGGGTGACGCTTAGGTAAAGGTCGTGGCGTCTCAAAAAGACAACAGACATCTTCCTCTGTGGCGCATGAATAAGCAAAGCCAACAGTGTGAGTCACTGGTGAGGAGATTTGATGATTAGAAAATGATTGCTGCCTTAACCATGAAGCAGGGTGTATAAAATATAAAAAAAAATGATGATGATTAATGATAAACCCTCCTCTTGAGGCAACAAGGTTCCTTTGGAGACTTTTTGGATCATAGAACATCTGTATTAGTGGAGTAGAAGGAAAAAAGGTCAATTTGTTTTAGATAAGGTGGTCACAGTGACAGAAACACCGAAAATTGATCACGTTATCTTTGACCTTTACTTGGAGGTGATTAATAACCAGTATCAGTCGCTGAAAAGCAATTTCACCTACTACTTTTGGAGGTTCAGCACTCCTTTCCAATCATAAGTAATAAAACCGCTCCGTCCGAAGACCAACATCTTTAGTCTTATTTTGCGGTAATGTCCGGCTCTTCATTAGATATAATATGATCATTCCTGCTGGATAAAAATAAAGATGCATGCGTAAAACGGGGGGAAGAAAGCACCTGGTGAATCTGCCGTTTACGCCCCGCAGGTCCCAGCACCACCTGCACTGAGGACTCCTGCCACCACCAGGGAGTGTGTCTGCAGCTGTGGGAGGGCTTCTCCTGTGACTGCACCATGACCACCTACGGGGGCCCGTTCTGCAGTGACCGTGAGTGCAGTTGTATTACCTTTGGTTGGGAAGATAGGAGGGGAAAGTCTGCTTTGGTTACAAATACTCCACTGGTCAGATCTCGCAGCCGAGTGATTGGTCATTCGGCAGTATCCGCAAAATACACATTCAGTCAGACGTGCGTTGGCTTAAAGCAGGCGGTTCTCAAAGTGTCACAGGAACATTTTGTGTGGTGATCTAGAAATGTACATAATATATGTATTTTATTTTAATTATTCCATTTTCATTTCATATTTTATAGCCGGCATTTAATGCACAACTCAGCTACTGCAACAGGCAACTCTTGGCACCTTGTTAGTGTCATGGGAGCTTCGTTCTGTCATCAATGCCATTATCTTAAGGTGACAACTCGGAGGCTGGGATTGAAAAGCCATCACAGTGGATCAACTCTTGTTTCGTCGGACCATCATGAGGCCGATCACAAATCCTCCAGCATCATATTGTCTCTCCTTGAATTGGCAATCAAACATCAAAACTTTGAGAACTCCTGGTTTAAAGGCTGTAGAAATGAGCTGTGACAGATGTCGTCCCAGGTTACTCAAATTATGTCCTCTCACAGCCACTCAATGTGGGTGTCAGGGCAGCCTGCTGGTAACCGGTCGGCCGGTCTGTCATACGTTTTAAAGGGAAAACAGTGTATCAAAGAAGACAAAGAGCCGTGTTTAATCTCCAGAGAAACACATTTTTCAGCTGATCTAACTCAGCGGTTTCCAACCTTTCTTGGCCTGTGGAACCTACTCGTGGCTTCTCTTTGACAGCAGCTGACAGTATTATTCCCTTTGAAGGATTTTAGAGCCCTGAAGAAGTGAAAGCACGAGGTATTTCACAAACAAAAAAAGCGAGAAAAAAAATGGAGAAAGGAAAAAAGTCAGCAAAACATTAACATAATTCTGTGTAACTGAAGTATTTCTCGCTTTTTAAGTTCCTTTAATCATCTGGTGGCTCCTCGATGTTTTGTATTCGGGACACTTTGGTCGGGAACACTGATCTGACTTGTTGTGATTGTTTTTCGGTGTAATGAACGGCAGACATTTCAGACAGATCTGCCCTTACAACTGCAAAACCACACAAAAGCGACAACATGCTGACAGCAGCAGAGGCACACGTGATATTCTCTGTAATTGATTGCACATTTTGAGCAAGTTTCGAGGATATCCAAGTTCATTTTTCTCCCTGTATGGAATTGAACCGAAACCAACCGCTGCCTGGAAGGTAGGAAATCAATCTAAAGACTGGTGCGCTTTTGGGAAATGATCAGCAGCGACGCAAAGTGGGAGTTATTTGTAGTCAGCGGGTAAAGCAATGCTAAAATACCACTGAAATAGTCCTTTACAAACAGCACCGGTAATGCAAAGCATTGTACTGTATGTGTAGAAGAAACACGTCCACCTGTCTCGGTTCTATATTTCTAAACACGGACATAAACTGTTTAATAGTATGTTTTGCATTCATTTGAATACACTGTGAATTTCTAACTGGAGGGATCGGTGGCACACCAATCGCACATGACACACTGACAGCAGCACATTTCAATGTCTGATGGCTGCCTCCACTATAAAGAGCCCTCTGTGTCTAAAATAATAAGACCCGACTTTTACCAGAAGCTTTTCATACTTATAATAGTAGGAGATTAACATTAAGCTTATTGGTCCAGTGGTCACGGCGAGTTAAGCTTCATTTGCGGCAGAGTCATTTAGAATAACTGCAAGAATTGTGCCTTCTTGGTAATCATTATTAAAATGTGCTGTTATGCAGCATTGTTTTAAGAGAGGGCATTACGTTCTCAAAACTCCGTAGGGGGGCTATTGGAGGCTAATTTGATGGTAATAGTGAGTGTGAAACAGCCATGTTTGTATGAAAATAAATATCTGACACTTGGTGCACAGTATTTGTGAGGTATGATACCCCCGATCATTTAAGCCCTGGAAGGTTCTAACGTAATGAAGACATCGTTCACTGCACTTCACAGACCGAAATCTTCAGAAAAATCTGATTATAATACATTCTGTCTCTGTTAAGTATAATACTGTTGTTTTTTATTGTTTTCTGATTTTTCTCTTTTGTTGGTTTGTTTCTTTAAGCTTTGGATATTTTCCTTGATACATCACCTTTTATCCCAGTGCCCTGTTAAATGGGACTTCTCACTTTGCTTTGCACTGTTTGTACTTGCTGTCATGATGCCTATATCCGCTGCTTTTGTATTGTAGCATTGTCATTGGTAAAATGACAGATAAAGCTTTGACCCAAAAAAAAGTGAATTGGACGGACGTTAGATTCGGGAGAGGAACTAGTCCTTTACTCTTTCGGCTCAGCTGTTTGGCTAGAGAGCTTGCATAGTGCGCGAACAATTGAAAGTCAGTAACATTGTATACGGCAGACGAAGAGATGTTCATTTTTTTTTTTTTTTCTTTCGTTTATTTCAAATGTGGAGGTGTCTGCAGCCATTCGCGGCCAGAGACACTCAGTGTAGACACAGGATATAGCAAACAGCAAATTACTTGAGGGGTTCCAGAGATCAAGATCTGTGTATCAAAAGTTAATTGACACCCTCCAAGAAGAATTTCGATATTTTAAGAAAACTCACCTCATCATTGACTCATTCATTTAGTCATCTACACTGATCGTAGTCAATCTAATTCCAGAACTTAGGTATTAAAGACATTAAATCGACTTTTTACTCGAGATGACTCACAGTAATTACTTAAAGGCACTTTCGCTCAATATCAAAAAAGCTGCTTTTCCTCCAGTTGTTTCCACACCTTGTTTTATTATTCAGCTTGCTTCCAGTGTTACAAACTTACACACACAGCCAAACGTGCGTGCCGCTGTATCTATTGATCTAACCTGAAAATCAATAGTTTGTCCTCTGTAGTCTTTATCTATTACAAACCTTACTGCCCTAATACTTTGCACCTGGATGAAATGTATATCACGGTGTTCAAGCTGAGTTGTTCTCGCTGAGGCTGAGTGAGCACTGTGTTGGACTTAACAGGAGAGGAGGGCTGCCCTAGTTTACAGCTGTGTTTGCGCGTGTTTTATAATGAATTAATAATAGACCCAGGTAATAACTGTACAAATGCATGTCAAAAATGGGAAGAATACAATAGAAAGAAAAAAAACAGGCACTGCTACAGCAAGTGGCTGTAACATGTCGCTCCTTGTTACTGTTTTAATAGAAAGGAGCCAAACTGCTTTTTCTTTTTTAGCTTCCTTTCTCGACAAAATCCCTGTCTCGGGTGATTTCAGCGGGTTCATTTGGAATTCAGCATTTCTTCAAATGAATAACTTCTAAAATTAGCCCTTTTTTTAGTACGTCTGTTTCCATGCAGATAATAGCTCTCAGCTGGTTCGCCTAATTAATGCAAAAGAGAATAAAGTGTGTTGTTGATCTTTATTAAACATGATAAATATTCCTGTGGAGAGAGATTACACGTTAGGATTCAGCGTTTCAACCCCGATCACACATTCAAAGGCAACGCCGGGAAAAAACTGTTCCTAACGTCTTATTAGAAACATGAATTTATATTTTTCAGTAATTGCAGCCGGTTTTGACTCACATCACATCATTGAAGTCTGGAATTCAAATAGCTGCCCAAGGCTAAAACCTTCACAGCACGCTCTCTAACAAGTGTTGCAGGGCATGAATGTATGTACAGTAATATTTGGTTGCTAGAGATGCGAAATCTGTTTTTTTGGGGGGTTTTTTGAAGGATGCTAGATACAGATTTTGTTGATTTCAATGATGTAATAGTGCATTTCTGTCAATATGTGCTTTTAATACAACATTTTTGGACAGGAGCTGCCAAAAGCAAATATTTCATTTTTTATAACCAGCAAATTCTCCGTAGAAAGCCCTGAAAAAAGAACCCTTTTACTGTAAGATTACAGAAGCACTGCTGTATAACAAAGTGTTCTCCACCCATGCAGTTACACAGGCGACTCTAGGGTATATTCCTGCGTTTACAAGACTATTGTTTAACAATTAACTGCGAAAAAATAACATTTTCAAGAAAAACCCAACTCCTTTGCAGCATTTGTGGTTTTCATCTAGCAGCATTCAGGGAGGACTCTCAATCACCGGGGTTGGTAAATGGCATGGCTGACCGACATCAAAGGTCAAACCAATACATCAGTCCAGCGCAGAGGAAATAACAAGCCTCATGCTTCACATTGAGCCATCATCAGAATCATTAAAACAAATGGAAAATGGGACAATAATGTGAAAACACGAACACATGCGTAGGTGGGACAATGGTCCCGCGACTATCCGTATTAGCTGGTGATGCCCGTCTCATCCGCAATCTGGTGCTTTGTTTATCTCACCAACATTAAAGGCTAACAAATAATCCTCCCACCACTGTCTTCCTCCCGTGTCTGTGCATCAGCGCAGAAGGTCAGCCTCCAAGCAACCGGCATTAATAAGAAAAGGAGAGTGGTGGACTTTACTGATTTTTGACCGTCACTCCATCATTTAAAACTCTGGGTTTCATAAGGCCTCCAACAAAAGTATGGACACTTGTCAAACAACTATGGCTCCTTGGCTGGTTTGTGCCTCAGCACGTTTTTTCGTTCACGTACGGAAAAAGCAATTTACCAATTATGCTACAGACATCTGCGCTAATTACCTCGAGGTCATCGTCTCATCACCAAAGCCACACAGATATATAATGATGTTCTGTGCTCGATTCCAGCACTTCTTCCCGTAAACATATGGAGAGCGTAATTATTGGTTAACCTCTGCAGTCGCCGACGATTGTTTTGCCATATTCATTAACTGCTTGTGTGTGCGTGTGTGTGTGTGTGTGCGCATGTGCTTGCAGATGCCTGTATGAATGTCTATATATATACTTCCAAGCAAATTCAGCTACTTTAAACACAACATATAATTTTTTACTTAACTTCCTTTGAGCCTACAAAAACTATGACATCTGTGATAAATACATTCTCTTCCCATATCTTTGATATAAACAATACAGTGTTAAAACACACAGCGGGCAATCACTGATTTTAACCTAATGTGACACAACTGTTCCTGCATCTCTTTTCTCCAGTCGTCTTCTCTGTCCTCCCACCGCTTCAACATACAGCGCACACCCCACACGTTTGACAATCGCATGAAACGCGTCCCGAAATGGCATTTACCCAAGCACAAAGGTAGCAACCATCAGCCATCTGCAGAATGGAAACCACCTTCGCCATTAATAAGTCAACATTTCCTTTTGAATTCTTTAATTCCCATGGATGTGAGGCAGACTGAAAATTGAGCCTGTAGCCTCCAGGCATGCAGGCAAGGTACAGTAACACAGCACTAGACAGCAGCTGTCTTCCTGTTTCTGTTTCATGTGGCAGTTAGCATGCTTTGAATCCAGGTTTCATTTTAATTATGCCAACAAAAAAAGAAAACTACAACAGATTTCCATTTCCAAATGTTATCAAAGGATTCTAAGTAAAGCGGCTTCACCTGTGCACTATGTATACTATAAATAAGACAACTTGGTCCTTTTACATTGTTTGAAATGTCAAAGGTTCTTTCTGTAGATTTGTAACCAAAACAATTGTGTACGCGTGTAGTGGCAATAAATGGCAATGCACACTGTCGTAAATGTCATAAAGTGTGACAAAGCTGCAGTGCTCAATCAAATCCAATTCTTTCCTTTGACCTTCACTTCAGGTGGAGTCATTCTCGATTATGAGTGTCTCCCAAAGGCCACAAGGATAATCCAGGATAGAAGTTCAGACATAATCTTGCGCCCCGGGACCGAGGCTCAAGAAAACACAGTGCTGTTCATAGCGCGGTGACCTACCCGAAATAGACTTGTGATACATGTCTGAGTCGGGGAAATGTAAAGCCAACAGTCTGGACCGCACTCTGGATCAAATCAAGCAGATTCTGTTTGTCTTTAGGAGACTTACATACTTATTGTAAGAGCCCAGATACAACAAACCAACAAAGAAAGGATAAGAGGCCACGAAGAATGATTTTTGCATCGCCTCACATCACTGGAGGCGATGCAACAGTCAGCCTTCGTCGGCAAATAGCTACAATTAAACACACTGCAAAGACCACTGCCGTAGGCTGACTAGCTCGTAGGTTCTGCGCCTGTGGGCCTGGTACGTCAGGGACTGACATATTGAACAGATTTTGAATGGGAGCCGCCATTGCTTTCATATACACATACAAGTCATGTATGCACTTTGTTATTCCAGCATATGCTACATTCCCTTGTGCCATTAAATAGCCTAAGCAGCTGATGTTAGAATAAATATATTCCACATCAATTTAAGAACACTTTTCAAATAAAGCCTACAGTGTTTAATTGTATTGTAACCTTGTATCCTTTTAGTGATATCGTATTTTGGGCTTGGAATATAAACTAATACCATTACTATTTAAATTCCATGGGTTTCCCAAATGATGCATCATAAATGACTAATTTTACAAAAGTTTTATCGAGTGCAGCTCTGCACAGTATGTTCTTCAGGTGTAATTTCTTTTAAAACACCAAAAGAACAGGCTTCATGATTAAACTGAACAATTCAGATGCTTTCTGTATAGGCCACTATTATTTGGTGATTTGCAATAATACGCTGAAGGGTACATCGAGCTAGCCAGGAGTTGAACCTAGAATCTCCTGAGCTGTAGTCAGACACGTTATCCATTGCACCAGTAGCCCTGCATCTGGTGATTGTGTCGACTTTGTTCACACACCATGGTATGCCTACAGCTGGAGTCTCTTTCTTTGTAGACAATGAGGGGGAATGCTGGACAAAAGATTGTCTGAGTCTGAATAAACAGGACCTTTACAGCCACTAAACATTATATGAAAAGGGCCACTTGGTTGGCTGAGTCCCTCCTTGTACTGAATAGTGAATATCTAACTTAATGCTATGATATCTGGCTTTATTATATTCTGAAATTACGTGGCGAAAAGAATTCCAGATAACAGGTATTGGTGTTTTTTAAGTTGTAACTGTCCTTCGTTGCACAGTATGTAGAGTGGGAGCATTAACACAAGGACCAAGTGCTTCATAGGCTAAAGGGTACATCGAGCTAGCCAGGAGTCGAACCTAGAATCTTCTGATCCGTAGTCAGACGCGTTATCCATTGCGCCACTAGCCCTGTGTTCAAGACAGCCCGAACAGCTCATTCGTCACATCATGTGATGCGAGCGATGCTTAGTAGGGGGGAGGCTGTTTCTTTCCTGAAGGCACTTTGAATATTGTGTTTTGCACAGTAAAATTATGGAGAGCCATCTAGTTACAAAAGGCTGGAGTGAGTTTCAGCAAAGATATCAGAGAGCTTTGACTTGCATGTGCTGCCGTGACCCGGATTCGAACCGGGGTTGCTGCGGCCACAACGCAGAGTACTAACCACTATACGATCACGGCCTCTTTGGCCACCCAGCAACCTCTTGTTTTAGTGTGTCCCTGCTGTCAAATGGTGTGTATTGAATTTTGAATATCTTAACTGATGTGTCATAGAAGATGACCAAGGTCATCAGGGGGCTCATGGAGTGCCGCTCTGTAGCTTGAAATGTAGCTTTTCAAGGACTATTATGGAGTAAAACCATTCCTTGCTGGCTGTCACTGACAGATTTTGATGGCCTGCACTCGTTGTTGATTGGCTTATTAGGTATTCGTTGGAGTTTTTCAGTTGTAAACGTCCTTCGTTGCACAGTATGTAGAGTGGCAGCATTGACAAGAGGACCAAGTGCTTCACACTAAAGGGTGCTAAAGGGTACATCGAGCTAGCCAGGAGTCGAACCTAGAATCTTCTGATCCGTAGTCAGACGCGTTATCCATTGCGCCACTAGCCCTGTGTTAAGCCATCATTAACACCTCGAAAATGAATTAACTGTATTTACGGTTTCCTGAACTTTGACTTTATGTCTTATCCATTTCTTCATAGGGTAGTTTATTGTCTTTGCATCATCTTCCTGATGCCTTACTCTATCAAGCGATTAGAATATGGAGAGCCGTCTAGTTACAAAATGTCTACATTGAAGCGCAGGCAGGAGTGAGTTTCAGCAAAGACATCAGAGAGCTTCGACTTGCAAGTGCTGCCGTGACCCAGATTCAAACCGGGGTTGCTGCGGCCACAACGCAGAGTACTAACCACTATACGATCACGGCCTCTTTGGCCAACTAGCAACCTCTTGTTTTAGTGTGTCCCTGCCTGTGAAATGGTATGTTTAGAATTTTGAATATCTTAACTGATGTGTCATAGAAGAATATCAAGGTCATCAGGGGGCTCATGGAGTGCCGCTCTGTATATTCTTCAGCTTGAAATGTAGCTTTTCAAAGATGACTATGGAGTTACAGGATTCCTTGCTGGCTGTCACTGACGGATTCTGATGGCCTCTACTCGTTGTTGATTGGCTTATTAGGTATTAGTTGGAGTTTTTCAGTTGTAAACGTCCTTCGTTGCACAGTATGTAGAGTGGCAGCATTGACAAGAGGACCAAGTGCTTCACACTAAAGGGTACTAAAGGGTACATCGAGCTAGCCAGGAGTCGAACCTAGAATCTTCTGATCCGTAGTCAGACGCGTTATCCATTGCGCCACTAGCCCTGTGTTTAGCATTGCCTGAACAGCTGGGTCGTAACATAATTTGATGCCAACTATGCTTAGTAGGGGGAGCAGTTTTTTTCCTGAAAGCACTTTGAATATTGGGTTTTGCACAGTAAACTTATGGAGAGCCTTCAAGTTACAAAATGTCGACATTACATTGCAGGCAAAGGTACCAGGGAGGTTCCTCCTGCACATGCTGCCGCAACCCGGAATCAAACCTGGGTTGTTGCGGCCACAACGCAGTAGTACCCACTATACGATCACGGCCTCTTTCTCCACATAGCAACCTCTTGATAATTATGAAGTAACAGCATTTCTTGCTGGCTGTCACTGACAGATTTTGATGGCTTCTACTCGTTGTTGAATGGCCTGAAGCCATTGCCCCACCTCTCAGCCTCTAGCCTTTAACCTCTTAACCCCGCGACATCTCATAACAACAATGACAACAATGGTGGACTACATGCTTGTGTTCGTGCCACAGAAGATGTTCAGCCTATGAGGTTTACTAATATTATGCTCCTCTGCCACGAAGCTGAGCAAAAAAGGATTATGGACAACCACTTGCCATTTTCGTCTTCTTCTTGTTGTGCTCGGTTTCTCCTTCTACTGTCTGTTTGTATACAGTGCACAAGCTTTATGATCAGTTCCGTCTTTTCCAATGGATTTGTTTGGACGCAAATATTCTTGAAACGACGCCAAAGAAGAAAAAATAATATTATTTTGGTATGTGAGGACATGGCTTAAAGGGTACATCGAGCTAGCCAGGAGTCGAACCTAAAATCTTCTGATCCGTAGTCAGACGCGTTATCCATTGCGCCACTAGCCCTGCGTTAAGCCATGATTAGCACCTTGAAAATGAATTAACTGTATTTACGGTTTCCTGACCTTTGACTTTGCGTCTTATCAATTTCTTCATAGGGTAGTTCATTGTCTTTGCATCATCTTCCTGATGCCTTACTCTATCAAGCTATTAGAATATGGAGAGCCGTCAAGTTACAAAATGTCTACATTGAAGCGCAGGCAGGAGTGAGTTTCGGCAAAGATATCAGAGAGCTTCGACTTGCAAGTGCTGCCGTGACCCGGATTCGAACCGGGGTTGCTGCGGCCACAACACAGAGTACTAACCACTATACGATCACGGCCTCTTTCGCCACCCAGCAACCTCTTGTTTTAGTGTGTCCCTGCTGTCAAATGGTGTGTATTGAATTTTGAATATCTTAACTGATGTGTCATAGAAGACGACCAAGGTCATCAGGGAGTTCATGGAGTGCCGCTCTGTATATTCTTCAGCTTGAAATGTAGCTTTTCAAAGACTATTATGGAGTAAAAACATTCCTTGCTGGCTGTCACTGACAGATTTTGATGGCCTCCACTTGTTGTTGATTAGCTTATTAGGTATTCGTTGGAGTTTTTCAGTTGTAAATGTCCTTCGTTGCACAGTATGTAGAGTGGCAGCATTGACAAGAGGATCAAGTGCTTCACACTAAAGGGTACATCGAGCTAGCCAGGAGTCGAACCTAGAATCTTCTGATCCGTAGTCAGACGCGTTATCCATTGCGCCACTAGCCCTATGTTCAGCCATAATTAACACCTCGAAAATGAATTAACTGTTTTTACGGTTTCCTGAGCTTTGACTTTATGTCTTATCCATTTCTTCATAGGGTAGTTTATTGTCTTTGCATCTTCTTCCCGATGCCTTACTCTGTCAAGCGATTAGAATATGGAGAGCCGTCTAGTTCAGCTTGAAATGTAGCTTTTTTTTTTTTCTTTAATTATGGAGTAACAGGATTCCTTGCTGGCTGTCAGTGATGGATTTTGACGCCTTCTGACCAATTAGGTTTTATTTGGTGTTTTTCAATGGTAAATGTCTTTTGTTGCACAGTATGTAGAGTGGCAGCATTGACAAGAGGACCAAGTGCTTCACACTAAAGGGTACTAAAGGGTACATCGAGCTAGCCAGGAGTCGAACCTAGAATCTTCTGATCCGTAGTCAGACGCGTTATCCATTGCGCCACTAGCCCTGTGTTCAGTGAGGCCTGAACAGCTGACTACTCACATCATTTGATGTGAGCTATGCTTTTCATGGATGGTGTACTGAGTACCTTGTTGCGATAACATGTTTTCAGATCTGAATATCAAAAGTAATACTTTCCTGTATTGTTTTGTAATTGGTGCATTACAAATTACAGTCACATTCTACAGAAATTTGATCTTGCACTAGCATTTGTGTTTTTGTAATTCATCTTTATGATTTAGTCAACATGGCCAAACGCACGTCATTATTCGGTAAATGTCCAGTAAATCTCAAATTAATGCACATGTATCTGTGTCTTTTTCAGTTTTTTTGCAATTCGTTCGAATTACTGTTCTTGGTGAGATTTGTGAATTAAAGAGTCAGATAGGTTTGTCAATATAACAGCTTGTGGTAGACTGTCGAGGGTGTGCAGGATGGATGGATGGATGGATGGACGGACGGGTTGGTAACTCATAATACCAAAGCTTTTTTTTTCTGTTCAAAACAACATACATAATTAATACACGTACGTAGAAATCATTTATGTTCATGCACCAGTTTTTAGACATCTTATTTGCATTTGCTGTCATTTTAGCCACCTGGCTTTGTCAGCTTTGTTCAGCGCAGAGATAGTGTATCCCATAAATGATCCTCTCTGCCAAATCTCTTCTCTGTGTGAGTCATATGGATTGGTGGAGTCCAAGACTGCTGGCACAGCTCCCCACAGCTACATTATGGAGAAAGAAAAAGAGTATTGTGTAATTGACTAGCAGAACTTGGGCAGTTTTAAAAGTGAACCTGTGACTAACAAAAAGTGTTGATTCAATCTTTCTAATTCTTTGCCAAAATAAAAATCACACACACTCGTCCACCAGTGAAACGCGCCGCACAGGTCAGTGCCTGTCCTCACACTGTATTTTTACAGCTTTTCAGCCTTTTAGGCATGAGCTGAAAACTTTTGACATTTACATAGATGTGAAAAGAAGCCAAGCACCGGAGGGAATGTTGCTCCCTTCGACTTTTTTTTTTTTACTTCTTTGTCCTTGCAGTTTCTCACATTAAAAACATCTTTGTTGTCTTGTGTTGCACTTTAAGGGTGCAGGTAGTGAGTTGCATAATAACTAATCTGTTATTTCCTATTCTCATTTCTTGTGATGTCACCAGTTTTCAGAGAAGGGTTATTAGTAATGAGACACTCAGATTATTTTTTCAGTCTGTTCAGTGATGTTTGATAGGGCAGATGACAGACTCATCGTGACACTGACACACTGACTCATACCGTTTTTTAAGCTGTTAAGGAATTAATAGTTGCATGTGTAAAGAGAAAAACTAATGATCGCATTCATTCTGCCAAGTGTGCACATGAGAATTTGAGCATTTGAGTTCATATGACCCAATTTCTTTTGATAAATCGCAACGGTCGGGGCACAAAAATAGAGGAAGGGATTACTGAAATAGCTTTCTTTCAGCGATGCACTAAACTAAAAACCGTCAAATTTGCCATCTGTGGTTGGAATTTTAACAGAACATAGACGTGCAGACTGTTCAAACACAAATCAGGCAGAGAGGACAACAAATTAGGTCTCATCCATTCGAGAATTCCTTTCCTTCAAATGTCAAAGGATGGCATTAAAAGAAATTGGAAATGACTGACTTAGTGAATCATTTCTGGATAAATTAAAATACCTCCGACTAGAAGTGAAGCCATGTGAGGACACAGATTTTGCAGTCACCTGGTTTGTGGTGATTAAGACATGTTTTATTTGCAAATTACAGTTTGTGAAAAAAAAAAACTAAGAAATAATAGACAGCTATTAACAACATTTATTGATATTCGATGTGTGTCACAACATACCTTTCCTCTTCAGTGTGGAGTAGAAAATGAAATTAAATATTTAATTCATATCCATTTAAAGTCATCTAGTTTGAGTTTACAGCAGGACAGTGACGGAGGAAATACTCGATTTGAGATGCAAGAAACTGTCATACCTCTGTGTTGTATTGTTGTTTTAGATGGCCATGTTCTCGTTGCCCCTCAGGTATTCAGGTACACAGAAGACTTTGACTGAATGTGTTTCTGTTAAGCTGGGAAAGCTTGAAGGGCTCATGTCTTGCGTATTAGTGTTCCTCTTGGTTTCGATATTCAGACAAATGCTGCATATTTACACACTTAAATCTTACCTTCCACAATAGCTTTATGTCTAAAAGGCGGTGTTACACTGTGGGTTTCAATTGTATTGCTCTTCTGACCATACTAAAAAGAGATAGCAAGGCACTAGAGTAAGATGTTACATCACCCCTTGTGTAGGAACACAGTGTGTGAACAATTTCTAGATAGAAGCGAAGGCAAGAATCACCGCGGTGAAAGACTTTTTATTGTTACTGAGTGCTGTTTTACTACCCTGGGGTTAAAGCTGTGTTATGTGATTTTGACACCGCTGATCTGCTAAAAGCCAGCGATAGCTACATAAAGCTGTGAACAGGAGTGTTGATTGACACCCGAGATTATATTAACCCCCTCACTTAACAGTGAGTCATTTGATCCAATTTACAAAAAATATGGCATGATGGAGTATCACAGAAGCACAATTACTACATGCATCTAAATCAAATTTGTGGACGTAAACAGATTTGAATATATACATAATCAACACCGTTTACAAAAGTAGACTGAAATTAATGAGACATTCATGTGTCTCTGCGTCTAATTAAGATGCATTTATTTCCTGTTTGTGGATCTTTTCGTACTACTACAATTTTCTTTCTGCCACAGTAATTTCATCCACGAAAGGATTTTAACGCAAAGTGTTTCAGGCATCTGTTGTCTCTCGTCTAACGCTATTATCAGGTGCTGCTGCCCAAATATACACTGCCACTGAAAACTTTCGGGTCACTTAGAAATCTTTCATTTGAAATTATTATGAGAGGAAGGCACGATTTTCAGTGAAAATGCAGTTATATTGGTCAGAGATGTTATTTAGCAACACTGTGTTCGCTTATCAAAGTTTGTTGTGTTAAAAGGCTAATTGATCATTAGGAAACCCTTGTGCAATTATGTTAGCACAGCTGAAAACTGTTGTGCTGATTAAAGAAGCAATAACATTGGCCTTTCTCAGGCTAGTTGAGTATCTGCTGCAACCAGCCTTTGTGGGTTTGATTATAGTCTCAAAATAGGTTGTAAAAAAGAACTTTCTTCACAAACTTGTAATTCTATTCTTGCTCTGAGAAACGAGGGCTATTCCAATACGAGGAATGGCCAGGAAGCTAAAGATATCTGACAACGGTGTGCATTGCTCCCCTCAAAGAACAGCGCGGGCCGACTCTAGCCAGGATAGAGAAGCGGGAGGCTCTGGTGCATGACTGAGCAAAAGGAAAAGTACATGCAGGTCTCTAGTTTAACGAACAGATGCCTCACAGGTCCTCAACCGGTCTCAATGTCAATAGTGAAGAGGTGGCTCCAGGATGCTGGCCTTCTAGGCAGAGCAGCAAAGTAAAAGGTTGAGGTTGAGATCATCAAACACTTGTGATAAAGATGTAATGGAGGCCGAATATTTACAGTTTAACATTAAGCTACATTGTCCAAAATAGCATCAGTGCACTCAAAATGTTTTTGTTTTTTTATATATCTGTGCTATTAGACAACATATGTGCCAATACTTTTACCTTTGGTAGGCTAATAGAATATATATATAATAATATGATATCTGCCGGCTCTTATACTGTGATGTGTCTATCTAATGGCTGGGTTTTCTTTACAATGCTGTATAGCTGTCTTGTTATTTTCCGGGTTAAGATTGAATTGTGAGTGCCTCAGTGTTCTCATTAAGCTCAAGAATTCACATCATGAGCAGACCGTAATTAGTTCTTCACAAATAAACCTGCTCACTCTTTAAAGCCACTAGACGTTGCTTTCTTGACCTCTTGCGACCTTTGGGTGAAGTGTCACGGAGCAGGATAATTTAATGCAAGCTGATAGCTCATTGGAATGCAAACAGACACGGGGCTGTGCTAAGCTATGTTTAACAGATTGGAAAATACAAGCCACACTGCCAGTTTCGCTCAGACATGCGACAGGTTATTTCATGATTAGTTATGGTCTCTTATGACTCACGCTGGGAGCACTGACTACTGGAGAGGGAGTCCAATCTTCTGCCAATGTCACACTGACTAACAGAGTTACAGAGAAATATCCAAACCTTTATAAAACACACTTCACTCACTCAGGCCAGCTGAGGAGTTCAAATCACTATTGCATTGTCTGAGACTGGAAGTTGCAGGATACAGTCTAACATCACTCTGCAGCCTTTCTTTGAGTCCAGCAACATCGACTGGCAGTCTTTTAGTACCAAGTACCAAGTGAGCTGGAATTCTTATTTTATGATTATGATGGCTTTCTTCAGTATCCTCTTCTAGTATGTGAATTTTTCAGATAAAGTATGGATTTAATTTATTGTACATCTGCAAATCCATGCTTTTACTGTACATACCTGATAGTTTCACAATGGGGTGCCTAAACTTAACACCTATTGTATATAGTAAGATGCAAACAGGATGCCCATAATTGACTGACTTCCTGCACTAAGTGTGACTCCTCCTATCATGCTCTGCTTATGTATAATAATTAATGATTAAGGATTTTACGGATTAAAAGAGCATTTATACCTCACACAAAATAAAATAGCATAAACTGCCATTTATTTTCTGACTTTTTCAAATAATGTTTTTTCAACAGAAACATCTGCCATTTTCAACAACCATTTCTCAACTCTAGTATATCATAATATATCCTTTCCTGTCATCACTAGCGTGTGAAGCCCGTCCACAAATCATTTTGTTTTTTCAACTCTATCACAAGCTTCCAGATTCTCATAATGTGGTAAATACAGGAGTTTTTTTTTACGTTTTTATAACCAGTTTACATCAGTGTCCTCGCACAGCTAAATCAAATACACTCGATTTTTCACCGAGGTGAAGTGAAGGAAAGATCTTTTTTTTTTTTGCCACGCAACCGACATTGAGTGAGAGCACTCATTAAAGATTTTCTCATTTTGCACCCGTGATTCGAGTGTCATCTTCACACAGCGTATAAAATGCCTGCGTTGTTAAATGTAAGTGACTCTATTCTGTTGCAGAACTTGACTTGTGTCAACATCCTCGACAGGTCCTTCAAGCAGAAAGGGCTTAATTTATGATGAGGCTGTGCCAATTAAATACCTGATAGTGCCTGTGCATTTAAACACAGGGTGCACCGCTGCTCCTTCACTCCCCATCCCCTGAATAGGAAAAATGGAAAACCATCCACGTTGTTCATTACATGAGTTGCAGGGAGTAGAGTTGTGTGATTATCAAGGGAAAACAATAATCAGAATCAAATGTTAGAGTGTGTAAGTATATGTTGAATAATAGGAAACATGTGCTTATGTATATGTATATATGTACACATATGTTTATATATATTATATTATTATCTATATATAACTGTTGCTTGTGTGTGTGTGTATCTATATATATATATATATATATATATATATATATATATATATATATATATATAAAGAGAGAGAGATAGATAGATAGATAGATAGATAGATAGAGATATATATAGATATATAGATATATAGATATATAGATAGATAGAGATACACACACACACACACACACACACACACACACACACACACAAACATATATGCAAGCAACAGTAAATTCATAACAAGGCTTTGCAATTTAGGCTACTGGTTCACAGATGCCCCAGAAAAGATTTGACTCTGGTCGGAAAGCAATTTTCACTGTTTCCCTTGCTGAGATGTGAATTAATAATGTAGAACTTGATTACTGGTTTATGACACAGTTAGAGTACATCTTTCTTAGCCTATATGGTTTGCTGATTATGTGCTGTCAGTATTGTTCTCTTCCTACGTGTCTTTCTTTTTTTCCATTCATTGCACGGGTGCATTCATGACGTATGGCTGGATGAAGAGCTCAAATAATACATTTCATACTATACAGGAAAAGTGGGAACAAGCAGCGTATTTCTTTTCCCCACACAAAGAACTGTTCAAAGAACGTTGCAGACATATACGTATACAGTATTTATTCTCCCAGCTTCTCCTCACTTTGCGTGTAAAAAAGGTAGACCGTGGAGAAAGCGTCTACTTGAGCATCATAAGCAAACAATAAAACTGAAAGATTCCCTTGAAAGAGCTACCGGGAAGGCTGTATGTCGGCCTGAAATAGCCCTGGTGTGATGACCGATTTAAACAGCCATAGGCAGTTTGAGACTCCATAATAACAAAGATAAGAGCTAGTGAAAAAGCGGCAGCTAGAACAGTGTTTCATCAATAAACTATCCATTTGCCTCAGAGAGGAGGGTTTTCTTTTGATAATAACAGGCAATTTGTTAAAGAGGATATTTTAAAATAATATTCATATAAAGGCTATTAATAAAAGAATGCTCTTTCAAAATTGCTTTGTCACTAAGCAAAGAAGTAATAGCAATCATAATAATGCCGACAGGTGAACCAACCAAGAGCACATGTAATTACTGCAATAAATGGTGTAAAAGTGGGGTCAGAGGCTCGCCAAGAGGCTCAGTGCTTCTGCACACGATGAGTGCTGTGGGTGTGCAGAGATAAAGTAGAAATTGTCTCACATTGGCAGTTAGTGCCTCTGTTCATTCTCCCATTTTCAGGATGATATTCCCTAAAGTGTCTCGAAGGCACTGTCCAGTTTTGGCGCTAACATTATGCAGGGCTTGATTACTAAGTGGCCAGCTCCGGCCCTGCTGTGACTGTCCCTCTGTGCCCCTCTCTGCATGGGAACACGGTGGGTTCCACTTGACACCCAGACCACGCAGCAGCTCAGCCTCAGATGAATGCCAGTCTATGCTTGCTCCCAGGGGGAGGCGGGGCTTCCCAGTCCCTACTGCAGGGGCTGTGTGAGAGGAGAAAGGTTACATTCAGTTTACATCATAAAGGCGAGACGCAAACACAGAGGCCTTAAGATGCGGAGTCTGCCTCTCTCTGGCTTCATTTGTGTTGTTCTGTCACTCTGACGCTCTCAGACACAGTGACACACTAACTTATACATCATTCACCTGCTGTCCCTCCAACAAAGTCGGAGCTTTCACTGTGCTGTGCGATAAATTATAACCCAATTTAATGAATAATTTAGGAAGAGAGAGTGCATGCAATGTGACCCTGTCATTGTGTTTGTGAACCACAACATGGTATCACTGTGAACTAAACAAGACCTCAGCAACAGCTGGCAGCATAGGCATAACTGCATTTGACAACTTTATAATTCTTATCATTATTTAGATTGGATTGGTTGTATAAATATAACATGCTGTGGTCATATCACATTATATGCAATTTTGCATCATTTATAAGCTACAAAACAGGCCTGACGCTCCTCTTTGCTACATTCTTAAAGCAACGTGAGAGGATTTCCAAATCTTTCAATCAGATCGTATGTGCTTAGTTTACAGTAATATTACAATTGATGTTTTGCCTATAATTCCCAGAAAATTGGGGCGCTCTGTAAAAAATAAATAAACCGGCAGTAATTTGCGTATTTTTGAAGAAAAGAATGCTCAGTTGAAAACAGTACAAAGTGGAAATAATTAGTGTTTCACCTCATCGACTCTATAAGCTTATTGTGAATTTGATGCCAGCAACACAAGTTAAAGTTAGGACAGGAGCAAACAAACGACTTGGAAAGTTGGGGAACCTTTCAAAAAACACAGTAAATTGATAACGGGTGATGGTATCATGCTAGGTAAGACTCAGTCGTTCTCGAAGCAAGGATCGGGTGAATTTAACCACTTTGTGAAACACCTGATTGTACATTGTAAAGGATATTACTAATTAGCTTGGAAACACTTTGTTAAATTGTTGTCAGTTAATTTGCAAGTAATTGCATTGTTTTTATTTACGCTTAACACAGCGTCCCAATGTTTTTTAGGAATTAGGCTCGTTAAATTAAAGCTGTTCTTCTTCATTGTCGTGTAATCAAAGCATTCAAATAAAGAAAACTTTCATTATATCTGCACTCCAAATTACGACGGTACATTTAACACGATAAAGATTTTTATTTCCTGCTGCTCCTCGTGCAAAGAGAGTCACCTTGGACTGTTGCTGCACACACTGACCCATGTGGAACAATCAAAAAGAAAATCATGCAGGCGAT
>CAEMYA010000028.1:6034133-6044331 GCA_903131615.1 Diplodus sargus
TTTTTTTGCTTGATGAAATGATCCGGTTTCCCACAGAAGCGTGTTGTGTTTTCTGCTGCGGTGGAGGGGCACTCTTCTCAGTGGGCAGGCTCAGCTGCCCCCAAGCTCTACCTGTGGGCGATGGAGACTCTCCTCAGAATTCTCGTCACATGAAGCTCCGTCCTGCCACTTCTCACGCCTGAATACCATGATTGAGCAACGTGCCTGTTTGAAGTTACGGGTGGATCCATCTCCGTTCTTTATTTGGATGTGTGTCTTGCTGCGTTTTTGGAGGCACTCGGCTCACTTTCTCAAGAATGTGCCCTGGGATGGTTTTCAGTGAGGTGTTTTTTTTTTAACGCTGGCTCCCCCCGTGCAGAAGACATCGTGTCAGGGCAAAATGTTAACCGAAAACAGATAAGTTGGTGTGCTCGTCACTTTTTCTTCTGCGAGGACATAAATCGGATTTTGACCGCTTTCTTGAAATCCACCTTTGGTTATTTTTGTCACAAACTCTCAAGGATATTTCGATTCGTCTGCCGACTCCCTGACTGGGGGATTAAACCAGAAATGGGCCCAGATTGTCAATGAGATGCCCTGTGGTCTTCAAGTCGCACTGTCAGATGTCAAACGTCGACCGAGTTGTCTATACTGGGCCCATGTGGATCTAATATACATGGGTGGACTCTTCGCAGCCAACCCTGCACTCGGACAGAGTAGCAGCTGGTCACGCTTTAGCATAGGCATGGGCCTAAGTTATTGCTCCAGACTAGCCTTCTGGTTCACCCTGCTCACCTTACTGCCCATCCAGACTGGAACAGCACGTGTGTCTTCTAGTCTCAGCACCACGCACCATGTCCACCATTTTCACAATAAGCATGGCACTGTTCCTATTGCCATCAACAGGATGCCTTTTCTTACCAGAGGGGGCCATGGTAAGACATTTCCCTCCAACAGTCTCAACTTGCAGTGTGTTGCCTCACTAATGCATTGTTTTGCTGTGGTTGAGTGTATTTGGCTGTTTTAGAGGTAAATAAAAAGGTTTGACTGTTTCTCATGTATCGGTGGCACTACTGGCGGGTCTCTTGTGACATACATGCAGCGGGGGGATGGATCCTTCACCATCTATGGATTTGCTGCATCCCTCTGTGCACCATTAAACCCTCTTTATCTGCCCATCAGCATCAGCAGCGGCTGCCCTTTCCCCCACGTTGCTGTTACCGATGCTACAGCACCATTGTCTATCCGTGTGTGTGCGTGTGATTGTGATTGTTATACTGCGAATACATATCAATGGCGTAGTGAATCATCATTACAAATCTCTTTATCTTTTTTTTCTGCGAGGTTCTTGTTTGTTTAAGCGGCATAATGAACTCCCTGTAATGGAGCCGGTTTTGTGTCAAAGGTGATTTCTACAGTTCACCGTAATTAGTGGGGCGTCACAACACACATAAAGAGATTAAACGCACAAAGCCAATCTCTTTGGTTTTCCCTTCGGAATGTAGGGCAGTCATAACAGGATTTATGGCGACAGTTTTTCCAACTTGATATAAAAATCTGTCTCGATAATCTGTTTTGTGCAAATTTCATGAGATACAGAGCAGCATAGTCGTCTGAGTGAGACGAGGTATTGACCCATCCCCAATAATCTACATCAGATTGGCTACGCTACTTAAATTGGCTCCTTCAAAGCGCTGACACCAGACCCAGCGCTCCCTTTTATACAGCACTTTGAAATTCCTGTCCTAAGACTCACTTTTATGTCCTATAAAAAGGAGGCCCGACGGATTTGTAGTGTCTTTTTCACCGCAGCAGTTTTGTCAGTTGCAAAAGGGGGCCAGAAATGTGATGAATTACATCGGCGCTATTATAGCCATATCATTCTGGACCAGGCTTTTACAGACACGGCACAGCCTGTGATCAAACCGGCCCATAAAAAAGGAAAAAAACACTTCAAAGAACTCACTGATAAATTTTCAATTACCTCCATTGTAGATTTTGTACTGTAGGTTGTTCTGAAGTATGTGCTTCAGAGCAAGAAATTCAATTTACTACAACATAAATGATAGACACAGTACTTCTGATTTACAAGTCGTGTCCACTGTGCCACAATACACTGTGTAGAATGCATATGCAGGTTAGCACTTATTGACATAACGGTTATGTAACCAATGTCACTGAAGCATAAAACTATAGAATATATTTTTAAAAAACACAGCTTTGCCTTTATTTACTTGCACGCATTTTCTCACAAAATTATGTCAACTGAACCGTAACACTGGACACTCATTTTAATATAACAGATATGCGTGTGTGTGTGTGTGTGTATGTGTGTGTGTGTGTGTGTGTCAAGGCTAGCCAAAGTCTTCTGGAGGCCCCTGGGCTATGGCTATTTATAGGCCACCTACCCTGCTGCAATGCCTCACACGCCTCGTCCTAAACACAGGTTATCGCATGTATTGTTACACTACATGGCTGTACAGTACGTGGCACACGCGGAGACGCAGACAGGTTCGACTAATTGGGACAGAATGATCTCAGTTTGTCTGTGAAGAGTCGTCGAAGTACCAAGTCATGTGGCAGGATCAGCCGCCAGTGAATAAGCTGTTATTCACAGGTTGTGAGAGGATGCCAGTTCTTCAGAGTTACGATGATTAGTCACTTAATTGAGTCGCCAGGAAGCTATTTTCATTGTTGATTAATCACTCAAGTGATTTTTTTTGAAACAAAAACGCAGAAGATTCTCTGATTCCAGCTGCAGCCGATGTGAAGTGGTGTAGATTGTTCTCAGTGTCTGTAAACACACAATCTGTTGGTTTTGGACAGTGGTGGAAAAGAATACGGAAAATCTGAACTCAGGTAAGAGTGCAGGTACATTGCTGACTTGTGACTCAATTATAAGTCAAACTACAGATATTAAGATCACACTTGTGTAAAAGTACAAAGTATTTGCCTCAAAGGCTACTCAGAGTATTAGTTAGAGTTCTGTTTCTCCACATCTTCAGTCTAAATACTCCCAACTCTTGTCCTGTCCTGCTCATTGGAAGTGGTCACCTTTCCAAACCTGGGCCTGCTAGAGACTTTTGTGGTTTTTCTGTCCATTTGTCAGGGTTTTTATTGGCTCGTTTGCAATCTGATAGCCTTTTTGGCTAAAGTGCATAAGAAAGGTTTGGGATTTAATTCAAAACGAACTCAGATGTGATTTCAAATGTAACTGAGTTGATAACATGCTGGGTAAAATGGTCATGGTCAAATGGACACAAAATCTTGAAAAGATACTGCGAAAACTACCCATAGAAATGACTCGATTACAGTAATATTAGTAGTTTTAATCAGTTACTTCCACCCTGAGCTTTGTACTGTTACAAACACAAACAACAAAACATGCATTTTGAAGACATCCCAATGGATTCTAGGAGATTGAGATGACCGGATTTCACTATTTCCTGGTATTGTATTGACTTAACAATGAATCAATAACAAAAAAAAAGAAATCACATTAAAGTGCAACTCCAATATATTTGCTCAATAATTGCTGTGCACCTTACAAGTCCACCTTAACCCCTCCAGAAAATGTCATAAGTACTCTTCCCTCCAAAAAAAAGACACATCCACTAACTCTGTGGCAATAAGTT
Organism: Diplodus sargus; assembly: GCA_903131615.1. Taxonomy (NCBI): domain Eukaryota; kingdom Metazoa; phylum Chordata; class Actinopteri; order Spariformes; family Sparidae; genus Diplodus; species Diplodus sargus. The sequence goes on from CAEMYA010000028.1 coordinate 6,037,748, forward strand.
GGCGCATGAGAATTTAGAGAAGTACATTTTTTTTAACTGAATTATTCTCACAACTTAATGACATATGACACCGTTACTTTCATGTAGAAAAATGATAATCGCTTCATAAGATGTCTGATGAAAATCCTCTTATGTCTGCATCCACATCAAACTATCTGATGAAAAGGCCCCAGTTTTGCATTTCATCATTTTGGGCTCATTATAGCACGAAATGTGTTTGATAGTTCGACGGGAAAAATGGCTGCAGTGGCAACATGCGTCAAGAATAACTACTTCAGAATTCTTCATTGACGTCATTTTAGACTGAATTTTCTACTCCGTCCGTATAGCTTGGTTTGTTCGACTGGGCCTCGGTGAATGGGCCTACCTGATCACAAAACCTGCAGCTTAACATGGACTGATGGTCTTCACAATTTGTGGCATTGTATCCAGGACGAAATTAGGTTTCCATGTGTCAAAAAAATTACCCTGCATGAGTGCACCAGATATTAAAGGGACATTATTAAGAATGTTAACACAGTGACTGAAGGATTTCTGATATCAGGGGGAACCAAATCCCAACTTGAGACTTATTATGTAACTAACATGCTTACTGTCTTCCTCGGTTCATCCTCCGACCCTGCAGAGCCATGATAGGAGGGATTTTTTTTCTTTCATTCGTTTTTTTTCCCTCGCTATCCACAGCCAGTTGTTGACATGCTTCTTAAATACAGTGTTGTTTCAAGGCCGGTGTTTTTATGCAGTGTTCTGTTGAACTAAAAACCTCAATCGCTACGCTGAGAGAGTGCTAGCCAATAACACGGCCCCTCGATGCCAAAGACCTTGAATGCTCTCGACTGAAATGTGAGAAAGATTGCACTGTAGCTGACCCCTCGTCGTGCTCCCAACACACCCGCATGTTCAACACACTCCGTTGAAAAATCTGTGGCGCTTCATTCTCCAGGGTCCCCATGTTGGTGTAAGAACTGTCTGGCTGTGGCAAGGCAGAGTGCGGTTAATGCTTCCAGAGAGATTGTTTCAAGTCGAGGAAACGGGCTCAGCGAGCTTCTCTGGAAGGTGATATCTGTGAGCACAATTCAATATTCAGAGACTGAATTGTACAGGAAGCATGTTCTCCTTGGATCGATGCATTTGGTGTTTCAAAAAGCTTTGTCTTTGTCTCACTGCAGTCGGAGGTAACACGGTGTTTATTCCGTGCTGCAAGAGCTGCAGAAAGGGAAGGCGAACGGACAGGGGCATCGAAAGGTCTATCAGAGAGGGCTCCATTTCCTCTAGGTCACATATTACATTACCCTCCAGGATGATACACGTACTCCATACACACACTCGCGAGCAATAAAAAAAACAAACTTAACAACAGAACATCCTCTCCCACAGCGTTCGCATTTTGTTCGGACGCTGCTTATTTTACAAATGATATTATTACGTCACCGTCGTCTTCGCCGCAGCTCCGTCAAAGAATACGGACGTGTCGATCGCACTTGTCATTTCGCGTTCCTGCTGAGCCACTAAGGGTGAAACAAGTGGACACGGCAAGGGACGGCACGTCAGAGGCGAAAATCGGAGACCACGATAACCGCTGCCCTGCCCTGTCCTGCTCTGCTCCAGATCTGCAGCAAAGCAGAACAAACGGGAGAGCGAAAATGTGAACCGAAGAGAAGAAAGCATTAACTGTAATGGATAAAAGATAAAGTGGGACACAAAAGAAATGCAAGAGGCTGCATTCTTTGCAAAAGGGTACCAGTGCTGCATTGTTGAAATAAACCTTTGGGGGGTTAAAAATCCTGCATTTAAAAATCACACTTCAGTAGAGGCACAAAGGTACCTTGAGTATCAAATGGTACTGGTCATAATGAAAAAATGTCCCGTGACTGATATATGAAATACTCAGCAAGGTCATATGCAACACAAAAGACATCCCCCCCTCTCTCTCTGTACGTGCTAGTTGAATTCTGAAGGTTACGTTTCCTCCCGGTTTCATTAGTACGTTAACTAGCGTATTCTGGCCCGCCCATTTCTAACAGGCGTGAGAACTTGAATGCGAACTTCGCGGCGAAGATAAACGGCAGAGGACGGACGCGAACATATGGAACACCAGCTCAGCGAGGGCGTCGATGGCGGTCTATTTAAAGAAGCACGGGCATGTTACAGAGAGTCACGCTTTTTTTATTCAGACAGTCAGAGAGTGCATTATAGCTTAAGCTCTAACATAATGTACTGTAAACCTCCGCTGCCATGTCGGACAGCTTGACACCATTATTGTGAGGGAACGCTACAGAATATCTTTATGTAAAACCTGCGCCCGTTGCTCTAAAGAAAGTCATGAAATGGGGCCGAAAACAGAGTTTCTTAGCAGGGAAGGGACAAGACAATGATATAGATATAGTAAAGTGTACTATCGATAGTATCGCTTGTATATATTGGGATCTCAAAAATCAGATTTGTCTTTTGAATTCGAGGACCCCTGTTTGTCATTCAAGATAGATCTCAACGTTCAGTCCTGGCTGATTTGGCGTTGTTACTGTTCTTTGCACGAGCAGGTGCAGTTTAACACCACGGCAAACACTCCTTAAGCAGTTACTTTGTCAGGAAAATAGCAGAAGAACATCTGGTGTATCTGTTTACAGCCCAGTCAAACAATCTCGCGTTGCTTTGTTTGCACTTGATTGCTTCACAATAAAAGCGACCCTGTGTTTTGGCAGCTGAATGCTTTTAATGTGAAGCGGGGCGTGCTATGCTAGAGGCGGATAGTGTAGCCTTAAGCAGCGATGAGAAGCCGGCCACAGAGGTCTGGTACACTTTCTCGTTTCTGACCTCATACCTGCAGATTTTTTTTTTTTTTTTTTATATATTTTGAAAAGGCTTTATACAAATTATTTCACTTTTTTCGTATCGAAATGATAAACCCCCAAAACCTGTAAAGAGTCAAATCGGTGGAGTTCCACTTACATACAGCTGTGATGCAGCGTTAAGAGAGTGCACAGTAAACAATGAGGTCGATGTAAATTGAGATAAAATCACACTGGATTACGTTTTGCATCACTTCCTGTGAATTCCTTGGCATGCAAAGTCAATTTTAACCCAGGACAGGGCTGGGGGACCCCGCCACTAACAGACAAAACCGCTATATATTGAGCTAAACACATGTAATCATTACATTGTTATCGTCACACATTATTACATTGTTGCAGGAAAAGTGCCAACTGTGAATAATATCAAATAAAGGGCTTGACTGAATTAGAATCTTGAGGATTATAATCTTTCCATTCAATGCATTTTCAATATACAGTTCTTTGGCGCTCATACAATACAGATGAAAAAAAAGATATATATATTTTGATTCACCTGCCTCAGATTTTAACAAGGGCAGTTGACGTGAATAGAAGTTTTACAGTGACAATTTAATAACGGCGTAAAAAATTGAGAGACGTGAACCTGAAACCTGTAAGTGAAGGCCGCGAGTATAATGCCCAAGAAAACCTCGGGCATTGAATTCTTGTCATAAAAGCTATTCTAGTGCATTCATGGGAAATGTCTTTGTGACTTCTTTGCAATGGAAAGGAGGAGTAATATAATATTACAGAATTGCATTTGAGTCGGAGCAGTTTTACCACAACCCAAGTCATCTGAAAGTTGAAGTGGGGAGAAAAACCTGAACATTATTACAGAAGAAGGGGGTCGTTTGAGGCACTGAGAGCTGCAGACGTTCAATTTGAGAGCTGACAGTCTGGATACGTCTCGCTGATGGGAGCAGAAACAGCAATTCAACCATAATACTGCTGAAGTCTGCGTGCGCCAGCTGCGCGTGCAGTTATTTAAGATTCACAAGACTTTCAGGATGGTAACTGATCAAACTCAGTTGATTTGATTGATTTGATGCCCAAAAGTGCGCGTCCCCTTCACTAACTATATGATGACACTTGGAAACCATATTTTAACTTGAAAAACCATATGTCCTCACTGTCAGGCTTCAGCCTGCGCTATTCATTTTCATCATTTCCCTGAGCTGTATTTAATAGACCGTGGAAGGAGTGTGGCTCAGATGCCATAAGTCAGACGACAAATTCAAACTTAATATCTCTCCATAACTCTCCATTTCTCCAGAGCTTCGCACAGTTTTGTGATCTATATGGGTTTATATTCTTAATCGATCAGCTTTGTTTTTCCAGTAAAGTGCCCTTGTTTCCTTGCACAAACCTTCTCCACAGTCGCACTGCACTGCACCGCTTCTTTTGCACTTCTGGTGCCATTTAGAAATGTTTTTTCGCCGGTGAACATCGTCCACATACAATTACAGGTGCACTCAAGTATAAAAAAAAAAACATGCACTCTGCCATTGGAGTTCATAATCGCCAAAAAGTGTTTTAAATGGCTATGGGAGTGTGAGTACTTTTCTCGCTGTTACACTGCTTTTTGTTTCTAATGTTTCAGATGATACTAATCGGCCTTTTTTCTTTTTTTTTCTATTCATGATCGTTTTTCAGCCGCTTCAAAGTCATGATTAATAAAATCATGAGAGCTAATTCTCTCCCATTCACTCAGGCCACAGGAATTCTCCCATTCTCTACGGCAGGAAGGCTCAGGGGGGTGCGTTTAAACCCTTTCACATCGAAAGTGTTGAGTGTGGTGCACATAATCACGAGCGCCTCGGTGTATTTTGCCAGCCCCTGTGAGCGCGTTGCCTCGTCTCCTGCGCCTTCAGCTGGCTGAGAGAGAAAAAAAAATTAAAAAGGACAGGATGTCTGAGTGGGTAGTGTGCGTCTTGGCACAAACAAACAATCCATACTGTTACATTTGTTGTGCGGAGACCCATTAATACACGAAGGACGAATCATTGTTGCTTTGTGAGCGTCACTGACATCATTACGGAGCCTCTTAAAGGCAGATGAATGTGTGTAATATCCCTCTATGATTCTGCCGACGCCTGTTATATGTTAAACCAAAAATTGGGCTTTAATATTCTTGAAATTACATTTTTGCCATGAATATGCTGTCACACCACCTACATGATATACATTCATAATATGGTGCGAACTCAGGGTGTAACAAGGCCCGTGTACATTATAATTAATCAGCAAGGTTTCCAGCTAATAAAGAAGTGATACACTGCAACATATTTTTGCGGCGCTAATCTCCAAGGGAGCCCTATTATCTGAGCGCAGACGCATTGTATGGCCATGAGAGAAGAGCAGAGCACTCCCGTGAGGTGGTGGGCAGAGAGAGAGGAGAGCTCCTTCGACGAGGGAGCCGCGATGTTTATAGTAATAATCTTAACAAGACTGATTTACTGCCGGCCGTATTTGATGCGGGTCTACCGCAGAGAGGGGAGCAGCGATGGGAGGCAGAGCAGCGAGGCAGGGCGATGTAATGAAATGCTTTAACATTATGACTAATGCAGGAGTTACTGCTGTCTATAGACAGATGCTGCCATGTTTTCCTGCAGGTGCGCCGGTATTTCGTATTTCATGGTGCACAGTGCACGGGTTCATGTAGCCCAGGACCCCATATTCACGCCAGGACTGCACAATATTGAAAAAAATATATGTATATATCAGGATATTCTGGTTTTTTGCAATAGATTACAGTATGAAAAATTTACAGGAATTTTAACTAGAGCTTTCAAGAGCTCTGTTTGGAAATAATTAATGACTGTAGGATCACTCGCACGCAACAATCTCCAATGTATCCATAATTCCAGTCCAGACATCTCTTATACCTTGTGAGCTTCCCTTTTGCATCAAGCAGCAAATAAAGTTGTAGCGTGATGTGTTCGAGTTCATTAACGTCCTGCAGCGTGGCCTTTGCACGTGCGCACATTGTGATGTCGACGCTGAAACGATGTGTCGAGCGTTCCTAATTACCGCCAACTTCCTTGTCATGTTCAAGACTAGGAAAGCTCATCAAACTGGGCACTTGTTAATACACCAGTCCCTGAAAACCAAACAAATATGGACCTCACATCAGCTGAAGATGGTCATTTATTTACACCCAAATGAAATAGATGTGGTGTACTATTGTCGACGCAGGCTTCACATGAACATCTGGCAGGGCTTGATTGGATGAAAAATCTTAAGGCTCTTTGGTGCCAGTACAATGAGGCATCACATATCTGAATAAAAGAAAGCTGCAGCTGATTTTAACAAAGGCAGTTAACACGACTTTAAAAGTACTCCAGTGACAATATAATGATGGTGTAAAAACTGAGAGGCATAACTCTGAAAATTTGGAACAGTGAAGGCCGAGAGTTTGAAACCTAAGGTTTTCCTAACCCGTCTTGATGACGTCAACGCTTGCAAGTTGTTAACATGGCCATCCATCCCGTATGGAAACGTGAGATGTCTCACATTTCAAAACCACTTGTGCCTGAGTCTTTGGAATCTGTCCAGCGTAAAATGTCTGAAAACTGCATGTGTCTAGAGCAATATTCCCACCAGACTTTTTTTATTTTACCCTGGGATCTCTAACAGTGTATAATAATTGCATGGGTCGTCTGTGATCTTAATCCCATAATGTCCGTTATTTGTGAAGTCAACGCGATATTCTGCCAAACACCTCGTTGTTAAGATCATGTGATTACACTAGTA
>CAEMYA010000028.1:6050819-6077203 GCA_903131615.1 Diplodus sargus
AAAAAAAAAGGGATTGTTGAAGGCGAATTGGATTAAAAAGGACGTTTTACGATTGTTCCTTTTAATGTTAGCCAAACACTTCTATCACTATGCCGAGTACGGCGAAGATTTATCATCCCTGTGGGAGGGAAAAAAAAGGAAGAGGAGTCTCTCAATTCCCAGCCCTGTAGACATAAACTCCCCTCTGGCTCTGAGGAGAGGGCTTCAGTAACCTCATCCAGCTCAGAGAAAAGACAGCCGGACGGACATTAACTGAGATCTACGTCTTCTTCTCTCCACCCTGTGCTACGTTTATATCAGGTGGCAGTTGTCATTGCCTCAGTCTCTTAGTATTTTTTTTCCTTTTTCATCTCATCAAAGATAAATCCTCATAACAACATGTCGTTATAATATCCGTCCTTCTCCCGTTATATGAATTAGAGGAGGCTGCGGTGAACACTCCGAGGAAATTGTTTGATTTGATGTCAAAACAGCGAGGTGGGAGAAGATATGCCTGACTAGTTTTATACCCAAACACATGAGCATCAAGTGCATAAAGAATGAAAGTGAGCTGGAAAGGCCGAGCTCTTGTTTACTAAAACTGGGTGGCAGTAGTGTTTCTTCGCCAGCTGTCAAAAGGTTGTTTTGGGGCTGTTTTTGTGATCGTGCCTCAAGAGTGAAATAGAAGTAAATGCTTTGTTTAAAGCTATATGAAGCCAACCCGCTCAAGACACTGTTTTCCAGAAGACAACATAGTGCTGAATTTGACCCGAGGCCGTATCCACCCTGTAGTTGTGCGTGTGACATATTAACAAGGTGATAATTTAAACACACCTTTGCGTGTTGAAATGCGACGAGGTAGAACATTAACTGAGCGGGGCGTCATTGCACCCTATTTTTGACTTCGATCACCAGTTTGTCGTTCAAGTGTCATAAATCTGTCGTGATTACAGAATTCGAGAAGATAACGAGACTCTGTTTGGAGTTCCTTCATAGAAAATAAGTTGGAAGTTGACTTCTCAAACTTCAAATTTTATTATAAAACCGAAGTTCAAGGATCTCCGAGGACATTTAACACTTCTGTACTTAACACCAACTGTGTCGGCATGAATATTTATTTCATATTCAAAAGGTTTTCGAGAGGGACTTTAAATATGATTAAGGGGAGAGAGCAAAGCTGTGGGACAGGTTTTACATTACACAATAGCAGCCTCCATCAAGGCAAGAAAAGAAGTATTTTCCGTCGACATATTCAAATACCTGGTCTGAGTCGGCAATGCAATATTGAAATAATGATGGAGGGAGAACAATCAGTTCTATAAATGGCACACGAAGTCAGGTGAAGCTGTCTCTGACAACATGTGTCGAGAAATGAGCTCAGGCTGGGCAATATGTCAATATGATATTGTTTTTGTGCCATGAGGTTGTATATCGTCTTAGATTTTGGATATCGTAACACATTGTTACTTAAATATTCTCTTTTGCTGCTTTTAAAGGCCACATTTTGATTAAGTGATGTCAAGTGAACTTACCAAACTGTTCTACTCGTTCTAATACATGCCTTTTTCTCACTTAATCCACCTGCTGTCGATGATTATTTATCAAAAATGAATTGCAATGATATTTTGTGAAAGTACCAATAATTAGCCCTGCAATATCGGTAAAATCTAGAAGTATTTGGTCCAAAATATTGTGATATCTGATTTTGTTGCACAGACCTGGTGTAGTCTGAAGTTCTTTTGAGGAGATTTCAAAATAATCATAGCAATATTATCTAAAGGCCGTTTCACGCGGCCCCAGAATAAGCTGTGAAAGTCGGCTCCGACGGTCAAACCACGGAAACGTTATTAAATGGAAGAACCCACTGAGGAGGATATTTACACCATGTCTATAAGGCCTCAGTAAATATTGTGCACACCGTGTAGCATGCAGGACCAGAAGTCTGCAGCATTTCATTTCAATAAAACATTACACGAGCCAATTTCGCTGTTTACGTCCCCTCTCTGGTTGAGGATGTGATGTCGTGCCGCCAGCTGCGTGAGTCGAGGTTGTTTGAACAAAAAACGTGGCGAATCTTAGAGGACAAAGAATGTTTGTTTGTATTTTCAATATAGTTACAAAGATTACCACACTAAGTTTGCAGAAAGTCAGCAAAGAACTCCGTGTCTCTTATAACCACATTAGCACTCCGACCTTGTCTTGCATTTAGACAGACTGCAATGTGCAAAAGGCCAGACAGGCACAGAGACCCCACACCGTTTGTTTCCAATGTTTCTTATTAGTGGCACCCAAAGGCTGGCTTAGGAGGCAGATTTGATCTTTGAGGAAGGTTGGCAGGAGCAGGCAGAGGCCGCTGACAGGGAGGGAAGTTGGTCAACCAAAAGAGAAGCAGCAGGATTCTGTCAAGAGTGATCCACATCAGGAAACCTGAGCGGGCTGCCGGGGGAGGGATGGTGCTGAACCCTAAAGAAACATACTGTCCGCGTCGTGAAAGATATGCGCTGCATTTCAAATTGCATGCTTTTTCTTTTTACTATACATAGATACTTGTAAAGGCACGGGACGATTTGAAGTTATATGTCACTAGCGAACTGGACAGCTTTTACAGGATATTCATGATTATCTCAATTCACAGATGATGAAATAAAATTATTTTATCGACCCATCCCTAAATGAGACATACGTTCTCTGCCATACTAAATAGTTTTATAGTATAGGTACTTAAATATAGACATGCCTTTTTACGTCTTGAACAAGGTTTCTGGCTTGACAACCCTGAGATGTACGGAAACTTTATGTTCTGGACATTTTGAGTGGATAGGAGATGAAATATTTCCAGTTAAATACTTTAATGTCTCACATTCATTTTCTGCTTCTCACCTGCAGGATCAAGGAAAAATCGGCGTCATCTTCAATGTGGGGACGGATGACATCACCATCGATGAGCCTGCCGTCATAGTAAATGACGGCAAGTACCACGTTGTACGCTTCACGCGCAGCGGTGGCAATGCCACTCTTCAGGTGGACAACCATCCAGTCATTGAGCGTTATCCACCAGGTAAGACTTGCCGGGACGAACTATGTGGTTAGGCGATACATAGACAGGACGCATGGAGAGAGAGAAGGATTGCATGTCTGCCTATCAAACATAAATCTTCAATGCAGCAGTTGTGAAATGTACTGTTAGCTTCAACAGATTGGCAATTCGCCCAGTGTCGTCTTTTAATTCGACTCTCCCGTCTAGTTACTTCAACGCTCTGTTCAGCTATCTATTAAGTTGCCTCACACACTGAACTGGACATGCCATATCGGCTGAACAACATAATAATCTGGAATTGATGCATTTGCCTCAAGCTGCCTTGCAAAGTACACGTAGCAATGAACGAGTTTTCATCAGCATCTGTCGTTTTTGCAGCCAGTTTGGCAGACAGGTGCGAAAGGATGCAGCAGATGAGACACAGATCTTAATTTACTGTAAATTAAAGCAGCATTTTAGCCTCATCTTAAATTTAAAATTGAGTATATTACCGATAGGCATATGTGGATCAGGCAGGATTTTCTACACATTTCCAGAAGATGCTCAAAATAAATATGAGCCTAATCTGCTATTTATCTATTTGTTGTTAATATACCAACCTCTGGTCTAACGAGATGGTGTTTACTAAGCAGGGTAAATATGCTATTTTTATTCAGCTGATACGTTCTTGACATTAACAATTTTGCAGTGAACGCGCTTAAATTTATATCCATCTGTCCACAGACATCATGGGAAGGTGACCTTTCCGTGATGTCTGTTTTACATAAAAAAGATTGATGGATTTGAATGAATTCACACTGTATCTTGTCAGTTAAAGGGCTTAGCTCGATAATGACTGAGTCAGACATGTGTTTTACATTTCTCTGTTATAATAGGTTTGGTGTCCAGGTAACAGCCGGATGCTGTCACATAACATTCTGTACATTAGCATAAACATAATAATGAATTAAGCTGCTTGGTTTGTGTTTTAGGTCACCATGTCCTTAGCTGCATATACATTTATCCATTCCATAATTGGAAATTATCTTTAAGAGACATTCATGGCACTGAATAATAAATATAAAGTAGATTTCAACAAGCAAAGTAAACAAACAAATGTAAAGAATCTACAGATACACCTTGGCGAAAAAAAAAAGACAGAGGTTTTCACAATCCAAAAAGCGCATCAGCCTATGCGCACACATATTTGAAATACACGTAGACCAAAAAATAATTTGATCACGACCAGCTGTGCTTTAACCTGTTCTGAACCAATCAACCAATTAACCTTATTTAGAGCAGGTGCACCACCTGGCATAGTGGGAGCCAACCAAGTCGCCCTCGCTGCCTCCAGCTGGTGCTCAAAGCACACACACACACACACTCACACACACATGTGCACACACCTGCCATGGCTGCACATAAATCAAAACTGTGTAATGGTGACAGCCATTTGTGTTGTGTGTATTCTCTGTCAGCTCCCATTCAGTTATCAGTTGTTTTTAAAATATTGCTAACGGTGAATAACTAAAGCGCACAATAGCATCATTTATAAACAAGGGTAAAGGGAGTGTACATTACACAGGTGACAATTCAAGGAGACATATTATGCTCATTTTCAGGTTCATCATTTTTATTTCAGTTTACTACTGGAACAGGTATGCGTGCTTTTGTGCTCAAAAAAACACATCAGACACTTCTCCTGTCTCTTTAAGGCCGGCCCTCCTGAATACCCAGGCTGCTCCGATTGGTCGGCTCACACATGCCTGACCCAGCACCGCTAACAAAAAACAGAGCAGCTGTGCTTAATCAATTCAAACGTGCCAAACTAGCCGCTAGACGTAAATTAAGTACAATAAATTACACTTGGCTCCGAAGAGGCGTTTCAGGAGCAGTGTTTTCTGTGGGAGAGAGGAGCTTCTGACGGTGCGGACTTTGTCCTTTTGAACGTCCAAGACCTTTTTCATGCACGAGAACCGATATAAAACACAGAACGGGAGGAAATTAAAAGACTATAAAAGCAAAATTGATCTTTCTGGCCTCAAATGGATGTCGAACGACATAAGTGAAGCAGCAGCCCCTATACAAGGGCACTACCTGCAGCTCTCCCAAAGCTTAATGAATGTGCAGCCTCACTTATTTTTTTAAACCAGCTCTATATTAAAGCTTACAGTCAAAACATATTCTAGGTAAGCTTTACTATAACTGTCACACACTGTCATGTACTCTGCCTCCTTTTCCATGTTGCGCTATAATCCTAATCCTTTTTTATCCATTCATTACTGTCCTATGTCCAACAACACTTTTTATATACGTTTTTAATCATAATAATGCAGGTTACACATGTTTTCAGATAACCTGCGCTTTATGAACTCTATATACAAACAAGGTACCCGTAATGAATAATTTCAACAAGAATTTAGAAGCTTGAGAGTCAAGACCGTGTTGCTGGTGACTGAAAGAAACTCTTCAATGCTACAGAAGTACAAAACTGAATGAAAACGATTCACGACACTTGACATTGACTGGCTGGGCTCTCCTATTGTCCATTTTCATATTGTTGAACTTTGTATTATACAGTATATTTCACTCTGCAGTTTTCATTTGATTAGTTATATTCTCCTGTGTTTGCACGTGTTCAATAGAGAGCTGAAGTCCTGCCCCACCGGAGAGCAGCTCCTGTTCTGTTCTGTTAGCCCACAGAATCACAGAAGCGCTTCAACCACTTCTGGACTTGTTAATAAAGTTTGAAATCCTTGAAAGACATAATCAACAATGCTGTTTTTTAAGCTCCTGTGAGTTTTTTGACAAGCCGTCTCATGGGAGCTGTAATGCAAATCGTGGAGTTTATTATTAAAATACGTTGTGGAACAGAAGTGGGGTGAGACTTTGGCACTCTATCACTGATATCTCTTTCTGCTGTATGTTTACATGAATTAACCTCTTTTTATACAGTACATAAAATTATTTTCCATTTTACTGTAATTGCTGTTTACCTAAGATTATGTTTTTCTTTAAAAAAAAAAGCTAAATAAATAACACTAACTAGAGTAGCATTATAAATAGCCTAAACATAACTCTAACTAGCATTAACACTGTTACTCGTAATAACTAGACGACACTAAGTAACGCACAAGTTTCTTTTAACTCACAGCTGGGTTAAAATTGATAACTTGTTAAACCTGTTAGCCATTATAACACTGTTTCTAACCATGTGATCTTTCAGCTTGCAGACTTTAACCTTTAATCTGTCTCTCCAAATTCTTTGAAGGACACTATGATAATGAACGACTGGCTATTGCTAGACAAAGAATCCCATACAGACTTGGTCGGGTAGTTGACGAGTGGCTACTCGATAAAGGTAAAAATTAATTGATTAATTAACATAATCCTTGAAATAACTACTAAATAACCTTTCCCCATGAGAGGTGCAGTGCCAGAAGACAAGGGTGACAAGGATCCACTTACCCAGACGCGTATCTCCATTTTTAATTGGACTTTCTATTGGCTGACGACCACACTATAGCTTCAAGTGGAATTCAAAATAAGTCATATAAGGAAAATGGGGTAAAGCATACTTGCCACTTATTCTTTGTCATCCTTACACCTTGTGGAAAAGCTGCACCTTAACGTACATTTTAAACCAATTAACTAAAAACACATAACCCATGTCTAACCCTCTATCGTCCCCCTTAACCATTGTGTGTAATTAGATACTGTGTGTAACTATTCTAAGTAAAAATCCATTAAAATGCTCTGTAACACCAGTGAAACTAACATGTGGGCCGGTTTCCTTTTTCTTCTTAAACTGAGCATTTTTAATTGATCACACCAGAGCAACTCCTTCTCCCCTTTTGGTGTCCTTTAAACTTGCATTGCTTTGCCTTGTACTACATTGTCCACGTCAGACTCTCAAGCCTGAAGTTTGTTTTTGCTGCGACAAAACAGCCCTGACAGGCTGTTAAAGTAGATCACTGTTTGCAGCCATTAACTCTGCTAATAAGTATTCTCTTGAGATGGGCCCATTACTGCAGTCCTCCTCCTCTGATGTAACAAGGCTTATCAGGGAAGCTGCTGACAGTGGTGCCGTTAGATATCATTGCCCCTTTCAGGAGGTGAAACAATTGGACCAGAGGGATCCCAGACCAGAGCACGTTTTCGATGGCCCGATGGCTCATGAAGACAGTGGACGGGAGTGGATGTTTTACTGTCATTTAGCTTTACACAGTCTGAAGTTTAGTGAGACATTTTAATTACTGGCCCATCTTTGCGGGGGGAAAAAAGAAGAAGAAGACATAAGATATGCATCTTTGCACCATCTGTTCTGGAGTTGAGAGATAAATAAACCCTTTGTTCCCTGCAGACAGTTTGCTAAATCAGTAATATTTAAAATTGCTATCTCTGTCCAATCGAAACATTTAAATAGGCACTTAAATGTAGACTTTAAGCCTCCTCTCATGGTTGTAACCTGCATGTGTAAAGTCTAAACTATAAACTTGCTGCTGATTAACCTTCCCCCTTTTAAAGTTAACATGTAAATCAAGTTCTAAATAAATGACAAACTATTATTGTTCACTAAAACCCACCTCGTTCACATGATGTCCCTGTGCAAGCTCTCCCATGTGACTTCTCTATGTCTGCTCCGCCTGTTCTCTCCCGTTTTCCACCTCTTTCTTTCTCTATGTCTCTGTCTAACTTTAGGGAGACAGTTGACCATCTTTAACAGCCAGGCAGCCATTAAAATTGGCGGCCACGACAAAGGTCGACCCTTCCAGGGTCAGATTTCGGGGCTCTACTACAATGGCCTCCAGGTGCTCAAGCTGGCCGCAGAAAACGATCCCAGCGTACAGGTGGAGGGGAACCTGCGTCTGGTCGGGGACTCGCTCTCCGTGGTGACCACCGACACCACCTCCGCCACCCCGCTGGCTGTGTCCGACATGTCCACCACAATCATGGAAACTACCACCACTATGGCAACCACCACCACCCGCAGGCAGCGTTCTCCCAGCTTGAGAGAGAGCATCTCAAAGGTCAGAGAGAGTATCAAGGAACGAGAGCTGGATCCTAATTTATCATTAACTGGCAGTTAATTGGTTTATAACTCTAGATGATGAAGTTAAATAGTGCAGGAACACGTGGGGTTGGGGGCGGAGTGGCTGTGAGACCTTTCACCCTATTACAAGACAGTGTACACAAATTTGAAGCTATTATTTTAAGGTAAAGTATTTACATAATGTTTCTTTAAGCAGGTTTGTGGAGATGAGATGCTTTTCATTTTTTGCAATATTAAGTGCACATTCCTGAGAATGTAATATTTGTTGATTCCCTGTTTTTCTTTGAATATTAAAAATGGCTCTGTACATTGTGTAGACTCAAATAATGGATAAAAAATGATTAGATGATAATTTGAAAGCCTGTTAGTGTTAAAAACTAAAGACGAAGAAGGGAATTAAGAAGTACCATCGATCCTTTTTCACACAAACGCATCTAACCGTTTATGTCATGTGTCATTTGGCCCTGCCATTAAATTGAAAGCAGTCCGATACAGTTTAACGGTACGTAGCAGAATGAAAATGGCAGAGTAAAAATAGAATCTAAATAAATCAAGAGAATTAGTCAACACATTTGACAAACAAAATATATGAAATACTGTTTTTTGTTTACCTTTTTAGCCGTTAACTTGACGTTCCCCACTAAGTAATACAACTAGATCGTCCATGCTTATATAATCCCAATAGTCCGATCATAGTGTATGTTTGTTTTTAATCATTAATTTGCAAAATTTTAAAAAGCACGCAAAAAAATGATATGATGATATGAAAATGATATATATTACAAACACTGTACGGCACAGTGAGAGGCAAAAATCCCCTATGGGCTTAAATTCAAATCATTTTTAAACCTTATAGAGAACATTAACACACAGAAAGTAATATGACTCAATAGTAGTGATGGTAGTCTGATAGTAACAAAAGATATGTGATAAGAACATGAATAATAACTGGAGGTATTTCATTTACGATGTGTTATTTGCACTGTGAAGTTAAACGTGTACTAATAGATGTTACTGTGTCTTCCAATGCGAATAAAAGAACACAATCACATAACCAAGGCCAGTCAGAGATTACATGCCGGCCCTCGGTTCGTCTCCAACTTTGAGAAAAGGAGCCCCAGTCCATTTAATGAAACCGAAAAACGTTTTATTTGAAAGTAAAATGATAAAAAATCTGCTTCTTTTTCCAAATTGTATGGTAATTCATGTTTGAAGAGTTCAGCGTGTCAGTGGAAGCTGAACTCTGATGTCTGCATATATATATTGGTAATCATGATGAAAGTTACTGTGAAACTTTGAAATTAAACCACATCAAATAAACTTTGCAGCAATAACTCATGTGACACACCGACATGTATCATTGCTGGAGGAGAGTTCTTACACAGTGACATCATTAAATCATTTTTAGAATCAATTGCCATGTTAAATCCATCAAACAATGCATGTATTCTCACAGGTTTGGTCCAACTGTTCCGATTTTGAATTCATCACACGAGCCGTTTTATTTCCAAGCGTACGAAACGACATTCACGCTTTGATATTAATTTTGATCAAGTGCAGCTATGCAAAAAAAAAGACTTTCTATTGAGTAAATTCGAGGAACAGATTTTCACACTTTGAGCCGTCACAATACTGCATCCAGACTGGTGAAACATCACCCACCAACCAACCATTTCAAATGAGTTGATTTCTGTCCAAATCGCTGCGAACCTGCCAATTTGGACAGATTTCAGTGGTTGTTCTTGGAGTCCTGAGGTTTCAAAGACAAATCCCCCTGCCTCTCCTAATAAGAATACACAGTGCGTTTTTCATTACATTTCTCCAGTCCAGTTTGTCCTCAAATTGCCTTTTGCTGTATTTTTCAATTTGTCCAACTAATCCATTAGTGAACTATCGTTTCAACACTCTGCTCAGGTAGTCCATTGTGCGCCCTAAAATCCAATTTAAACATGCTGAGGCTCCGATTTAGTCAGTCGTATTTAAACTTTTGTAATAATAAGAAAAAGGAATTGAACAGGGAGCGAATATATACAATCAACTGAAAACATGTACGACATTTATCCCACTGAGAATTTTACTCCCCACCAGTAGTAGCACTTTGTTTTTGAGCACATGAAGTCAGCCACAGGGGTGAAAGATAAAAAGCAGTTGCATTTGGGCACATTTTGGATTTGCAGTCTTGCTCCGTGTAGTGTTGCTCCGAGCAAAAGCGCTAAAGTGGTACAGAGCTTCGTTTTTTGTCTTCAAGTAGGACAGACAGCCAGCAAACAGAATCATAAAACAAAGTGAGTACAGATCTAGACAATAAGAACATGTTGACCGTGAAATAATTTTTTTTTAAATCTCCATTTTCTTTTCAGCCACAGAACTCTGATGATATTTTGGTGGCATCGGCCGAGTGTCCAAGTGATGACGAGGACCTGGAAGAGTGTGAGCCAGGAACAGGTGGGTCAACCGTGGTGAACAAAGACAGGAGTGCAGCTCCTTATTCAGCTCTGAGCACAGTCCCAATGCGCTGATGTTGGGCGGGCGTCATTAGTGTCACATTTTTCAGCTCAACTGTTTTGTGTTTCTGCAGCTATCATACGCTAATTTATTCAGGGGCTCTGTCAACCAGCTGTCCTCATTTGGGAGACTCGGCTAGCATCAATTCACCCTGTACGTTAGCTTTTAAGTCATAACTCACCAAATTGGTTGGAAGAAAATCTTTATGGAAGTGCACTGCAGTCATTTGGAGCGGCAGACGGTGGACAGAAGATCAGGCTGAGACAGAAACAAGCCGTGGAATTTAAGAAGGAGGCTGGCCTTATTACGGGCGCCTCAATTATTAATATGACCTTATCAGAATTGTTTGTTGTTGACTGGCCCACAAAGTGTGACTCAAATAATGATGAAACAGAAGCTGGTGGCCATAAATAACCGAACTCTGCAATATTCCTCAACAACCAGAAGACACTCTTTTTACTCATTTCATTTAACATTTATATAACTGGGAAAATGTCGCACTGGCACTCTGACGTCACAGTCTGATCAAAGCAAAATGTCAACGCATGCTGTGATTGCTCATATGTGAATATATCATTTATTTACAGCTAAAGATAACAGGGAGTCTTAATCCAAATAGTGATTAAAGGTCCCATATTGTACTAATTTCAATTCAATTCATACTTCTATTTTGGGTGTCTACTTGAAAAGAATAACATTTTTAAAGGTTTAAAACATTTACTAACATTAAAAGACATCTATGTATGGTGTTGCAGAGACATCTCCTGAAGTTAGGATGCTAACCTGCTAGCAGCAGCAACTAGTGCTAGTAGCAGCATTAACATCAACACTTCCCCACTGCTCTGAGCTCCAAGCCTGGGCACACTTGAGTAGGCTAAAAGGACAACTAGCTATACTGCTGAACTAACTATCTAACAGCAACTGCAGTTAGCATGAGTTAGTGGTTGCTCTGGTGACAAGCTGAAACCTATTTTTAAAATATTTTTAGTGAACAACTCATTATTGTTTTTCATACTGTCCACTGCTGCAGCACCTCTATTCACCCTCTGTCTCAACGTTCGGTTTAGTGCCTGTCTCTTTAAGACAACCCTTCTGAAATGCCCAGTCTGCTTTGATTGGTCAGCTCTCATAGGCTTGAGCAAGCACCGCCCACCATGCATTCACATTAGTCCTGCCAGTGATTTTGCAACCACCGGCATTGTCTGACAGCATTGACTGTATCGTTGTGACATCACAACCTTACGGAGGTCCTGATGGCTAGTTTGAAGGCTCCATTTCTTCAGGGATTGAGCATTTTGATACTTTGACTATATTTATGTAGCATTCGGAATAAAATGAGACAAAAAAGCAATCTCACTCTCCACAATATGGGGCCTTTAATTTAGCATGTCAGCGTGCTACCATTTGCTAATTAATATTAAGCACAGACAGCACAGGTGTGGCTGAATGGAGTGTTTGTCAATAAGGGCTGTGTGTGTTTCTCAGTGTATTGTGTGTTTTTGATATTTTCACAATAATACAGTACAATACAGTATACAGCGACTACACCGGGTTAGCTTTGTAATAAAATAAAAAGACATGGAAATCTCACTATTCACGGGCCTTGAAATAAATCCAGAACACGCTGTTTACTTGTTTATTCAGCAAGCCATAATAATAATTCCACATGTGATTCCTACATTAAATAACCTGTCTGTGATTTCTCCTGTCACCCCTCAACCCCTGCCTACGGATGTGCACTCATTCGATTACCTGTTCTTTTGTTTGTCATGTGCTCTGTTTGTTATATGCTCTTCGTTCAGCTGCCGCCTTTCATGGGTCGTCTTGTATGTTTGTGTCTACATGTGAGCTTTTTAATGTTCTTGCCATATTGCATAAGATTTTTATAAAATTATTAACGCTCTTAATCTGCACGCCCACACATTGGCTCCATGTGAGAATCGAGAGCTGCAAACATCATTCGAGAACCACGTCATGGTGTTTTTAATTTGTTTTTTGGCCAAACGTTGATGTAAATACCTTTTTATATTATAGATCAGTGTAATCTGGCATCTCTATAATTGATATCACTGATAAGCCAGCTAATATTAGTCTAATTCCTCAGTAATATTCGTCATAATGAACAGATTGTGCCTCTACTTTAAATGAGCTCATGTTGAAACCAGAAATCATATTGTCATGCTGTTCTAACTTAGGATCCCCTACCTTTTCTGTTTCCTTTCTAGGAGGTGAATTAGTGTTGCCTATTATAACAGTGGATTCCCTTGAGCCCCCATCCATCGCCACCCGTTACCCCGTCATCCCTCCTCCCCCGACCCTCTTATCCCCTCTTGAGACCACCAAAGAGTCCCTGATACTCCCTCCTCACCCTTCCTGCCCCCCGGACCAGGAGGACTGTGGTGACCCTGTGGAGGTCTCGGCCTTCGGCTCTGGGGAGATGACGGAATCAGATGACGAGGACTTTTACAGTAATAACTCCCCCATGGTCACTGACAGGACAGTCCTTCCTCCACCTCCCACCGCTGGTGAGGGTGGAGTCCAGAAACCCCGCCCCTTACCTCCTTATGTTCCCACCACCAACCCTGACCAGCTCCACATCCCCGCAGGCAAAATGAACACCCGCGACCAGGTGCTTCTGCCCCCTGCTCCTCCATCCTCCCGAAACACACCAGGACTAACTTACCCCCCCAATTTTCCCCATGTGCCCACAGCCAACCCCACAGCCTCCGATGAAAAGAGCCAACCCGGTGCCGTGGAGGTGATCAGGGAGTCCAGTAGCACCACGGGGATGGTGGTTGGTATCGTGGCTGCTGCTGCTCTCTGCATTCTTATCCTCCTCTATGCCATGTACAAGTACCGCAACCGGGACGAGGGCTCCTACCAGACAGACCAGAGCCACAATTTTGCCAACAATTCCACTGTGGAGGGCAACGGAGCAGTGGTCAAAGACAAAAGCACAGCAACGGCCTCTGTGGCCAAGGCAATCACAAAGGGCAAAAAGAACAAAGACAAAGAATATTACGTCTGAGAACGGAGAAGGCGAGTGTGGACTGAGACAAGAGGATGAGAGCTTTCTTTCCGCTCCCCATGTTTCGTCATGTCGACCAACAGAGAAATCTCACAGGCCACAAAAACACAACTGCACAAAGCAATCGTGTCTTGCTTTTCAACAGTTACATTTCTCTCAAAAGTCGAGGTTGCCCAGCTCGTATTAGTGATATGAAAAAAAAAGAAAAAAAAACATCTACGGCACAAGAATCTGACTCATCCTCTGTGTCACGACGTGCACTCATTCTGCATACACTGAGTTTTTTTCATTTTTTTAATGTTTCAAACGAGCTAGGACGAGGCTTATCTCACTTTGGCTTTGTATATAGCATGGTACAGTGAAGAAAGTGCTGAGAACATCCGGACAGATTTGCCTAAATGTTTTCTTTGTACTCCTTTGTAATGCTCTATCTCAAGTCTCAATGTCCCCATTATAATATATGAGGCAGAACCGGGCCAGTTATTGAATTTTTATGGTAGATGAGCACAGAGCGCCCCAGTAATTCTAAAAGAGAAAAGCTTTTATTCGGATTAGACATCGTCGCTGCAGCCTCCATGTTATGTTGTGTGGTTTTCAGTCACTCTGCCTCTGTCCACAGGAGAAGGCATGATGTTGCTGGTGCGGTATCATAAATGAAGCATGATGTTTAGCAGCATTATAAAATGATTGTTAAATCACTCAACACACTCCGGCCAGTGAACCCTTACAGTATGGTGGATCAGGAGCATTATTAATGTGGGATATCGCGGTCAAGTTGCCATGCCATTCCAAGTGGGGATAATTGTGAACAAGTCAGTCTACACCAGTGAAGGTATTTCTCTGTAAACATTGCTTGTATGTACATATAGAGGTTAGCGGATTCGAAAAAGGCTTTGTGTACGCCGGGCGGAATAGGTATGAAGAAGAATAAACGCCCCGACACAGCTTTCACGACGACATCAGAACTGCTGGAGCTCCCGAACTCTACAGGAATTTTTGCGGGGAACGCAGAAACACGTTTTGAAGAAGCCTGTCTTCTCGGAGAGGGAGAACCGACCCGCCTCACCAGAGGCCGGCTCTTTCTTGTTCTGCTCCACTCTCAAAACTGTCATGGGATAATTCAAAGGCACACAGAAAATGTAAACATATCTTTAAGACATAGATATTCCTTGTAAAGCAGCCAAACATGTATTGTTTTTTTCTATCAGTTACTAAAAGACTACTCTATGAGATGAATAATTGAAGGTTTGTGAATTGTATTGATATTTCTCTGATATTTCGATGTATCTTGTTACCACTCCTCTTAACACACACATTTTAGATTGCCTTTTACTTCAATCCAGAACAAAAAGCACACTTTCCTCCGATAGCTGCAAATACGTTTCTTTGCATTATTTACCGTTTCGGATTATGCAGAGAAAAACACAAGGATGGAACAGACAAAATTGTTTTGTTTTGTTGCATTGTGCATTTTATATGTGCTGAATCTGTTACTCAATGGATCTGATAATATAAAGCCATTTTTCTGTGTTGAGTTATGTCTACATTTACTTATTCATGCTCTGTGATTTCTCGTTCTTTTTTTATGAAAGTGCCATTCAAACGTGAGCCGCTCAGCGCTCAGAAAATATTCCATTCCTCACTCATTGCTATTGTATAGTGTTCATGTGAAATGGATCTTAATATGTGTACAGAACGTGGATAAAGATGAAAATACACTTGATTATATACTTTGTACACACCCGTGTTGTGTGTTGATTATTGTAGACTCACAAAGGAAATGTCACTTATTTGCCTTGTATTTTTGAACACTGACAGCAGAGGACAAACTGAAACCGATATGAATTAGGTAAATTATAAATGAGGGTATGTAATGAGAACACAAGCGACCATCTCATAGCCACATATTTCCAGATAAGAATGTTAGTACGCCGATGGCCGGCTGATAAAGCTTTTGGGAGTTGTGAATCTTTTGGGATTAAAGCAAACACTGAATTCACATTGGTGTAATTCTACAAGGGTCACACTTAGCTGACAAGATAAGTTAACATGTTTAACATGAAGGAAAAGCGTTTCACACAAATTGCAGGTCATGATGGGTTTTAAAAATGTGTCTTACACCAGAGTTTCATCATCGTCTACTCTCTCTCTCTCTCTCTCTCTCTCTCTCTCTCTCTCTCTCTCTCTCTCTCTCTCTCTTTTGGGCGCTGGTTGTGTTAGGAAAGCCTGGATGTCCATAATTTATGAAAAAATGAAATGTTTAGGTGTTTTTCTGCACCTTACACTACTGCAGCAGTTTTAAAAAATATATATTGTTGGGAGGCTGCAGTTTGAAACAAAGGATATAATATGTATTGTAACTGATGTGCCAGGGTCAGTGGTGACAGGTTCAGGTCTCGCTCGTGGCATGTGTTGAAGAAAATCTATAGTAACTCGGTCAAATTTACATTGTAGTGACGCAATCACGTTGTGTTCTTGGAAGTGAAGGAGCCGGTGTTTGGGGAGTTTGACCCACATTCGGGGACAAGCGGTGGAATGTGACTGTGCTCTACTCGAGCATTTCAATTTCATGCAACTTTAGATTTCTACTCCACTACATCAGAGGCCAAAATTGTACCTTCCGCTCAAACTGCATATGTCTGAGAGCTCCAGTTGGTTACTTTTATAGATTGTAATTTTTCATATCCATTCAGCCCAGTGAGAACCATATATCTCCACATTGGGTGAGTGTTAATGCTGGTGATGAGCTGAAGGAGGAAGTGTTCCTTTATGGGTTGGGATAATTCTCTTACTTCTTAAACTGAATAAATTATTCAACAGTCTCCTCGGATTAGCTGTAAAATATATTGTCACGAAGCTGAAAACAGGCTGTTTTTTCTGAGCTTGTGAGAAGTGGACTTTATAGAGATAAAACAAGCATGATGATCTTGTAGAATAGATATTGCTGTAGATTAAACTAACCAACAGTATATTGATTATCTACAAAAACAAAAGCCAACACACATGTTAAAGGAAACTTTAACCATAAACGAGAGATGACTCATTATCTACTCACCGTCAATTCCATGCTGGTGGAAAGTCAGGTGAGGTCATAAAACAGTGCTGCAGCATTCTCCTGAACAATTGAAGTAGATAGAGCGTTGTTTTGTATGATAAAAACAGTCGACTACAGTTGGTAATCCTATTCTCTGGAAGCCCTGGAATCCCAACATTTTGAAAAGATGACATTTACATCGTCAGAGTCCAGCTCGGGCACTCACTGCATACATGGTGAGTGCTAACGCTTTCAGCTTAGCAGCTGATGTAAAGATTTCAGCTTTAAAGAGGGAGTAAAAAAAAAGTGTACTCAAATCAATTTGGGATCTTGGGGCTTCTGGAGATGGAATTGTGGCATTTTTTTTAACCATTTTTGGGGTTTTTTTGGTTGATTATTGTATGTTTTAAAACAAGTCCCCATCTACTTCAGTTGTTCAGGAGAACACTGCAGCGCCGCTTTGCTGTGAAGCTCCAGAAATGTTTGAAACTAAGAAACTTCACCTGACTTTCCATCGACATGAGAGTGAGTAGATAATGACAAAATTTAAATTTGTGGGTGAATTTATCCTTTAATGCAGAGGCGATATTAATCCGAAAGCATTATCTATAATAGTGAAACACAGAGGGGAACCATTTTACTGCAGAATGAGTTACACAATAACCTGTCACATTCATACTCAAAGCAAATAGGAGGCAGCATGCAACCACAGCAACCACGAGTTTCTAACTGAGACTGCTGTTTAGCTTATTAGCTCAGTTAGCCCTGCAGCTGGCAGTCTGAGCAGTGAGCATGGGAGCACTGGGAAATTCTTGGTGCTTACACCACCAGTTGGTTAGCATGCTAACTTCAGTAAACGTCCCCTTCAACATAATGCAAAGATGTCAGAGACGATATTCCTTGACTCAACTAAAATTCTTAGAGACTGCATCTTTAGGTAAAGGATGAGAATATTTCTTCCACCACTAATGGGGACTAAAGGTCAGGATATCTTTGCATATGCTGCACCAATTCTGGTCTTTCTCTTTGCTCTCTCTCTCTGTCTCTTGCAAGGCCCCCAAATTTACTGCAGTGCCGCATTAAATGGCCGGAGTGTTTCTATAATCTAGTCTCGATAGGTGACAAACTTATAATGCATTCTTTACAACAAAAAATGCACAACAAATGATTATCCAAATGCAATGACATCACTTTCATTTAGTAGTTTTTTAATTGTTTTTGTTTTCCCTCTCCTGAGTTGCTGATTATTCCCAGTTAAAAAAAATAAAAAAATAAAAAAATGGAGCATCCTCCATATCATCTTCCACCATCTCCTTGAGACAAACAATCAGTCTGTGTTGTTTGACTACCCCCTGGTGAGAACATAAGGAACTGTGCGACGCAGAGAAAGGTTAACTCAGAGGTCCGCATCACTGAGCACCAGAGTGACGTGATGTATAGGCTCCAGTTGCCCTCACTTTGAGCTGCTGTCAATAGTTTTCTGAGAGCAGATGAGGTTCATCTCAAAAGACAAGAATTTAGAGAGATTGTATTTCAAGCCAGAGGGGTCACCCGTCCCATGAGCCTGTTATTGCTGAGACTGATGGGGGGAAAAAATCCTGCGGGAGAAGTGAAGCCTCGGTGTCACTACAGGTCTAGAGTAGGTGAGGGCTGATCTGTGCTGACACTGGGTATCAAGGAGGGTGGTTAAAGGATACGATAAGCCACTACTGAGCATTGCTGAGATGTCACGAGTCTAATTCAACAAAACAGCTTTTGACAAGAGAAGCCCCGATGACAACTGCTGTGTCATTTCCCCTCTGACTCTGTTTCTCTGACATCCAGGCCAGGTTTTCTCCATGCGGTAAGTATTTTCCCTTTACTTTGGGCTTCTTTCTGAGCTCATGTATTACTAAACACTGCTGTTTGGTTCAAGGTTGTTCAAAGGGGATCACGACAAGTGAAAAGTTTTAATTCAATATCACCATGAAACTTACCCAGTTGATCCCTTAAAGTAACGATTATTACAGTACAGTGCGGTATTACATGTTTGCTGAAATGTTATGTTTTAATATGCAAATGAGGCATTAGTTAAAGCATCATAATTAAAAAATGCACCAATTTGCGTAAATGTCCAGATCAGTGAACAAATCCAGATTCGAAAATTATTGTTTCATTTAATTCACATATTAGAGTCAAAGGTTTTTACAGAGGTAAGTTTGATATTTCTTATTATAAGAACATTTTCCCATTAAAATGTTCAAAGTTAAATGTTTTATAAATCAGGCTATGAGGGATCTATGAACAGATCCCCTTCATTAAAACCGTCACAACACAGACAGGATGAAACTGAAAACCTTTGTGTATGTAAGTGCTGCTAAAGTGGATATTTCTGGCTGAGAGTGTGAGGAAAAAAAACTCATTTTGAGAAACGTTATGTATTGTAAACTTTATTTAACATAAAGAATTATCATTCTATCCCCTGTGTTAAAGTGTCAAAGCCCAAAAGGGAACGAGGCTAAATTGGTCAGTTGAGTTACATTCATTTTTGAGATTCCCTGAACACTCCATGAAACAGAAGAGCAGCAGATAACGCTGGGCAATGATTGAACAATAAAGAGAAGGCAACAAAAACAGGAACATAATGCATATCAGGATTCTAACAATGGGATACTGTTTACTATTACATGCAAATAGACATGTATTTAGGTTAACAGCTTAAGTGCTGACTAAAAGCAAGCCAAAGCTTTAGCCATTTTCAGCTTTAGCTAGTACTTTGAGGTAGGTTTTATGTGTGTTAGTGTAGGGTACTTTGTGTATTTTATTGTATTTTCATGACACTGGCCATTAAAAGCTGTATATTTTTTGTAAAAGCCCAACTAGAGGCAAGAGTTGAAAATGAGCAATAGCTATAAACTCCCTGTGCAACACATCAGTTACATGTTAAACTGCATCGTCCCTTCTAAATAAAATGTAAAAAAAAAAATAAGGTCCAGTATTTCTTTACTTTATTCATTTATTTATTTTGATCTTTTTTAAATAAAAGAGAGAAAAAAATATCCTTCCCATGACGTCAGCGCATGCGGCCAATCAGCGCCATGGGAATCTCTCTCTCTCTATCTCGCTTGATCGCTCTCTGTGCGTGCGTGCGTGCGTCCGTCCGTCCGTGCGTGTGTGTCAACTAGTTGTTAGCTAGCGCTAGCTCCCCAGTCAGCTAGCCTGTGGAAACATTTTAACATAGGCACCGTTTATGCCAAGAAACAGCTGTCGTTCACCATGAGAGAGGACCCCCGCTCCCGCTGCGTGTCCGTCTACCTTTGAAGCCAAAGAGGATGGGGGACTTTGGGAGAACAATGATAAGTTAGCCAACGCCAACAGAAGAGTGAAGCTACAGTTTTTGGACACTGGCGATTGCCTTGCTCGCTAGCATCCTGAGCAGCAAAGCTCTGAGATTTTGTAAGGACTGGATGCGGAAGGAGGATATGAGGCAAGCTGGACAGCTAATGCTAATTGTAAGCTATGCTGGGATCCAAATGTGGAAAACATTTCACTGTGAGCACAATTATCAGATATATCGAGCTGAGCTAAGCTAACAGTAGCTAATGACGATCCACTAACATTAACCTAGCGACCAGCGGTTAAGCTAACTTGTTGTTGCAGGCTGGCGTTGCAGTTACTCAGTTAACGACAGGGACATTACCCAGGTTGAAATGCTGATAGAGTAGCTATATGCGGCCTAGCATTAGCCGGTAACTAGCGTCAAGCTACCTAATGATGTTAAACATGTCAGCCAGTTTGAAATAGGGTGCCTCCGCTGTCGATTATGTTTCCACATTAGCCGAGTTGATTGAAGGCGGTGGTAGTAGAATGGATCGAATTTGACCGTTTATAGATATTCGTAAGCTAGGCTAAACTGTCTGTTAGCTTGCTAATGTCAATCAGAAAACTTAATGTAGCTGGTACAGCAGTGGCCTGGACATGAAGATAGGGAATTTGAGGCTCTGCCGTCGTGTCTAAAATATAAATACTATGTCATGTAGCTCACCTTTTGCTTTAGTTTGCTTAGGAGACATCGGCTGAGAAAAGTTACACTCATTTAATCGTTGTAATGACAGTGTCAGCTCAAGCCATTCTCACCTTTTTGAGTTCAGTGATCAGTTAAAAAAATAATAATAATCTGCTAGTAATTGCTATGATCTGATGTGGAAATTAAGTATGTGGTGTTAAGTGGTCATGTTTTTATCAAACACAAATGTAGCCCCATTTATAAATCTGATGTTTTGTTAAATTATATCAAGATGAAGTGGGATCTGTAACGTGGAATAATGACTATGTGAGATATAAGTAAGTAAAGTAAGACAACTTGAATGATCATTTGAATTTACCTCCACAACTGCTATGTGCATGTGGACCGCTAACTCTGCTCTACTCCAACATCTACACTTAATATTTGATTTTCAGTATAATTTCATGAAGGGCAAAATGCGTAGAATGAATTTCCTCCCACTAAATGTACTGTTTTAAATGTAGCTTCATTCAAGGAAACAAACCAGTTGTGATCTTTCTTACAGATGAATGTTTTTTCATACATTCGGTGGGTTACCAATGTGCCAAAAAGTCACTCTCCTGATTACCCAACAAGGATTAGGCTAGAGTGTGGCAACGTCGGTGCAGGGAGAGAACACATACTGGCACAAGAATATGCAAGGACTCTTTACCTCCACTGAAGTATACATATCCAAGACGCATAACTATTGTCCTTGATGAAACAGTCTTGGTTAACCTGCCATCCCCAATGGAAGTGCCATCATAGACACAAGATACTGTGGCTCGAACTGCTGCACAGTTTTTTGAGCCTTGCGGGAAGCGTTCTAGCTTGTGGTCGAGCCTGAAGGTGGAGATGGGTTCCCAAGCTCTTCAGATACTGCGGCAGGGCGTGTGGGCTTCGCTCACAGGAGGCTGGTATGTGGACCCCCATCAGAGCACGTTCTCCAACTGCTTCCACCTCTACCTTTGGATATTTCTGCTGGCCTTCCCGTTTCTACTGTACATGGTAAGCACATTTTCGCAACAGCTTGACAAACCACTACATTCAGGCTTATGTCCAGAAATGTCTTAAGACATTTCCAGATGCTGTCAAGCAGAATTACTTCTACTTACTAGACATGACAGCTACACAAGAAATTTACACAATACACTAGAAACCACAGCATTACCTCATATTTAGTTCTCTAATGTACATTGTGTGAGAAACTGTTCAAAGATTCAAAATGAAAGACCTGTTCCAATACGGCAGCATTCACAAAATGAGGTGGCATGATGTTCAGTCTTGATGTTGTTTTTAGTCGCCCTCACTTGTAAGAGCTATGTTAACATAAACCAACTTCAGCCAACCTGGTCGGTGGACGACAGGTTTGAATCAAGTCATAAGTTCAATCCAGTCATTGTGAAAATGAAATTGAATGCATCAAAATTTGCATGTGAATCCTCCTTTGTAACTGCAAACTGTGCGTGCAAAACGTCCAACTATGCATTACCTCGGTTTCAGCAGAGGAAGTCTGCAAAGATCCATTCAGAGCCGATAATGTGGGGCATAAATTTAAAATTTGCTGTCTGTCAGAACATCTGTGGTTGAACATTGCATTGTGTTGCAAAGTTGCTGTTATGGCCAATAGGAATGGACAGATCTTCCTAAAATAGACCCTTATTTATGAATGATTAATCTAAAATAACTTTTTAAATTGTATTGGTACTTCGTTTAATGTTAACACCTCATTTTTGCCGTCTATGGTGAGACATTATTTGATAGTACTATCTAGAAGTTTCCTCTTTGAAATGAGTAATGGAAATTTAGTTTCATCATGATAAAAACACAGAGACAGATGTTTTTGGTTTGATGTCGTTTTTGAGCAATTATCAAATAATTGGCAGTACTCATTTTTAGGAGTGTCACGATTTTTTGTCACTTTTTGCAGGTTAGGGCAAATAAGAAAAATATTCACTAGAAATAAAGAATCCTAGAGTTCAACAAAAAGTATGTCCCTTCAGGAATTCAACAAGAAACAACACGATAGATAGCAATTCTGTTCCGTACAAAGGTTGTTGGTTTTTTTTTCAATTTTTCTGAGTAAACATCTTCTTGAACAGATTAATAAAAGGATCTCTGGCAATGTTATCAGTTCTGTTCAGTTCACTTATTCCCCATGAGTAAGCGCTCTTTCCAGACAAATCAATAAATGGTCTTTGAATAAGAAAGTAAACCTCACATCTCCAACAAAGTTGAAGCTTCCTCCACGACAAGTCAGTTGAGCTTCCTTGTGCTCTGGAAGTGTCTGGAAGTGCAGCTGCATGCTACCAGTGGGCTAGCTGTGTCCTCTTTTGGTGTAAATTGGCAGAATTAGACACACCAAAAATACAAGGAGTATTGCCAATCCAGCTTTTGATTTCGATGAACGAAATTGAAACTGTATTTCTATCGATTTTCGTTTCAGATCCAAAATCATGACACCCCTACACAGTCCCTGAGGTGGACTGAGGTGTTTCATATTTAGTCTCAGTTTCTGTCATTGTCTTTTCACTCTCTCAGGCTCTTCCTCCCAGCCTGGTGGTTGCGGGCGTGTACTCTGCTGTGGTGGCCGTCTTTTTCACAGCCATTAAGGTGGTCAACTACCGGCTTCATGCTATGTTCGACCTCGGGGAGATCATAGAGAAGAAGCAGGCCTCACTCACAGCTGACGGCCCAAAGACAGAGGAAGGAGATGAAGGTTCAGGTGCCCATGATGGAAATCAGCACAGGTGAGAAGATGTTTTCTGGCTGAGTTTCGTAGAAAGATTTTGGAATCACATTGTTGTGAAATGCTGAATTATTTTTTAAAATTTTCTGTGTGTTAACTTCTTAACAGGGATAGTCATGTCGGTGTAGAGATGACTGTGTTTCGGAAGGTCAACTCAACACCCCCAGTGCGCTGTAGCTCCCAGCACTCTCTGTTTGGATTGAACCAGGTCTCGGTGAGGATTACCATATTTTGTCATACAGTGACTTCATTCTTCTTCGCCTGCTGTTTCAGTAGGGGTAGGCCTTTTTCAGGCCCTAACTATTTATTTACTTTTGAATTGTTCTTATTCTTCAGGAGTTTCTGCCCCAGCTGGAGGATTCAGGGGGAACTAAGGGTAAGTTTCTGAATTTTATGTTTTTGTACTGCATACCAGAATTGCCATGTTTTTGTTTTAAACAGTGGTAGAGCGCAGTGATTAATCAATAAGTCTGTTCCAAGTAATCAA
The DNA here is from genome assembly GCA_903131615.1 of Diplodus sargus. Taxonomy (NCBI): domain Eukaryota; kingdom Metazoa; phylum Chordata; class Actinopteri; order Spariformes; family Sparidae; genus Diplodus; species Diplodus sargus. The sequence goes on from CAEMYA010000028.1 coordinate 6,074,695, forward strand.
AAATGAATAAAAGTTAAGGTCAACATTTCTTGGTTTCCAGCTTCTTAAACATGAATAATTTCTCGTTTTTAAACTTGTTTAAGATGGTAAACTGATTATCTTTAGGTTGTGGAATTAACAATGTATTAGAATAAAACATCTTGGGCTTTTTGGAGACAACCCAACATTTTTTTTTTACCTTTTTCTGACATCCCATAGACCAAACAACAAAGCGATTAATCAAGAAAATAATTGGCAAATTGATCGACAGTCAAAATAATCACTAGTTGCAGCTCTAAACAGTAGCACATAAGGTATAATCTTGATTGTTTGTGTACATTGTCCTTAAATATTTGTAGTGACATCTTTTCCTTTACCGTAGATATCAAAGAGCTAATGCGGGAACAAGGCAGCAATAATGTGATTGTTACATCAGCTCACCGTGAGGTCCTACGCCAGAGTTCCCAGGACACCATTAGTAAGTCTCCTACTACTGAGTGAACATAAACAAGCGTCATACACACTGAACAACATCTAATCTTGCCTGTGTGCAAATAAGTCACTGCTCAGGAGCCCAGGCTGTAGGCATGGCATTTGATTCTTTCCCTCAGGATGAATGATAGTGCATGCATTTAAACGTATAATAAGAAAAAACAACAGCTCTGAGTCCTGAGAAGTGGAGTTAAAACCTGTGTTAAAACTATCCAAAGTGCATCTCAATCTGATTTTGGTTTGTGTTAACGTACAGGGGGTCCCAGTGTGGTCCAGTCCTGCATTGCTGCTGCTCTGGGAGGGGATTTCCCTGGTCTTATGGGAATATCTGGAGTGTCAGCTGGATTTGGAGAACCTGGAGACTGCTTGTCTATCCCCCCTTCACCCTCCAGTCAAGAAGATGGAGGCGAGAAAGAACAGTTGCAGGAAGTAGAGTTCCCAGAACAACTGTCTCAACAGAGTCCTGAGGACAATGGGTTGGGGGCTTATTCTCCCCTCGGCCCCTCTGCTGAATCTGGGAGCCTGGGGGACACTCCCCTTAGCCCCCTTATAAAGAGCAGCTTAAGTGAGGAGCTGAGTGAAAATCTGCTGGGTTTGGGGCTCGACCCTGTGGCATTTGCACCTGGGACTGAGCACCCAGGCAGCCGCAGTGGGGTAGCACTCGCTGCCGGATCCACTGACAGCTGTTTCAGTGCAGGTGGAGCCACCACAGACCGTGAGACACTAAGCACTGTTAGCAGTTACCGCAGTGAAAAAACGGACTCCACTCAGCTGGAAAGTCCTTCATTCAGCCAGCCCCGGCCTGCAGATGGACAGGCTTCTGCGTCAGCACCAGCAATGGGCTCCAGTATCCCCAGGCCTGCAGACGATCCATCAGGGCAGGGTGGCAGTGATACGGACAACCTGTCAGACAGCGTGTTGCTGCGCTCCCCTTCCAAAGAATTCTCCCTCAGCCAGGGGCTAGACAGGACACTTGTTGAAGGAGAAGATTTGCCCCCTGTACTCTGTGATATTGCACAGCCCCCTCCTCTCCAGAACTCTTCCCCTTCAAGCAGTGGCCACTCGGAGGTTTGTGATTTAGACAGAAACGTACAAGTTCCTCCTCTACCCCCCCCTCGGCAGGCCAATTCAGTGCCCTCAGGGCTGGCCCTGGGTCTCGTGTGTTCAGAGCCTGCTTTGCCCATATCCTCTACCCCCTTTTTACTGCCTGACCAGCCTGCTCTGCAAGCCCAGCAGGTTGTGCGCCCTAAAGACTTAAAGCTGCTGCGGGCCAGCGGCAGTAGCGTGGGGCACAGGCCAGGCCGAAGGAAAGCTCCACGAAGGCGAGCTGGAGCAGGAAGCAGTAGTTTCGACTGTGGCTCTTACAGGCGTCACCACAATCATAGGCAACACAGAGATTACATCCCGGTGCGCAACCGACTGGGCGCCAAGGCTTACAGTGAAAGTTTGTTTGAGGATTCCAGCGACGAGGACGATGGCAGCGACATGAGCGCTGGCTCCAGCCTGGGCTCTCAGCGGCGATACAGCTCAGACGACGACGACGATGATGACGACTCGAGTTCCTCTACCTCCTGCTACTCCCCGGACCTCGCTAACACTGGCATTACATCCCCGCTCCCCACTGCTGCTCAACTGCCCACTCCAAGGGAAGGGGATTTACCTGAAACTGCTGGCCCCTCACATTCACGTGCTGCTCAGCGCTCTTCAAGCACAGCGAGTGCTAAGACTCATGCAAGAGTGTTAAGTATGGATGGGGCAGGTGGAGGCCAGAGCAACACGTCGGCTATGCCTTCTACTCTGCTCACAATGCCCTCCACCTCCACCCCTGCACCTCGCACTCTCACCATCTCCAAGTCCGACCTGGAAGCTCGCACCATTCACACTGACGGCTTCCCCGGAACCCATCATCATCGGCTGGATTCACTCGGAGGCTCTTGGACTGGAAACCAGATGGGCTGGAGGGCAGAAGAGCTGGTTGAAGAGGGAGCTGTGGGAGGAGGTGAGTTGAGGGAGCTTTACAGCTGTATACCAGAATCTG
>CAEMYA010000028.1:6077217-6096032 GCA_903131615.1 Diplodus sargus
GTTAAATTACCTCCTGGTGTTTGTGCAGATGAAGACAGAATCCTAACCCTCCCACTAACTCAGTTGGAAGAGCAGGTGCCCCTTGTCCTTGCTGCAGCAGCCAAGGGTTTGAGTGTGTCCTGCGGCCCTTCGCTGCATGTCACCTGGTATTTTATTTTGTCAGCAAATGGGTTGGGAAATTATGTCTGTAATTTAATCAGCTGTTTTTTGCCATGTCATGAGTAGCCATAAAGTAGAGATGGCCAATATACGGCCGATCCTAGCATTTGTTTAAGAGTTCAAAATATCGAGATACTGCCTAAAACTATTGTGACATTATTTTATTGCCATATCACCCAGCTCTATCAACAGTAGTTGACACAGCCAACACAGCCATGTAGAATATCATCATTATTGTCCAAAAAATAAGTGATAGTTATATATCTATTGAAAAATGTGCATTCCAAAAATTGGAAGACACTTGAAAAATAAGTTCATCTTCGAAGCCAATTTGAGTCACAGATGTGAAACCAAAACACTTTGTTGACCGACTTTAAATTAGTGCCATCTTCCATATTTATGACTCATCCTTGAAGTTTACAAACTGTTAAATAAATGAGAAGCAGGTTCAAAGATGAGGAAAAGAATCTACTCTGCTACGTGGTGTATTAGTCATGTTTTGCAATTTTTCGGTGACATTCAAGCATTACGGTATTTTTATTTATTTATTTGGGGGAGAGCAGTCAACGTTGGCCTGGACTTTTGATCATTTCTACTTGATTTTATGACGAAAAGATGCCATGCCAAGATGAACATCTTTTAATTTCAAGCTGCCTTGTTGTTATTGGCTAGAAGCCGCATTCATGCCTCACCCTGTAAACAACTCACTGTAGAAATGGTGACAACCTTCAGAGGTGTTCTGTCTCTGGCAGACTTACAGTGATGAGTTGCCAAACATTAGTATAGGGCAGGAGGCTTTGCTCTGTTGAAACAGAACTAGGGCTGCAACTAATGATTAATCCGCCAGTTGTTATCACAAAGAATTGTTTAGTTTATAAAATGTTAAAGAAATTGTGAAAAAATGCTCAGGACACTTTCTCAGAGCCCAGAGTGTCGTCTTCAAATTGCTTCTTTCTGTCTAGTCAAGACCCGCTCTTCATTTTACTATCTATTTTACTACTATAAACAATAAAGACAAGCAACCAGTAGATTAATTGACTGATCGGTGCAGCTCAAAACAGAACATGTACAGATAAGAGAATCACTGTTCTTTTCCCCTTTTGGACTGGCAATTGAGAAACTATAACCAATAAGAGCGAGTGGGGAAAAAAAAAACCCAAGAAGAATAAAATCAGTGACGACCATGGACTCAATAGAGCCTTATGTCATAGGGTGGTCTGGCTACACATAAATTGGGCACACAGTGTAAAGTTAACAGAAAGCATCTGTATATGAGAGCAGGATGAGCCCCCAGCAACCAGAATATCAGCACCGATCCCCTCATTTGATTCGATATCTATTTTTCATGATTTAACTGCATCACATTAATACAGATGTTGCTGAGAATTTATCCTATGAACACTTAAATACATGGAATTTGCAGTGGTATTTAAGCACATAACAACAAACATAGTACGGACATAGATTTACAAAAATAACAAGTACTGCGAAAGTCAAGCATTAATGGAAAATACAAAAATATACAATTGTGTATTACATTCAGATTATAGGCTTAATTATAAACACATAACACACACATTTTCTTTGGCCAATGCATAATGATTCAAACATGACAGCTATTTTTTTTTTAAAAGAATTTTTAGGCCTAGGTGTGCAAAACTGTAAGATTAATAAACGTCCTGCCCACTTGGAAGGGCATCATCATTATGCATATTTAAAAATGCATATAGCACACTCTGTCCCACAGCCATGTATGGACTCTGTACCAGATGCTTCGTTTAAGGACAGTGCATCCACTTTGGGCACAGACTGCAATCTGCTTACTAATTCATCTGCACTGTTTGCATCTGCAGGCAGCTGGCAAGCTAACATTGGCTACCTGTCAGGGACAGACTGCATAAAGTCAAATACACACGCTGTTCACTCGAACGCCAAGGCTTCATACCTCATAGCCAGATATCACATCACCTTATCAAACACAAACTGAGAGCAGATTAGTGTGAAGTGTCTTTTTTTCATTTAATCCCTCTCATAGGTGCAATGTCTAGAGTTCCTACGGGTCTACTAACCATGCAACTATCTTGCATAAATAAAGGTTGTGATGCTCAGTTTTTATTGAAACTGTATTAGAAAGGTGTTGATCAACAGAATGCCCGTCATCCTGATAGGCAGTTGTTTCTATTGTTTTATCCTTTCCATTTATATTAACGAGAATACGCAAAATAACAGACATTGGAATGACACAATACAGATAAATAGCACCACAATTTCATCCTCAACAATGACCATGCGGTTGAATCATCAACTCTCTAACACTGAATACCTTCAAATAGGGAGGGCTTGTTGCAGAATTGGGAGCCACGTAATTAATCGAAATCACAATATGGCTAAGTGTATCTAAATCTCAAGGAGCCGCCTTTTCTTTTTCTAAAAGTAAAATGTGCCACAAAACAGCATTGTAATCAAGTACTGTAGCTCTGTGGAGTCACCCTGACCTACAGATATTATTCACCATATGTAAGAAAACCATTTTGTTTGCTAAAGACCCCAACAAATGTCGCATCATCACAATTTTAGATTTTCAGTTAAAATAAAAATTGTGATGCAAAAATTACCATTACCGAAAATAGTAAAACATATCACAAATCCAATATCTGTCAGAATGAGTGCCATTTCAATATTAAGTTAAAACACACCCAATGCCAACCTCCACAAAACTCCCAGCAAGAGCTGCAGCACCACCTGCTTAACGAAACACTTTACAGCTTTATTTGTTTTCTATCCAGTCCTGTTTCAAACCGAGTCAATCTCAAGTGAATTTTATTGTGGAAAATCTGCCAAATGGGCCCATTTCATCTGGAATAGTCCTGCGCTGTCCAAACACTGAACAGAAATCTGTAATTAGACAGATGACTGTCGATCACACAGATGGAGCAGTATTCTTTGTTTGCACTTGTCTTTCGCTACAATGAAACAGAGCCAAGTACCCATAAAACTGCTTATCTGAGCCTGGAAATAATAAGATAATAAAATTTTGTTTTAGAAACAACATTAAAGCAATTTACAACAATGGCTGACGTTTCTCATCGCTGATAACTTAACAACATAATTAACACCTATCAAGATAACAAAATGAATACCTATTAAGTTCTGTAGTAAACACACAACCAGTGAAAAAATTATAGATTTTCTTCAGAATGCAGGAAGGCACTGAAGTCTAAAGGATAGAATAGACCCATTAATGAATGAATGCATGTCTGAAAGTGTAAGAATGACATGGTCCAGGACGTGTTTAGCTGATTAAATAACACCCAAGGATTGTTTGTAGAATTTCAAACCAGAACCAGAATGCCCTGAAATACGACAATGATAACAATGATGAAACAAATGTTTTATTAGATCAGTCAATCAGAATACAAATCAAATGATTCTTTAGCATAACTCTTTTGATTTTATGTTGTGTGATCAAAAGTGTATGTATGATGTTGGAGTATAGTATTTTAGAGGAGAGATATATTAATTCAAATACTTGGTTAATGGTGCAATATCTAAGAGTTGGCCACCTGTTGAATTCCTGTTCCAAACAAACAGGGGGCAGAAAGTAACAGCTTGCTGTGGCTGCCATTAGCTGGTTAGCTCAGTTAGCCATGCATCTAGTGGTCCAGAGTGAGAGCTCGGAGCACCAGGGGAGTGGTTCCACTGTTTACACCACCAAGACAGGAATGTTTGATGCGGCCTACCTGGTTCACATACTAACTTCAGTCGATCTCCACAACACAAAATATAGATTTCAGAATGTTTTTGTATGTATGCAACTAAAATTTTTACAAATTGCATCGTTACGGCTTTATTCTGTTTGGGACATAGAATCAATCAATGTTCAGGAAGCCTGTTCGTCGATGGCTGGTTTGCATTAACTACATTCTACATGAATGTTGCACAATGGCAACAGTAAAATCCAGTCATACGATACTGTCAGACTGCGGATGCTGTCAAAGTTTTAATGCACATGATGCCTTGAATAGTGCGCATTGACACTGTAATGTAACCCATTGATGTAACTGATAACCCTCCTCCAGCCATGGCTCCAGAGGATGGAGGCAAACATGACTCAGTCAGCAGTGTTAAGAGGACCCAGGCCATCCGCAGGAGACACAATGCTGGGAGCAACCCTACACCGCCCCCGTCCACCATGGGATCCCCTCCCAGGTTAGTCAAGTGAGGCTAATAGCTGACACCTTGTCTCAGCTTGGCCTTTATTTGCCTCAATCTCTACCCAGCCTGCAGTGTTACAAAGCTGTTGTTTACACTGTGATGGTTGTAAGAAATATTCATCCTGATTTAAAATTGCTACTGTGTTGTGGGGGAAATGTTTCTGGGGATTTGTTTGAAAATTTAATATTCTCAGCAGGCCTTGGAGAAATGAATGATAAAACCAATTAATTGCAACTACCACTAAGGGAACATGCCAGCTTCAGTGGGACAGATGGAGTTTGGTCTCAACACTGCCAAAATTAGATTTTGCAGCTTAAGTTGGAAGTGTTTTAACAGGTTTTTTTTTGTGTTTTTGTTCCTGAAGCCTTCAGGACCTTCAGCGGGCTCGCACCTCCTCTCATTCACGGACCCGCACACTTCCCTCAGCCTTACAATTTGCCTCCTCACTCCTGCTACCCCGCAGTGGCATCCATGAGGCCTCCACCTTCGACGACACATCAGAGGGGGCGGTGCACTATTTCTATGACGAAAGCGGTGAGTCAGTGGCGTTAAAAGGGATGGTTCATTTTGGGAAATGTGCTCCTTCACTTTCATGTTTGAAAGTTAAAGGTATACAATGCAGGATTTGAGGATGCATTTGGGGTGTTTATGGGTGTCAGCGATTCTGGAGAATGACAGAACCACCAATCCCATATCAACTCAATGATCAACTGTTTATGAACAGCAACTGACAAAAACTGCATAGTCTTCCTTTAAATGAGAAGATTCATGCCACTCTCATCTGTCCTTTTTTTAGATATTAAGATGTAGCCAGTCAGCTTATACACCGGACACATGGGGAACCAGCTTGTCTTGCTCTGTCCAAAGAGCAGTACAGAAACTTAAGTGTAAAAACGACAAGTTGGGGTTTTTAGGGGGGGTTTGTGCCGAACTATTTCTTGGCCGGGCAAAGAAACTTCCTGGAAACTTGTCACCATGATGTTGACAGATATCCAGTGGAGACTTGTTTGGACAGAGCGAAGCTAGCTCGGTCATCTCTCCTTGTTTTCAGTCTCAGAGCTAACAGACTCAGCTTCATATTTCTCAGACAAACATGAGAGTGGTATCAACTTCTCCATCTAACTAAGCATAGTTCCTAAACACTTAAATTATTCATGTCATTGGTATGCATGCAGTTATAAAAAAGACATTGCATTGCACTTACAGTCATTTATTATGCTCTGCGTTTTTGTTTGATCGTAGAGGTCCATGTGAACGTGTCTGTTGTCTTCGCTCTAAAGGCTCCAGTACTAGATAGCAAAATCTAGTAGATTGGAGTAGACCGATTATTGATTTGGCCTATTATCAGGGCCAGTATTAAGCATTTTTACAATTATTGGTGGAGTTTTCTTAGTGTCTGATTGGCAGCAGTAGAAAAAAATGCAAAGTGAATTTGCTCTCTAAATTTATGAAATAGATGGAGTGGAGTCAGAGTATTAAGTAGCAGAAACTTAAATACTGCAGCTCTGTACCTCCAAATTGTATTCAAATATAGTACTTGAGCAAATTGTAGTTGGTTACATTCCATAACTGGTTAACTCGACTTTGACACTAAGGTTTTTATTTTTACTGCAAATGTAGATCCGTTCATGTTATCACTTACCTGTCTGCTGGATTACTTATAATCGGTATCGGCCCTGAAAAAAAACCCCCAATGACCCCCAATATAGATGGACAAAATTATCATATCTCAATATGATACAGAAACGGGATCATTGAACTGCCGTGGTTACTTTACATCTATGGTACTGTATGTCCCAATATGGGCTTTTGAGATTGATTAGTGAAGTTTGAATAATGTGCAGATAAAATGCACAGAAAGTTTTTTAGTAAATTACCAAACCTCTAGATACAGACATGATACAGCAACAAGAATATAACAAAACTTCAAAACAAAATTCTCCCTCATGATTGCCTCTTCCTCCTACGTTTGTAGATTGTTCTGTTATGTGTTAAGTTTATGCAATAGAAATGAAGTTGAAGAGGGAAAAGACAAACACACAACTGTAACATCTTTTGGCTCTACAAATATGTCTGTGATAAATTCCCTGTTGAAGTATCAGTTTCAGTTTTCTTTCCATTGTGTCCCAGGAGTGAAGCGGTCCTACACATTTGGACCTGCCGGAGGTGGTTATGAGGATCCAGTTCAGTAAGTTATAAAGTTTTTATTACTGGGTTTTTTTCTTTTTTACGAGACTATAGGAGTTAATTTGCTCACTTAAAAACTGCAATTATATCCAAAATGTTTGACGCTTGCAGGGAGAGGGAGAGACAGTCCCAGTCCTCAAGCTTCACCTCCACTGAGGTCCAGGAAGGAGCACCAGTGCTGTCCATGCTCCAGCCCAGACCAGTGGTTTTACAGGGCATGCAGGTGCGCAGGGTGCCTCTGGAAATGCCTGAGGTTAGCAGTCTTTTATGTTTGATTTGGCTGATAATTCCAGGTAGATAGATATGTGACTTTGTCACTAGTCTTTGTTGTTATGTCTCCTTCTCAATTAATCTCTCACCTCATTTGTAGTTTGATCTGGACCACGAGTCGCTACAAGAGTCCCAGGAAAACACTCTGATGATTGAGGAGAAAGCCAAACCCAAGCAGTACTATCGCTTTTGGGTGCTTCCTGGGAAGTGGCTGAGGGTTCGATATGATCGATTGGCTCTTCTGGCCCTATTGGACAGGTAAACCAGATTGTTCAAGTGAAGAGAGATAATGTTCTCTTTGCCCCCCTGTTCTCTAGGACAAAGGATGCATTTTGTTCTCTGTAGTCCATAATATTTACCAATATGTAATTAGCTCAGTTGCACTGACGCACATTATTAAAGTGTAATCCCAGCTTGTCCTTTTGTTTTTTCTGCTTTGTTATAAACGTAGAACCCGGTTCTCTGGCGGTAAAATCCAGATAAAGTGACAAAACATTTTCCCGTTACACTTTAGATTTTAACACTGGAGTATGATGTGCGGCATCATTGTACAACTAATTAATAAAAGCTCAGAGACACTATATTACCATGGGGCTGATTCCCAACACAGTATAAGCTTATTTTAATCAAGTTCAGCAGATAAGGTTTCACGTTAATTATCGTTATTAAATGACATGTTAAGTAAACATAATATGAATTTTTCTGCTTTCTGTTTCCAGAAACCGCCGTGTGGGAGAAAACGTGTTTGCTGTGGTGCTGGCCAGTCTGGTGGCCTTCTTGGGGTTCCTACTGCTGCTCCAGGGCTTTTTCAGGGACATCTGGGTCTTCCAGTTCTGCCTGGTCATTGCTAGCTGCCAGTACTCTTTACTGAAGGTACCGTAGCTCTGGATTTCGGAAGTGAAATGCATTCGATCTCATTTTTTATTTATGTGATATTGATCTTGTTTTCTGTTACACATGCCTTAAGCTGGACAGAGAATGTATGATTTCATTGATCTTGGTACACATTGCACAACCAAAACATATAACTGCCACGTTTATGCTGTCTGGTTTAGTCAATCCGTCAGGATGTGGGTGCTCACACTAAACCTCCAGTTGGTTCTGGTTGGTTCTTTATCAATGATAGTTATGTTTTAATCCAACAAGACGGCTGTATCCTGAAAGAGGTGCTATTTCTTCAGTTAATTTGGACAGAAAGTTAATCAAATAGACCCACAGATGGCTGAGAGGATATCAGAGCACAATGTGGTTTGGCTAGTTTGCCCTGAAGTTTTATTTGTATCGCAGCACATCCTCTGTCACAACTACAGTGTCAACAACATGCAAAATTCTGCTCCAATGATTTAAATCCAAGTCACTATAACACTACATAACAGCCCTTTTGACAGCAGCGATGTGGGAAATCTGAGTCAAACTGCAAGACAGATGAACACAATTTCAGGCCTGCCAGAACAGAAACAATAGGACTGTTGATCATTCTTGTAGTTTATCAGGCATTCTTACATCAAATATCAACCAGTCTGGTGGAAATTCTGCTCATTTCTAAAATTAGTTTGAGGTTAATGAAATCTGGCTTAATCTGTACAGCTTTAAAGAGTCAGTTGTACTTTTTCCATACTGCATTAAGGCCACATAGTTTTTTCTGTTGTATGCATTATAACAGTACTATATAAGCATTTTTTAATGCAAAGTGTATGTGAACCATATGAATCATACATTTCTTGCTTCTTTGTTTTAGAGTGTACAACCAGATGCAGCTTCTCCCATGCACGTGAGTACTGTTTTCCCTTTTTTATACACTCAAATATCCTCATCAATGAATTCCACCTGGTTAACGTCAGTAACTATGGCCTATCTCTGTATCTGTTATTTCACAGGGCCATAACTGGATCATTGTGTACAGCCGGCCAGTATACTTCTGCCTGTGCTGTGTGATGATCTGGATCTTTGACCTATCTGGGCGCTCTGGCAGCCTGCAACCCGTCTCCCTCTATGGAGTCACCTTCTTCTCTGCACACTTCCTGCTCTGTGTCAGGGATATGCTCATTGGTTAGTTTTTATGCACACCTCTTTACATCCCTGTTGTACTTGCTGTCCAAGTCACAGCAACACCTCAACAATATTTGATACTGTTGTGGGATTAAATGTTCTCTTTTGTGCCCCGCAGTGTTTGCCTTGTGTTTCCCAGTCATTTTCCTGTTTGGGTTGCTACCTCAGGTCAATACTTTTGTGATGTGTCTGCTGGAGCAGATCGACATGCACATTTTTGGTGGAACTGGTAAGAACAAGATGTAAAACCTGGGGGAAAAAAATGGGAAAGTGTTACAGCATCTTGAAACTGTCTGTTTAGGAACTGCACAATATATTTGTGCTTAGGTTCTGTCTGATATTCTCTCTGTGTCACCTGTTCCACAGCAACTACCAGCCCCCTCTCATCTCTGTTCAGCCTCATACGCAGCATGTTGGTAGCTGCTTTGCTGTATGGATTTTGCCTCGGTGCAATCAATGTAAGTGGAACAGAGACTCTCTACATGAAAGCGAAGTCGTTTCTGTGAGGTATTTCTGATCAGAAACAATATGGACAGCCTATAATTTGATATTACGTTGTTGTTTTTATATTAGGCACCGTGGGGGGATGCCCATGTGCCAGTACTGTTCTCTGTGTTCTGTGGCCTACTGCTGGCCCTATCCTACCACCTCAGTCGCCAAAGCAGTGATCCCACCATCCTGTGGTCAGTATTTTGTGTTTCACAATGTCAGTAATGACCTTGGATATCATTGAAAATCTGACTTTTAATTCCATGACGGATTAACAGTTGACAATTAACATGCAACCGCTACGAATGGACTGATATGATATGTTTCAGGGCAAGTGAAATTTTAGGCTTCAGGTCTATTTTTCATCTTACATGTGTAATTACAGTAATTTTATAGTGAGCTCCAGGTGCTGCCAAAACAGAATCCCACGCCCTTGAAGTGTGCTTGAATGCAGCCTGTGTAGACTATGAGGTTACACTTTTTCTTGTAGTTCTCATGATTCTTTTTTGTTAATTTGTTTGTTTTTTATTACTACATTCCATCAGGTCACTGGTCCGGTCAAAGTTATTTCCAGAGTTGGAGAACCGAACACCAGAAGAACCTCCTGTGGAGATCAAAGATCCTCTTCCAGAGAAGCTGCGTAACTCTGTGGTAAAGATCACCGCTCACCGGTCTGCACACACTGCAGTTTCACTTTTGATTTCACCGTGTCAGTAATTTTAAAGTCTCTTTGCTACCTCTTTGCAGAAAGAGATTCTTCATTCAGACCTCGTGATGTGTCCCCTCATGGCTGTAATCACCTTCGCCATCAGTGCCAGTACAGTTTTCATCGCCCTTCAAGTTAGTCGGAGCAGAGTTTATGATCCTTTTCTTACTCTACATTTCTCAGAGGATTTTGTTTAATGCTAATTTCCCCCCTTTCATTTTTTTTCTGTTCTTGATCCACAGCCTGCTCTTAGCTTTGTCTTGTACATCCTGGCCGGAGTTGTCGGCTTCATTACACACTATCTCCTGCCTCAGCTCCGCAAACAGCTGCCATGGTTCTGCTTGGCTCACCCCGTGCTCCGCTCAAGAGAGTACAGTCAGTTTGAGGTCCGAGGTGAGTGTGTGTGATGGCTCTTTTATCTTCATTCATATTCACAGAAACGTACACGCCGATGTTAGCATGAGGGTAAAAACTACCTGATGAACAGCTGAAATATTTAAGGAAAAAGCTGCAAAACGGTAAGATATCTTTATAGAGTACACCAGCAGCAAACTGTCATTTTCATACAGGGAAACATCTTGATATTGTGAAAATCACTGATAGTCCATATCAACACAACTACTTTATTTTACCTTAAGGCAACATGGAAAACATGAAGGTACAGCCTCCCTCCTGCTGTACATCTTCCCTCTAGGCATCATGTCATTTTGAGCAGTTTCATCTCCCATTTTTGGCAACAGCTAGGGATGTAAAAGATATTTATCTTTAAATCTAAATGTTTATTTTACAGCTGGGGTTAAAGTGAAGCTCTCGCCAAAATGCAACCTAGGCTTTTTTTGTGAATGCATATGAGTCAAACCTTTGTGTAAAAGCAAAATTATGAGTGCTGGGGCACTTTTACGATAGCATCTAAAACACTAAGAGGGCTCGACACAACATAAAAACTTTGCTCGTAGTATCACCAGGGTTTCCACACTTGAACACGGGCATTGAGAACATTGTTTGTGTACACAGAGTTTACTTAAAAGAAAGTTTTTGAACTACTCACCTTAGCAGTAGCTTGTTCTGCCGAGAAGTGTCGATCTCTGAATGCGACGTAACATTCAGGATGCATTTGATGCGATCTTGAAAGTGCCTCAGCACTCCATTGAAAATGAGCTTGACCCGAAAACGAAAATACGGTAAATCTTAAAAGTACTTCTTTCATCGTAATTATGCTTTTAAATGAAGGTTTGACTCGGATACATTCACAAAAAAAGCCTAGGTTGCATTTTGGTGAGAGTTTCACTTTAAAATGAGGGGAAAGGCTACAGTTTGGACTGCATGGATTTCTTCGATGAGTGTGTAAGATGGTTTTGCTTCCTTTTTTGCCCCAGATGCCGCTCAGCTGATGTGGTTCGAGAAGTTGTATGCGTGGCTTCAGTGCGTGGAGAAATATTTCATCTACCCAGCCGTGGTGCTTAACTCCCTCACGACAGAAGCTCGAACTGTGGGCCAGAACCATAAAGAGCTGGACATCTAGTAAGGATCTCCTCATTCTGTCTCCGAACTATCTCATCCATAAATTTTAGTGTTCTACTGCCCCTCAGGGAACTGGGCTGTGTGCATAGGTACCGTAGAATATAGAATTTATAAATATACTCAGCCACCCCCAGGTGTGTTTCCTTCTGCTGGTTGGACACGCAACAGTCGTTTCCTTTTTTCCTTTTATAAACTTTAGACCAGCCAGTCTCCGTAGTAGTAGAAGTAAAGATGAAGACTTTTTTGATAAACTGCGTTATTATGTGTCATTGATTTCCTGCCCGTCTCTTCTCATCCAGCAGCCGAGCCCTCTTCATCTCAGTAGCCGGCATGAAGTTGCTGCGTTCGTCCTTCTGCGCCCCGTCGCAGCAGTACGTCACGCTGTGCTTCACCACGCTCTTTTTCCACTTTGACTACCCACACTTCTCGGAGACCTTCCTGATTGACTACTACTTCATGTCCATTCTCTTCAGCAAGGTAAGGATGCACACCCGATCATCGAAGAATCTTGCAAACGATATGAATTTATTCAATTTTACTCTTATCTAGAAGCTAGTTTTTTGTGTCCTGAACGGCTTATTGTGAAAAGGTAACTTTAAACCAAAGAAAGCAGCTTCTCACTGATGTTTGTTGGTTGGTTGTGGTCAGACGTGGGCTCTGTAGCACCTGAAACCACACCCAACAGTGATGTCACACAGTCTTGGAGTACACCTTTATATCATTGCAGCACGTTAAGTTAAACCACTGGAGGCCAGCACAGATCAGATATTCAAGGGGGTTTAACTTGTTGTTGAATCTCTGTATTATCAACAGTTTAGTTTCTGTGCAGTTGTTAAAATACAGCTGACGATGTGTGTATGTGTCCTTTTGAATTTTCAGATGTGGGACCTGCTGTACAAGCTGCGCTTTGTGTTGACATACATCGCCCCCTGGCAGATTACCTGGGGCTCAGCCTTCCACGCCTTCGCTCAACCCTTCGCCGTGCCCCGTATCCTTCAGTTTAATTCGTTTCACGTCAACAATAATGACATGTATAAGCATACATGCACATTTAAATTATTAACTGGTGTAGAGTAAAAAGTAACCAAAACATGAAAACTAACAAACTAATCACTGCAGGGCTCTAATATCCACTGTTAGTGACACTGCACAGCACCATCATATGTGCAGGTTAAAACAGTTAAATGATCAGACATGTGAGCAGAGTCAAGCTCCACACAGAGAATATAATATATATATTATCTATATTTTTGTTACAAAAGAAGGGCCATTTCTTGTTGTTGCCCTCGGTGGACATGGTGTTTAGAATGTAGATCCAGAATAATTCACATTGCAAACAATAATGACGTGTTCACTCATAAAAACAGTCTTGTATTTATTTTTTTGTTGATATCCTTAACTCATGTGACTTCAGACTCTGCTGTGCTTTTCGTCCAGGCCATCTTTTCTGCCATTTTCTCCACCCCTCTGAATCCTGTCCTAGGCAGTGCTGTGTTTGTCACCTCGTACACCAGACCTGTAAAATTCTGGGAGCGAGACTACAAGTATGTGTTTGAAAAAAAAAAAAATTATGAATCAAAGAAATGTGATTTAACTTTTAGTACAAAGTCCTAACATAAAGTGTTTGTCTTGTTTGCAGCACCAAGCGGGTCGATCATTCCAACACCAGACTTGCCACTCAGTTAGACCGCAACCCAGGTATGCTATAACACTCGCTCACTTTCTAATTACATCTATCTGACATGAATTTACATTTGCTCTGTAGCAATGAGGTCGGTCTTTTCTATTGTTACAGGCGCTGATGACAACAATCTAAACTCGATCTTCTATGAGCACCTGACGCGCTCACTGCAGCACAGCCTGTGTGGAGACCTGCTGCTCGGCCGCTGGGGCAACTACACCACAGGCGACTGCTTCATCCTCGCCTCGGACTACCTCAACGCCCTGGTGCACATCATCGAGATCGGCAACGGCCTGGTCACCTTCCAGCTGAGGGGTCTAGAGTTCAGAGGTCAGCAGCAGGGGGGGTGATTGAGGCCGTCTGTGTTCATAGCTCATAGAATGAGCTTGTTTATCTGCAATTGCTCTCACAGAATAGCATTATATTTTAGTGATCAGGCTGCAGCTGACATCTTTGTATTTTTAACGGTCCTGCTCGTCTGTACCCATATTTGTTCATTCTTATTTAATTTTAGTTTTTGTGCCAGTTCTTAGGGTATATTTTTATTCCTCTAAATTAAAGATCAGTTTCATGGCCGCAGATTTATTTTAAGCTTGTTCGGGACTATTAAAAAGATGGGGTGTTGTGCATCACTGTCTTAAGAGGTTGTCTCCTGCCAATAAAAGAAGTTTAATAAATAAAAATCTGAGTTATCTTAAAGTTAATTTTATGCACACCCACAGAAGACGTTTATTCTGGTTGTCTTTTTATTTAGTCAAATTAGCTGTTTTTGATTCATGTTAAATTTTAATTTACATTGGGAAACTTAACACTTTGCTCTGATTCACATCTGTCCAGGTACCTACTGTCAGCAGAGGGAGGTGGAGGCCATCACAGAAGGGGTGGAGGAGGACGAAGGCTGCTGCTGCTGTGAGCCTGGTCACCTCCCCCACATGCTGTCATTTAACGCTGCCTTCGGACAGCGCTGGCTGGCCTGGGAGGTGGCTGCCACCAAGTATGTGCTAGAGGGCTACAGCATCAGTGACAACAACGCAGCCTCCATGTTGCAAGTGTTCGACCTCCGCAAGATCCTCATCACGTATTATGTGAAGGTAAGCAGAAGTCTCAAGATGGTAGTCTTTAAACTGATGCTTCTGTATGTCTGACTTTTGGTCTCGATTCATGAATAATTTGGATCATGTTTGTTCCCTCGAACAGAGCATCATCTACTACGTGAGTAGATCCTCAAAGCTGGAGGAGTGGCTGGTTAATGAGACCATTCAGGAGGCTCTGCGGCCTTGTCTCGGGCCAAACTACGTAGACAGCGATCCTACTTTCAACCTGAACATCGACGAGGACTACGACCACAGGGCCTCTGGCATCACCCCCTCCTCTTTCTGCTTGATTTACCTGGACTGGATTCAGTACTGTAACAGCAGGCGTCAAACGGTTAGACTCTTCAGCATTTACACTGAATCAGGGTGATTTTTGTCCTCTGTTTTTCCCTATGGTGGCTATCTATCCTTGGCTGAGCTGTTGCCAAATGTCCCCTGACCTCATTTGTTCAAAAATACAATTAAAAAAATCACACACAGTATGACTCTGCAAATGAAGAAATTAGTTAAAAGGTAATGGGACTGAAATGCAAGAAAGGCGATTTAGAGAAAAAAATGAAGGGAGCGTTAATGGAGTTCAGCATGTCTCTACATCTGGTGATGAGGGCAGAAGCTGCTTGTTTTTCTTGAGATATGTTGCCCCTTTCAGCCCTTCTGGATAATTAACATAACAGTAGACAGTCCATTTTTGGAAGTAGTTTGTGGGCCTTTTTTTTGTCTTCATTACATAAAAAAAAATAAGAGAAAATTAACAAAAGATCTAATCTTTCAGGAATCAGAATCAATATTTAAACCCTCATCCTGGTCCAACCTGTCTATTTGAAAAACAATAGAATGTAATTTATCTAAACCTTCTGTATTGTGTTGTAGCCGGTGACCTGTGAAAGAGATTCTCCTCTTGTCAACCTCTGTTTCGGGTTGTGCATCCTGGGAAGAAGAGCTTTGGGCACAGCCTCCCACAGCATGTCTGCAAGGTGAGAGCACCAGGCCATACCACCATGTCTCCCACACACCACTACCCTTACACGTATTTGCAATATCCGAGTGATTTTTTGTTTTTCTGTTTCACAGCTTGGAACCGTTTCTTTATGGCCTGCACGCACTCTTCAAGGGAGACTTTCGTATCACGTCCCCCAGGGATGAATGGGTGTTTGCAGATATGGACCTGCTGAATCGTGTAGTGGCCCCAGGAGTGCGGATGTCACTGAAATTACATCAGGTAGGATTTCTCACAGAAGGAGAACACTAGCCCCAAGGTTGGAATAATGATTTTTTTTTTTTTTTTTGGTCCACTGAACTGAGACCAAACCTTTTTAATCTGTTTCTCTCCAGGACCATTTTACATCTCCAGATGAGTACGAGGATCCTATGGTTCTATATGACGCCATCACTGCCAACGAGGAGAAGATGCTGATATCTCACGAGGGCGACCCTGTGTGGCGCAGCGCCATTCTAGCAAACATGCCTTCGCTGCTGGCACTGCGCCACATCATGGATGACGGCAGCGACGAATACAAGATCATCATGCTTAACAAGAGGTTCCTCAGCTTCAGAGTCATCAAGGTCACAGCTCTATATTTGATGTTCTATAGTTTCATTGGTTATTTAATCTAACTTTTAAGTGAAATTCAGTTGATGTTTATATTGAGCCTGTCCTCCTTTTGTGCTGCCCTCCGCAGGTGAACAGAGAGTGTGTGCGCGGGCTGTGGGCGGGGCAACAGCAGGAGCTGGTTTTCCTGCGTAATCGCAACCCGGAGCGCGGCAGCATTCAAAACGCCAAGCAGGCCCTGAGGAATATGATTAACTCGTCATGCGACCAGCCCATTGGCTACCCCATCTACGTGTCGCCCCTCACCACCTCATACGCCGGGGGCCACAACCAGCTCCGGTCTGTGTGGGGAGGACCTGTCAGCCCACACAACATTTACACCTGGCTCATCAGCAGCTGGGACAGGTACGTGATGTGAATTAACGTTTATGTAGTTTGCATATTTGCTTAGCTGTGTTTGTGTTTGGTGGAAAGCCTTAAAGTGTTAAGTCATACATCGCTAGGAAGCTTAGATTCTTGTGGTATTATCTCGAAATGGTTTACATGAATAGAATCACATCAGCACGGTACAACCAACAAACAAGCTAACAAACTAGCATGTTCAAAGTTTTGTCTTATTCCCACTAAATCCATTCCAGTAACTTATTTACCATAACACGCCATTCCCTTATTAAATGGTGACGAAATGGCATAAGACGCTACTTATCTGTGCTTGTATATGTAAAAAAAAAATACAAAAGATTAATTTCACAGCAGGCACCATTATCCCTCTTCACTAGCTGTTTTGCCAGCTCATCTTAGCAGATATGAGCTTGTACACCCATCCTAGAGCCTACAACAGTCAATGAGTGTTTGTGTGGTCTTTTTTTACTCTTTCCTGAGCCACTTTCACCCTGGCCTAGACTGGGATAGGTATTCTAGGATAATTGTACGTACATTTCCAGGATAACAAATGCTTATATATAATATGATAAATATGTTTATATATGCATGTGTCTCTCTCTGCAGGTTACAGAAGGGCTGTGGCGCTGGCTGTAACAGCGGAGGGAACATTGAGGACTCGGACTGCGGAGGTGGCTCCACCTCCATCTCCACCAACCCAGCTGTTCACACCACCCAGAGTACACCGGCTTCCAGCCTTCCCCAGCCACACATTACCACTGTCCAGCCCTCTATGGGTAAGACGCAATTTATCAGTGACACGTAGGAGTCTCTGGGAGGCTTAAAGAAGGAATAAATACACTTGTCTTGAATTGATCAACTGTTGTCATACAACATTATTATAAAAAAAAAGTAGCATAGCTTGCATAACTTTTGTTTGATGAAGTAAAAATGGCTGAACAAAGTGTCTTTTCTTGCATTTCAGGTACAGACAACCCTGTCGGTCCAAACCAGAATTGGCCTCACCACCCCCAACCTCTCCCATTAGCCCTGCTCAGCCAATCAGAGGGCAGGATGGAGGCAGGACTTCTCACGTCCCTCCAGCGTACATCCTCCATCCAGGGGCTCCTGGGCCAGCAGCTGTCCAGCTCCCAGCTCTCCTTCAGCGGCTCTGTGGCTCCTCCTCCTCTGCCAGGACCAGAGCGCTTCTGCCCGGCGAGCCTCCTGGAGAACTCGGGCCACAGAGTGGGCCAGCGGGCTGGCCTCGGTCAGGGCGGCGGACTACATTATGAGAGCCACTTTGGCAAGTGGAGTTTTTCGGGCAGAAAGGGCTTTAACGGACCAGCTGCAGTGGAAGGCGAGGGTACAGTACAGACCATACGCACACAGGTGAGAGGGTTTGTTTACTGTTCACTCACAAGCAACCTCAGTCAGGGTTAGTGCAGACTAGTTACTCCATGGAACACAAATATTAATTTATGGTAAAATTAGTATGGTAATATCACAATATTTCAAGGTATTTGTGCAATAATCTGTGACAGTAGGACAAAATACTCTCAAAAGAATACTCTTGAGCTGCGGCATTGTTGGCTCCCCTTGTTCTCAAGCAGGTGGTTCTCTGCCTGAGGTGGTGAAATAAGTTACTTGTACCGCCTCAGTAATTTGTATTTTAGTCTTTTTGCAGCTCTAACACATCCCCTTAGTTATTTTACATTTGATCTTGTGTAACGATTTCCTTCCACGCTACTAAAGTTGTTCCCCTTTTTGGAACCAACTCCCCCAACGTGGAGCAGGTAGCAATGTTACTCAGCCACAGTATAATGTCATCACATCAACAACATTGAGTGTAGTCATTGTCATGAAATGACTTTTTTAAAATAATATTAAGATGCCTCTGCAAACAACATTTTTTTTTTGTTTCTCTGTCTACTGTGATATTCTGATATTTAACAGCATTACAGTGGACTCTGGGCACTTGTGTGGACATTTTATGCTATTGGTGACATTTTAGAGACCAGCTGATTCATCATGGAAATGAGAAAGTAATTGGTGGATAAATCGATAATTAAAATGTTTCAGCCCTACAACCTTTGTTATGTATTATTATTATAAGTCTTGAATATTATTAGTTATAAACAAGCGCTGATGACCTACTCAAACTGTGCACCAGCTTATTTTAGCTGTGACTAAGTGATTTCAGCTTTCTTGCAGTTAAGGAACACAAACAGGAAGTGGGCCAGAACTGTACAGTACTTTGTCAGATTATGATCAGAAATTCTCAGTGGTTAGACGAGCCTTCACTATACCTGTGTCGTCTACACTTTAGTTGACTTGCTTTTGTTGGGACCCTCCTATTAGTTCTTGCTACAGCCTGTTGTGTGCTGTTTTACATCATTTTGTTTCTTAAAGCAACATTGGAGGTAAGGCTCATTGCCTGGGTGGACGTGTATATATCCAAACCAGCTTGAATGCTTTCATAGTTGTGAGAACTTAGATTTAGTTTTTTTTTTTTAT
>CAEMYA010000029.1:0-16137 GCA_903131615.1 Diplodus sargus
AATGTGTGATTTGATCCCAATATCGTTCATATCCCAGGAATCCATGCAACTTTGAAGCAGTAACAATTTTCAAACCAGTCATGGTGGCCATCTTGAAAAATAACAGCCATCTTGAAAATTATTTGTATCATTCATGTACAAACGCCAAAGAGGTAAATAAATGTAGCTAACTATATGATCAATATCATATTACAATCAACACACAAAAGAAAATTCACATGAAAATGGTAGTCAATGGCAGCCATTTTGAAAAATGGCTGCCACGGCCACCATATTGAAAATTTGCGATGGCCCGATATCTAATTTTTTGGGGCTGTGTTTGGCTATAAGTGTACCAAATTTCACGCTTTTATCACATAGTGCACGATTCTTTGGAATTATGCTGCTAAGCCGCCCCACAAGTAGCATTTTATACAGTCACAACAAAGAATGGCAGATTCAATCAACAGGTAAACAAAAGGTATGGAAGGGGAAAGGGTCTGCTCTTTGGGGAGGGTGAACAGCGGGGGGTGGGGGTAAGGGGGGGCACCCCTTTAGCATAGTGATCAAATTAGGTCCAGACGTCTCTTGATCAACTGGTGTTAAGGGCATGTGTCCTGCAGGGTGTCGGATGAAGGCATGAATCAACATTTAGGTCTGGGGGTCAAAGGGCTCTTTCCAGACGTCATTTCAAATGTGTATTTTCTTCTTCATTTTCATCCCTGGACCTCCGCAGCGGATATTACCAGGTACCCCTCGCGGCTGAGTCCAGGCCCAAGACCGCCTTCTGCACCGGGCGGGGGCTGTGGCAGTTCAAGGTTCTCTGTTTTGGACTGTGTAATGCTCCAGCCACCTTTGCCAGGTTGATGGATAAGGTGTTAGCTGGTGTACCCCGTGTGCCCAGTGCCTGGTCTATCTTGATGACATCCTGGTGCATGGCAGCTCCTTCGAGGCTGCCCTGGGTTCCCTGCAGCTGGTGTTGACAAAAATCAGAGCAGCTGGCCTGAGGCTGCACCCAGATAAGTGTCACTTCATGCAAGGGGAGGTGTACTTTCTGGGGCACAAGGTGGGAAGGGAGGGCATCGGCACCATGAAGGAAAAGATGCAGGCTGTCACTGATTGGCCCATTCCCATCAACCAGAAGCAGCTGAAAAGTTTCTTGGGCTTGGCTTCTTACTATCGGAGGTTTGTAAGGGGTTTTGCCTGCACCGCCGCACCCCTGTTCCAGCTCCTGCAAAAAGACAGAGACTTTGTATGGACTGAGAAATGTCAGGAGGCGTTCAGTAGCCTCCAGGGTGCCCTGAGTGAGGCTCCAGTGCTGTACCCAGCTGACCCCACCTTGCCTTTCATCCTGGATACAGACGCGTGTGGCGTCGGTGTGGGAGGAGTGCTGTCCCAGGTGGGGCAGGAGAGAGAGCAGGTGGTCGCTTACTTCAGCCGAGCATTCAACAAGCATGAGAGGCGATACTGCGTCACCCACAGGGAGCTCTTGGCGGTGGTACTGTCAATCAGACACTTCAAATATTACCTGTGTGGTTTGTTGTTCAAGGTGCGGACTGACCATTCTGCTCTTCAGTGGCTCATGACATTCAAGGAGCCAGAGGGGCAAGTGGCCCGGTGGTTAGAGGAACTCCAGGCTTTCAACTGCAACGTGGAGCACCAGGCTGGGGCACGCCACGCAAACGCAGATGTTCTCTCGCGCCGGCCATGTGCAGCGGACGGGTGTCGCTACTGCGAGAAGATAGAGGTGAGAGAGGGAGAGCTGCGGGGAGAGGAAGAAGACAGCTCCACCGAGCAGCCAGGGAAGGAGATCCTATGCCGGGAGCTACAGACTGTGGACATGGCAGAGTGGAGACAACAGCAGGTACTAGATGTGGACCTTCAGCCTGTTCTGCAGTGGGTGGAGGCGCAGCAGCGACCACCATGGGAAGAAGTGGCATCCTTCTCCACAACGACCAAGGGACTGTGGTCCAAGTTCGATGCTCTGCGCCTGCATTATGGAGTGCTGCAGCGGGCATGGAAGGAGCCTGCAACCGGGGAGGAGCGTTGGCAGGTGGTGGTCCCCAAAGGCCTGCGGGAACGGGTGCTCAAGGCTGTGCATGGAGCTGCAGGATCCGGACATTTTGGAGTTACAAAAACTCTCCGCCGCCTCCACCAGAGTTTCTACTTGGGTCAATGCAGGAGGGATGTGGAGGATTTTTGCCGCTGCTGTGACCCCTGCACAGCCCATAAGGGTCCCTCTGACCGTTCTCATGCACCACTCCAACAGTTTCTGGTGGGGGGCCCGATGGAGAGAGTGGCGGTGGATGTAGTGGGCCCTTTACCCCATTCAGACAAAGGGAACCACTACGTTCTCTCCGCCATAGATTACTTCACAAAGTGGCCCGAGGCCTACGCTCTGCCAGATCAGGATGCAGAGACCGTGGTGGATGCCCTGGTGGAGGGCATGTTCAGCCGTTTTGGAGTGCCCGAGACCATACACTCCGACCAGGGGAGAAATTTTGAGTCCCCGGTACACACAAGACTCGCACCACTCCTTTGCGGCCCCAGAGTGACGGGTTGGTGGAGAGATTTCACCGCACCTTGGGACAGCAACTGGCTATTCTCACTGCACAACACCAGCGGGACTGGGATGACCATCTGTCCCTAGTGCTCATGGCGTGTCGTTCTGCAGTTCAAGAGACCACATCCTG
Source organism: Diplodus sargus (assembly GCA_903131615.1). Lineage (NCBI taxonomy): Eukaryota > Metazoa > Chordata > Actinopteri > Spariformes > Sparidae > Diplodus > Diplodus sargus. The sequence continues at coordinate 2,673 of CAEMYA010000029.1, forward strand.
CACCCCTGCTCTCCTCATGCTGGGGAGAGAGCTCCGCACCCCGGCAGTGGTGGCGTTTGGCCGGCCCCCAGATTTTCTGGACACACCCTCTGGTCCTGAGTATGCCAGGAAGCTTCAGGACCGCCTGGAGTCAGCACACAGTTTTGCACGGGAGCAGCAGCAGAGTGCTGGTGTGAGACAAAAACTGAACTATGATGTGAGGGCTCAAGGGAGACACTTTCTGCCTGGAGAGCTGGTTTGGGTGTACAGCCCTCAGCGTAAGAAGGGCCGGTGTCCTAAGCTGGACAGCCAGTGGGTGGGCCCATGTAGAGTGCTGGAGCGGCTGGGGGAAGTTGTCCACAGGGTGCAGTTGCCTGCTAAGGGAAGAAAGGTGGCACTTCATAGAGACAGACTGGCTCTTTATAGAGGGGGCTCATCCTCACCTGCACAGCGGACATCAGAAGGCCCTGAGCAGCCTGTTTCCATACGCTCACACCAGGCTCCTTTTCCCCCCTCCCCAATGGCAGTGGCACCAGTTCCTGTATACCCAGCTCCCCAAGCAGCTCAGCCACAAAGGCAGAGGAGAGCTCCCAACCGGTTCAGAGACTTTGTTGGTCCCCTGAGTGGGGAAAGTAGTTGGGAGTGAGACCACACGTTCCGGAGAGGGCTAGAATGCGCCCTGGTCTCACTGGAGGGTCTGGTAGTCTACCCGGACCTTCCTAGAGTTAGGGGGAAAAAATTGGGTCCAAGGACTTAAAAAAAAAATAAAAAAATCCCTTGTTATCTGTTTAAAGAAAAAAAAGAAAAGGGAGGATAGTGTTGTCTGTTTGCCCAGTAATGTTGCTTATGCATTTTCCTTCATGCATACTGTTGTTGAAATGTAGGTTCTCGCTATAACTTGTTCTGTGTCTCCCTTGAGGGCGAGGGACTTTGTGGTGGGGGGGTAGTGCAGCGTCCCTGGTTAAAGTCTATTGGCTGTCAGCCTGTTACCCTCCGGTCTCTCTGTCAAACACTGGACTGCAGGTCAAGTCAATCAACGTGCGGGACGGTGGTTGGTGGAGAGGGGGAGGGGGGGCGTCAGTCTGGGAGTCTGTGAGAAAGAGTAAGGGAAGTTGTGTGTGTTGCTGAGAGCTGAGAACGTGATCGTGTATTTCGTGGTCCTGAAGCTTAATAAAGCATCTCCCTCAGAATTATTCCTTGTCTCGGACGTTTCAGTGGAACGTTACAATATTTTCTCCCAGTAATGTAACGGATTACAATTACGTAAATTTTGTAATTAAATTCTGTAACGTCGTTACATGTAATTCGTTACTCCCCAACACTGGTGATATGCTATGGCCTATGCTGGCCAAAGCCTACACCCAGCTGAGTGGAATGATAGTAAGTCTGCTACCATAGATAGATCGAAGGCCATCCTACGACTTTACACAAATGGTCAGCTTTGGTCTGTTGGGGGTCTGTTCTGTAGACATATTCGTTTGCAAAGTTTGCAAAGACCATAAGTGATATAAACTCACAGAGCAGATGTTACTATGCCCTCATCCATACCTTATTGGGCCTAATATTTATACAGTCTACGTTAGCATCGTATCTTGTGAGGCCAGAGCATTCTGGACCTTTAGATATTTTTCCCAAACTTGTGAAGGGGAGGCCATTATACTGTGATCCACTTGTTGTTCTTCCCAGTCAGACTCGGTAAAGATGGTTATAACAGCTGCAATATTCAAATGAGAACACAGAAAGGCCTAGACGTCACCTATCACCAGCGGGAATTCAGCTGTGTTTTTCTCAAAGCAGCTGTTCAGTTGATGGCCCTCTCTGTGATACAGAGTGCCCCTTTCCATTAATTGTCTAGCATCATTTAAACCATATCAGGGTGGTGGCTTAAAGGTCTGTCTATTGCTACAGTGTCTTTGCCCATGTGCAGATGGAGTTGAGTTAAGACCTACTGTCCATCGTCCTGCTTACAGTACAAGCTGTTCTTCTTCTTCTGCTTCACCTAGTCCATTTTTCATTATTTCAGCTATTTTGTGAGATGTCAATTTTGAGCTTGGACCAGAGTGTTTAGTTTGCAAAACTGTTTCACCTGCTGTACCTCTCTATTACAGGTGTCCCTTTGTCCTTTGTCTCACAGATCTAACCATAGGCACATTTTTTCCAGAGTTATCTTTGTAAGTCGATGCTTTTATTAACTTTTTAAATTGTACTCATACACTGCTGTGGCTCTAGGATGTGCCTACTTTCACTGGAGGCAAATGTAAAATTGCAAGATATGCCTAGTCAACTCCTGATGTTCACATGCACAAAAGGGAACACTTCTGGATACTATTCTTGGTCAGCTTCAAGTAACGCTTGTATCTAAATAAATCTTGGTCTGGTGGTAATTCGTAAACCACTGTTCCTTTTTTCTTTTGCATTTTGTCTGTGTTCTTCAAGCTGTGGTAAACTACTAGTAGTTTCGCTGCAGGGAGTGCAGTTGGATACGTGCTTGGCTATGCTGGGGGCTAGGTTGCTATGTTTGGCTCTTCTCAAACTGTTTTATCGGATTTGATTCTTTCAAGAGCTTGTTTTTGTTGTGGCTTTGTCTGTTTGTCTTTAAGTGACCATAAACTTCTTAATAGAATTTGATTGCAGGCTTCAGCCTGTGTTTTGCAATTTGTGGTTGAGGTGGAATTCCTGATGAGGCAGCCAATGTGTGCCAATGTTCTTGTTCATGTTGTATCCCTTCAGCTTAATTTGATTGTTGCATGCTCATTTAGATAGATAGATAGATAGATAGATAGATAGATAGATAGATAGATAGATAGATCCCTGAAGGGGGGATAAGATTCAGTATTTACAGTAACAATAATTTAAGTGCATTATTTGTGTGTTGTGGAGTGTGTGTTATAAAGTGATGACACCAGGTAGGAATGATTTCCTGTGCCGTTCCTTTAGGCAGTGGGGTTGAATGAGTCTGTTGCTGAAGCTGCTTTTAAGCTTGTCCAGAGTTTTGTGGAGGGGTGGTCCATGATTGCCAGTAGTTTTGCCAGCATCCTGTCCACCTCCTCCAGGGTGACAAGCTTAGAGCCAACTACAGACCCTGCCTTCTTGATGAGTTTGTTCAGTCTTTAATGTTGTTCAGACATTAGAATCTGAGCCTCCTCAGGAAATAAAGCTCAAGCCCTTCTTGTAGATCACTCCAGTTTATTGTCTAGCACAACACTCAGGTATTTGTATGGTGGAACTATTTCCACATCTGTCCTACCAATGCAGACTGGAGAGGGCGGGGCTTTGTTCCTCCTGAAGTCCACCACCACCTCTTTCGTCTTTGCCATGTTCAGCTGCAGGTGGTTCTCTCCACACCACTTAACAAAATTGTGTCATCAGAGGACACGACATGACTCAGTGCAGTACTTGTCTCCAAGGTAGGTGGTGAAGAGGAAGGGAGACAGAACAGTTCCCTGGGGGGTGCCGGTCAGACACACAGGACTGTAAACTCACATACTGTGGTCTGCCCAAATAGTGATTGACCCGTGTGACAAGGGAAGAATTCACCTGCATGTTCTCCAGCATGGCCTTCAGCAGCCTGGGCTGGATGGTGTTGATGGCGCTGGAGCAGGTAAATGATTACATTGTCCAGCCCAGCATGGGGCTGATATGTGAACTGTAGGGGGCTTATAATCGGCAAACTAGGGGTTTGAGTTGTGCTAGAACTAGCCTCTCCTTTGTGATGTGAGAGGTCAGGGCTATCAGTCTGTATTCATCCAGTGCCACACGATGTCCTTGTTTGGGCACTGGAACGAGGCAGGATGATTTCCAAAGCACTGGCACTCTCTGAAGGTGGAAGCTCAGGTTGAAGAGGTACTGGAGAACTCCACAGAGCTGGTTGGCACAGGCCTTCGGCACGTATGGGGTTGATGCGGTACGGTCCAGGCTGTTCCTCATCTGGCTGGCTGTGCTGTTAAGTCCAGTCTTGTGGCTGCCGATGTTGTTCCTCAAGTAAACACAGCAACTGGTGTAGCAACTTGTGGTACAAATGGTGTCTGAGCCACTGTTCTCACATAATATTCCATGGTCGCTCCTCTGATGTTTGCATTTGTAGTGCCATATGTTGTCCACCAGGTGGCGTCATCATTGCATATACCAGTGCTACCAGTTCCACTGGTTGCAGTGGCACTGTTGTCCACTGGGTGTTTTACTTGTGTACTACACAAATTGGTTGATGGCATGCAATGCTTACTTTTGTCCAGCAGATGAAGCCATTGGTTCTTTTCCTGTAGGCATCTTCTTACACGTGACATCACCAGTGGGCAGTTTTGCAGTTTTCAGTATCTGCCCGCTGCATTTTCTGCTTGTGTACTACCTCGTCTTTAAACCACACTTATCTGGCTTCTTTTAGATTTCTAGCCTCTAGCCGTATTGGACTGTTTGGACGATTTTTTCCCCTTTTCAGTTAGACATCTCCATACTGCAGTGAGAGCATTGCAAAGCTTCACCCAGGAGGCCATATTCCAAGCAGTTTTCTTTGTCATTTGGTGCTATGTTTTATTATTTGTGGCTGTTAGCCCATATAGGCGATTAGCACTGTTCCTATTGGAGTTTGGCATGGCATGATTGCTTAGTGTCAACTAAGTGTAGCTTGTATTTTGGTGTAGTGTCAACTGCGGGTAATTTATATTTCAGAATAGATGGTTTTGCTTGTGTTTTAGCTGTGTGATGTTCTGTATCTGTTGTGTGAGGCCAGTTTACTAGTCTTGGGCTAATAGTAATATATAATCATTCCTGTAGTCTGCCTGGAGTATCAGGACATATGACAATATAGGTGTCTGGATTTTAATGTTCTGGCATCCAAATTGGCCACATATTGTATTCAATACAACTTGAACGACCATGTAAGGTGATTACAAAAGTTGTGGTAGTCAAATTTGCTTGGTAGCATGGCCACTTCTTGGTGATCATGACTGATAACAGCAGATGACTTTTCTGGGCTCATTTAAATAGGACTTGTTTGATACACCCATTAGATGCATCCACAGCCACTACAAATGTCACAGTTTGGCATTGCTGGTCACCTGCTCATTTCTGCTTGCCCTGCCACCACCCATTCTCACCTATGAGCCAACTCCACTTACCTGTTCTCTCAGGGGCTTCTCATCATCAATCAACCCAGTATAGAAACTCCAGCCTCACAGACACTCACTGCCAGAACATTCTTCAAGTCATGCAAGACTCTCCAACACTTTTCTCTGGTCTGATAGAGCCGAACCGGCCTGCCTCTGACCTGAGCTTTGATCTATGGAAAACTCACCTGCCTCTTGTCCCTGGCTTTGAGATTTTCTGTTGCTTTCGTGGATACTGTTTTGTTTATAGCTGTCCAGCAAAAGCTCTGTGCTGCTTCACTACTTTGTGAGTTGTCTACTCTACTTCCTTTTGACTTCTTGGTGATCAGAGTCCCTCCTTGTGTTGCCCCGTTCGCTGCTGTGAGTACGCCATATACACATTCACCTGCTGGCTTCCGCCTCGTCCCCTGCTCTCCACTGCCTGTTACCATTGCCCTTAATCTTCCTACCTGGTGCCCTTGAAGTGCAAGTGTGTTTGGACTAAGTATTATCCTGCTTCGCCTGCCATATCAACGGATCCGCCAGAGACTCTGTGAAGTGACATTTCTGTGATTATTGCTCATCTTGCTCTGTTTCCAGCCGAGTCTCACTATTAAACTCCACAAGCCACTATTCCTGGTTTCCTGTGTGCGGCATTTGGGTCCATACACTACCTGTTACAACAAAGGGAAAGTCTAAGGAGCTCAGAATTTTTCTGAAAGAGTTCATTATTGATTTGAACAAGTCAGGTCACTTGAAGCCATTTCAAAGCATTAACAGGTACCAAGATCAACAGTGCAAGCAATTGTTTTTAAGTATAAAGTACATGGCAGTTGTGTCACTGGTACAAACAGGAAGAAAATGCAAATGATTGGCTGAATCGTTTCTTCCGATTAATAAGGACTCCTGGGCAACTAGCAGACGGTGTGCAAGCAAGATGGAGTGACAGCGGGGATGGCCAATCACACAAGAAATAGCAGAGCCAATCGGGGAGCTTGTGGGCTCCAGCTTGAGCGGCCGTTTCCGCTTGGTCCTAGTGCTTGATGCGTCTCTGTTAAATATAGCGTAACATGGTTTTTGGACGGTAAAAACTGCAGGGGACCAAAACGGCCTTTTAAAAAAGTGCCAAATTACGTCCGTGGTTACAGATAACAGGCAAAACTGCCTGTTAACACTCAGTTTCACAACAATTTACCCATAAAGTATCTAGACAACATTAAATATTACAGCTAACCTTCCCCACAAATTGCCTAACACCAGATCTACAATTCCCTCTTACTCACCAGCAGTAATTTCACAGCTTCTCTGTCCTGGACAAAATGTAACTGTATATATGTACAAACATCTAAACTCAGAAATCATAGCTTATAAATCCATTTACCTGATCTTCTGTATCTAAACTTGACTCTAGCCTTTGAAACTTGAATAGAACAGCTATGAATGACAAATTGGAGACAATTTTAAAAACGAATCACACAAATATTTGGAGTTGTCCATACTAACATCATCCCTACTCATATCACACTGTTTGATGATGTGAATAGCAAGACTTCTTGTTCTAATGTGTCCAGAAGAAGGAGGTTTGCTTCTTTGTTATTATGGAAATACTTTGTATGGCCTCATGTGGATGAAAGTACAATTGTAGGACTCCCATGCCTTTTCAGTGAACTATGAACTGAGGCCTGTCTGCCTCTCTGCATATAATTGAATGTCTTTTGTATCTGTAAATTAGACTAAAAACTGCTATCATTCTATTCTCTCCTGTTCAAGTAACACACACACATACCCAGAGTCAACCTCCTTTTCCGACTCGCCTGATAAGATAAGAGCTCTCTTCTAGACTTCTACCTTTGACTCCTCTCTTCTCTTCTCTTCTCTTCTAAATTACTTCTTGCACTCTTTGCCTTGAGCACGGGCTCTTTTTATACTTCACATTTCACTCTCTATAAGACATCACTCTTGAGAGAAGCTGCTCACAAGTTATTTTTGTAAATTTTATATTTTTCACCTTTAACTTTTGTCAAGTTTCTTTCAGAACGAAGTTCTGTTTTAATTTGTTTTATCAGGTTAAGTATCGTGACCTGACTTAAAATAATAATTTGAAATTCTCTTGTATTAAGTTAACCAAGGATAACTTGATTGGCCGACTAAGCATCCTTCAGTTATTTTAGAAAAGAAGTTAAATTAGTTTATCAATCAGAGTCTAAGAACCTCCATTCATAAGCGACAGATCATCTTCCTCATCTTCATCATGATCACAAGCATTAACAAAGACGTTAAAGTGATCAGCTGTTTAAGAAACCGTGTGAGCGGTTTCCAACTAAAGAAAGACTCTTTTGCCCTCGAAACTGCTCTGCCCCGTGCGAACCAGAGCAGTCCCAGCCACTGGGTATTGGATTGAGACTGCTACTCTGCAGTTAAAGGACAGCCAAGGCTGCCGAGGACAACTACATGCAGCCTGCTGACCCTACAATCAACAGACAAGTGTCCATTCCATCATCCTGCTGGATTCACATGTATGAAATATGAGTTGGTGTCCATTGGCTCTGAATTAATATCTTTGATTTTAGGAGAAATTTGGTTAGGGCTCTGTTAGCATGAAATTATTATCTAAATTATACTGCCTTCACCCTACCCTCAATTTCATCATTTCAATTTCGTCATTTGTTTAATTTGCCATCTCATTTATTTACTCTATACAACTGAGCCAAATAAATATATTTAACTGTATGTTATTGTCTGTGGAAGTTTGTTTTAATGTGGAGAACCAATGGATACTGTGTGTAGAAGTCACTACTTCAGGTATGAGATTGAATATATTGATTTGAAATTGAGTAGAATTAATTGATATTGATTCAAATTAACCTTATCTAGTCAAATTTCCTCTGGATTAGTCAAAGAGGTTAAAGAACGGAGGTGGTGCCCTTATTCATGAGTGCTTCATAAAACTCAAGTTATTAATAAATTACATTTATAAGTAGTGTTTCCCCTACATAGTATAACATTTGTTTTGGTTTTGCTGTTTAAATTATATACAGTATACACTGAACAGATACTGCAATTTTGGTTAAGCCTGAATGCTGCAGCTGCAAGCTAATAACAAACATATCCTACATAAATACAAACTATGAATGTATTATTGTAGCAATACATTTCAGTTAAGACTTTAAGGCACATTTAATACAAGTGTAAACTAATAGTTAATCCCACTGCATAAGCATGGCATGAAATGCACTATGTATATGTCTATATGTGGATTTACCAAATGTACAGTACTTGGCAGAAAGGCTAGAATAAGCATTAGGACCAATGGAAATGTTCAAAATACTCTAACAGTGTTGAGAACATTTTTTAAATCAAAACAACAAAACTACTATTGAATGGATCTTTGGTCTGTGGCCATATTCATTTATCAAAACTTTGCTTCCTAGATACCAGGGTACCATTTGATACCTCAAGATATTTCACAAATACATCACACAAACACACAAATATGACTTAGTATGTCTATGGCCGAGGAGAATATGAACAGGAATCGTATGACTACTTGTATGACTGACCCTCTATTAAAAAAAACTTTTAACCAGCAACCTGGGAACCAAGACAATTACGGTTTCACACTAATATTAATAATAAGTGAATGTTGGAGTCACATGCAACCATATTCTTTGTAATACATATTCCGTGTGGTTAATAGTATTATACATAATACAAGTTTATGAAGCATTTTCAGATATATTCCTAAATTTAGACGTGAGCGTGGTACACTCATCCAGTGGCCTGCCCAGGGAGAATATGGCCACACTGGCACTTTGCCTTATTTACATCCCAGAGATAACTCAACATGGCCGTACGATGTCGATGAAAGTAAATTGGGAGTTTCTGCTCTGACATTTTCAGTTGCAAAATTATTCTACCTGCTGCAGTCACACTGACCATTATGCTAAATGGACTCTCATTTCTATAGCACTATTCCAGTCTACTGACGCTCAAAGCCACCTTACAACACTAATCAGATTCACCCATTCACACACACATACTGATGGCAGAGGCTGCCATGCGAGGTGCCAACTGCTCATCAGGAGCAATTTGGGGTTCAGTATCTTGCTCAAGGACAATTCGACATGCAGCTAGGAGGAGCATGGATTCGAACCAGCGATCTTCCGATTACTAGATGACCCGGTCTACCACCTGAGCTACAGCCACCTGTCCCATTATAAGTCATAATCATGAGAGAAACAGATAAAATAACATTGAATTTATTATTATTATTATTATTATTTATTATTATTATTATTATTATTATTACATTTTTGTAAGTACAGCTGAAGAGGTGACAGGAAACAGGCGGGGACTCTAACCTGGGGCCGGCACAGAGAGGACTAAGCTTCTGTACACTGGATGCCTGCGCTACCAACTGAGCTAAACATCACCCCAACATGGAAATCATGAGGGGGATCATAAACCATAACCATGAATATCGTATCAATCATAAATACGACATAGAAAGTGGGAGTGAAATTGAAATTGAGATACAAAAGTAATAATTTCCACTTTCTACATCATAGTTTGTGCCTTTTTCATAAATGATCTGTGTGTTTTTTTAATAACAATGTTTTCTAATATGCTACTCCTTCTAGTCTGCATGACATCAGTATTTATGAAATCATGGCGATAACCCTAATTAATTAATTGTTAATTAAAGTAACCTTGAGCGTGCATGCCAGCACCCATCACATGCGCACATGTGCATGAACGCACGAATGACCACATCTTAACTGCGCTCCAGTACTTAAACAAATAGCACTACATCCCAGGCAATGTTATTTGTGAAATGACTCATCTCTGTTTCTGTCCTTCTGGTGCCAGTAGAAACCTCCCATCAGGGCGTGCTTTCCAACTTCCTTTCAATATCTGTGATGTCCTCCGTCCCCACTAGTATCGAAACAAAACGTACATCCTTTGATTGAAGCCACGCTTGATTGTGGACACTGACACCTGTCTTCCAGCAGCTCTTAATTCATGGTGGACATGCTTTTTCTTTCAGTTAGCATTTTCTTCCTGATCGTGGCAGTGACACAACTGTGCCATGCAAACAATACTTACAATTGTTTCAACAGTTGATCTTGGGACCTGTAACTGCTTTCAAATGGCTTCAAGTGACTTTCCCAACTTGTTCAAATCAATAATGTCCTCAGGTTGCTCTTATAGCGGCATTGAGCTAATCTGGACTTTTGGGTCTGGTGTGTCTCATCTTCCTCTTGACAATACCCCATAGATTCAGTTCTCAGGTCAGGTGATTTGGCTGGCCAATCAAGTACAGTAATACCATGGTCAGCAAACCAGTTGCTGCTGAATTTCCTGGCAGCCTTTCCAGGGTGACCCTGCCTCTCACCCAGTGTCAGTGGGAATTAGCTCCAGGCCCTTTGCCAACGTCTAAAAATGATAAGCTGCTGGAAATAAATGGAGCTGGATGTAAATGCATGGACAGTAGGAAAAGCACAACTCTAAATAATACAATGAATTTTGGCTGAATTTCATGCTTCATTTTCAGGGTCTTGGTATTGTCTCATGTTGGCTCAATCTCAAGGCATCCTGGAACTAATGAATACAACAAATTCAAAATATCTTTGGGGGTGAAGGTGAATTATGTTGCGTTTCTGACAGCAATTGCATGGGAGATGTGCATTTTTCCAAACAGTGTGCCTGTCATTTATATTATAATGCACTGAACTCACTACTTTTGACCACAGAAATACTACTGGCAATATCAAACTGTAACATACACAGTATATACTGTGGAGATATCATCTAGTGGCACGTAAAGCCCAAAACCATCTGTTGAAAAACAGTTAGAAGAGAAACAGCCCCTATGATATAGCCAGGGAGGAAAAGTCTCTTGTCCCAGACAGGGCCAACATGCGGTGACAAAAACCGTTTTTAAAAAAAATAAAAAAAATAAAATGCTATGATAGATGCTGTTACAGTTGCACCTTTGGCGTTTCCCATGAGAAGCGGCTGGGCTGTGTGAGGGCATTCAGTATTGGGGAACCGGTCTTTACGCAACCTCGACATGTGGTGGGATTCCCCCCGGCTTATTGCTGGGACATCTGCCGGAAGGAGGCCAGCCACAGTGGGGATGTCAGGCTCTGTGCAGCAACAGCATGAAGCCACAGGGTAGGCCTCCACTCAACCGCTGGCCAGGGCCTCAGGAAAAAAATAAAAATTGAGCGCTAAAGAAAGCTTCAGACCTGAAAAATACACTTTTGGGTTATTTTTACTGAATTTTTTTTTTTTATTTGAAAGTGTTGATATTCATTGCATATATACAAAAATATCAAAGATGTTACATTACTTCAACATTTATATTCTATTTTAATAAATTAACTTTTCATATTTTACACTGGCTATAATAACACAATCAATTGCTTGATTTCATCAGTAGCTATTTGTACTTTGTCTACTTCAATGTTTTCAATCTGTAATTATAGATCTGTATAATAATCTGCTATAGATCCTGTTTTTCATTGTTTTGTTTTTTTAACTCTGCAAGTTATAGCTTGAAATCACTTGGTTTGTTGCATACTAGATTTTCTATCTTTATTAGGGTCCAATTAGAACCTACATAAGCATTGGCGATTCATCCTGGGGTCCACCCCACATACAGTGATACACATCTGCTCATCTTATCAAATACATCAGAGTTCATATGGAAGAGACAAACATTGCCATCATTTCAGGAAATACAATATAATGAATCAACCACAATTCCTCAAAAAAAGAACAAAGAAAAATCATGGCAAACTCAACTTTTGGATTAAGACAAATAAATAAAATAAATCATTATAAATGTAACTCTGTGTTTGACCATCGTAAAGTTATATAGTTATCCATCATATGCCTTAACATATTCGATTAATAAAAAAGGTCTTGAATTAGATTTCACAGTCAAGAGCAATTTCTAATTATACCAAAATGAATGCACTTACACACTTTTACATTTACAAACATTCAATTACAGTTCCCCAAATATTTGAAGGTACTGTTTTAAATTGCTTGTTTTTTAACTGATCTCTACAGGGCTATGGTCAAGTGGAATTTATTTGGTTACTATACCATTCATCACTGTTTTCAGTATCATACTTGTATTAGCTTTCGATAGTATACGGGTGGCTATGGCTCAGGTGATAGAGTGTTTTCCATTCAATTTACATATTGTGTTTGATAATTATATTGTGTTGAGCAACCTGAGAGAATAACCTTTAGTATCAGTACATTTCTGACAGAATGTATCAAAACAAAGGTGGGTTTGATTTACAGTAAGCCAACTCAGACTGTCATGCATGCATACTACATTAGTTCTGTAAGAGCACTATAAAGCACTTTGTTTTGAGCTATGTTGTTTTTCTTTATCTCTTTCATTGAGGCACTGAACCAAATCACAATACAGTTGTGCTGTGATGGGATACTGGATTCCTTTTACTGACTCGAGTTTGTATGAGTCACTCACTAAAAGTGAATCGGGGTTTTGGACTCGCTTGAGTCACTTGAGTCAGTCACCCAGAGTGTGCGCCACGGAAGGCACAAACACTTCCCGTGAATGAAGCGGAGCAGCACACTGCTCAGGTGAGGGAGCGGCTCTCTGAGAGCAGGGAGCAGGGAGGGAGAGAGAGCGAGTGAGCTGTGAGCTGCCTGTGAACTGCGAGTCGGAGATGCTGAGTCCTGAGTTTGCGAGTTTCTAAGGTAAGGGAGGGGCTCTACGAGCTGGGAGGGAGAGCGAGTGAGCTGTGAGCTGTGAGCTGGAGCTATTAGGTCAGTCAGTCGTCCTTTTTAGTCCAGTGGGGTAGCGCACAAATTTAATGATACCGTTACCGAGGTGATAAAAGCACCACATTTTACATGAAGCTTCTTTAGGACCTCCTGAATGATTTCAGTCTAGGAGCCCAGCTGAAATATTGAAATTTGATGTCAAATGACTTATAAAACAATATCCAAGAAAAACGTCCTTTGTTTTTTCCTCTTGAGTAAAACTTTCATGGTAATGGCCTTTTAAGACCAATGAATAAGTTTCATTTTGTTAATTTTTTGTAGATATTCCAAATAATACGTGTAAAATAGAGTACCAAGACACCTTAGACCCCAAAAAAACTGAAAAGTCCTGTATAATACAGGCGGAATTATTAAAAAAAAGCAGCAAAAATTGCTTAAATGTTAAGAGATCTTGGTTTCCTCTTTTATTTTTCAATTTAACTTTAGGTCATTCATATAGCCATCTACTGAATTCATAGTTTGGCCATTAGTTTTATGTTAGGCTGCATCACATCACATTAAACCCTATTTGTGTGTGACAGTACCTAGCTAGACGTACTGCTGTTGAATCTGGAGGGGGAAAGCCGATGAAATGA
>CAEMYA010000029.1:18796-34168 GCA_903131615.1 Diplodus sargus
TTGGTTTAAATTGTCATTTTGAATTTTGAAAATGTCCGAAATGGATTCAGCATCCTTAATAACCCCCAAAACCACTCCAATATTGTCCAAATCGGTCAAGCACTTGCTGAAATATTGCCCATATAGACAATCAGTGCTAATTAATGCTAATAATGCTAATTATGCAAATTGCCCAACATATAAGTTATCATGCAGCAGTTTTCTCAATACTGGGGACCCATACTGTACATTTCTAACATTAAACTTTGGTGTACTTAACGTTTCCGGGTTCAGAATGGGGCTCTATGGGCTGGCAAATTATAGACTATAATAGACTGCTCACCTCTTTGCAAATGCACCTGTAACGACTCATAATTATCAATTACAGGGCCAATAAAGATTATACTTTTTCAATACTGGTCATGTATTAAAGCTTTAGTTATGTAAAAGTTCATACACATAAATAAAACCATAAAATGTTAACTTTGGGATTCATTTGAACACTTTATCTTGTGCAGGAACTTGAAAATCACTGTGTTTTAAGCATATTTCACAGATAATGATATACTGCTATTATGAAGTTTTTTTTCTGAGGGCTCCTAGGCCAAAATTACATTATAGACCCTAAGGAAACATCATGCAAAATTTGGTGCTTTTATCACCTCGGTAACGGTATTTTCACTATGCCACCGGACTATTTTCTGTATCAGCCTGTGATACAGCTCAGCTCGGGGCAGAAAGGGAGTGGAGACAGGGGAGACATTTCGAAAGTAAAACTTAGAACTTGCAATCAAATAATTTGTCAAATAGTGTAAAATATTGATATTTTACTCTTCTAATAATGCATTATTTTGTTTACGGTTCCCTCTGCGGGTCTCTCTCTGCTCAGAGTTTTGCGCTGACTCTCAGCTTTGCGGTCTCTCTGCAGCTCTGTCTCGTTTGCACTCTTTGACTTTTTGTTTGCAGTTTTGGCACAAACCTCTCGGGTAGGCAGGCCTTTTCAGCAGAGCGTCCCCATTGGCTAATTAGTTGTTGACTGACACAGCTCAGTACCTATCTGTAGGTAGCTAGCGCACTAAACGACCCGGGCATTGAAACGGAGAGAAGAGATGACGACGACGACAACGACAATGAAGAACAATATATTTATGTCATAACTACTTACATTTCATTAGTTTTTCTTGTTGTGGGTTGTTACTGTTGTTCTTCATTGTCGTCCTCATCTTCTTCTTCTCTCCGTTTTAAAGCCGGGGTCGTTTAAGCGCGCTAGCTACCTACACATAGGTACTGAGCTGTGTCAGTCAAAATCTAATTAGCCAATCAACCCTGATTTCAAAGAAATTGGGACATTTTGTAAAACATACCCTAACCCTAAAAACAGAATGTGATCATTTGCTAATCCATTTTGATATGTTGTCAACTGAAAACAGAATCAATACAATTTATTTAATGTTTCCTCTAACCTCACTGACATTTCACAGGAAATCAGGTTCATTGGTAACAGGTGATAGTATTATGATTGGGTTTGAAAAGGGCATCTTTGAAAGGCTCAATCGTTGGCAAGCAAGGATGGGGCGAGGTTCACTACTCTGCCAAAAACGTGATTGCAAGATTATTACTGCATGGGCTCAGGAGCACTTCTTAAAATCATTCTTGCTAAAAACAGTTTGTTGCCAAATGACTGAATTTGCATTGTATGCAGCATGCCTACCTTTTTGGAATCAGGGTTGTTCAGGCACACATACATAGTATATACTGTATATGTTAACTATATATATACACACACATTGAAATAAAGAAACATACACACTGAAACATTAAACCATCACTTTATACCTACAGAATAAAAAAACTAAAACAAGCTTTGATACATACAATCTGAACTCAAGGTAAATTTATTAGCTTTACCAAAAGCCTTTGACTTTGTACTTTGTCTCACAAGTAATGAGAAACAGCCAAAAGTTCTGAAGAAGATAGTAAATGAACGTAGATTTAGTATTATTTATTCACTGATGTTTTTCTAATATCAAATACAGACCCCCACTGACCATCCCATACTCACCGACTGATGGAATATCAAACTATTATTTTTGTTTTCAGTTGAATGACAACTGTTGACCGAGATATCTCTGAATTATCCATAATGACAGAGATATTCCTGAAAGAGACTTTACCTCAGAGGTTCTTCTATAATGTAGTTTTAAGCACTTAGAGGCATTTTTAAGTGTTGATTAAGGATTTGCATACATAACATCATCATTCTGGCAGCATTATGACTGTGTTTTACTATATTATCACTCATTATCTTTTAATACAGTAGCCTTTATTTACAGAGTGAGTAATAGGTGTTAACAATTACATTAATAAACAATAAGGTCTGCTTACAATGCATTATAGTGTGATATAAACTATTTATTAAATCTTTATATACACTACTAAAAGGAACCTAAATTTAAATGTACTGAATATTTGGTTAAATGTCCTTTGGCCATTTTTACTTTGATAAAGTGCTTTTGATAGCCATCCATAGGGTTCTGGTAGTCCTCTGGCTGAATTTGTAATCACTCATTTTCTGGTTTCCTGGCACTTTGAGGTTCAAGAGAAGACTTTGGGAAGGACATTACAAAACTTTAATTCTAGCCTGATTTAGTCATTCCTTTTACCACTTTTGATGTGTGTTTGGGATCATTGTCCTGTTGGAACACCCAACTGCACCCAAGAGCCAATCTTCTGGCAATTGATTTAAGGTTTTCCTGAACAATTTGGAAAAAATCCTCCTTCATCATTATTCCATTAACTTTTAGAGTAGCAGATCCACTGGCAGCAAAACAGCCCCACAGCACAATACTACCAGCACCATGCTTGACAGTAGGTATGGTGGTCTTTGGGTTAAAGGCCCCATCTTTTCACCTCCAAACATATTGCTGGTCATTGTGTTTGACCACAGAGTTTTCCTCCTGAAGTTTTTTCTTTGTCCATGTGATCAACAGCAAACTTCAATTAAGCTTTAAGGAGCCTCATCTGGAGCAAGGACTTCTTTCTTGCATGGCAGACTCTCAGCTCATGTTGATGTAAAACACACTTGGCTGTGGACACTGACACCTGTCTTCCAGCAGCTTCTAATTCATTGCAGACTTGCTTTTTGGTGGTTTTTGGCTGGCTTACCATCCTGACCAGGTTTCTCTCAGCAGCAGATGATAGTTTGTGTTTTCTTCCTGATCGTGGCAGTGACAGAACTGTGCCATGCACTTCATACTTACAAACACTTGTTTGCACTGTTGATCTTGGGACCGGTAACTGTTTTGAAATGGCTTCAAGTTATTTTCCTGACTTGTTCAATGCTGAGCTCTTTAGACTTTCCCATTGAAGTGTTTGTGGCTGAGTCTAGTGGGTGTAGACAACTTGACCCGACAGCAAAGTTGTGTGTATTCTGATGTTCCGTTATCCACTCCAATAATGTCTAATCAAATAACTGACCACTACACACAAGGTGCGCCAATGTGTCAGCACAGACAACGAACTGAGAAGTACCGCTTATTTTTGAGGCAGGGTAAAAACCTTTAGGGGAAAATTGCTTGCTGGTCCTCAAAGCATGTGTAGAATGTTTGTCTGTCATCATGGCATATTGAAATTATTCTGACAGCTTTAGGTTTCATTTGTAAATTTTTTTTTCAATCTCCAACACAGAGATGTGGAGGGACCAAAGTCAGACACTGTCAAATCCTACCCATAGTAGAATAACTCAAATCCAAAACTCCACTCTTTAGACATCAATCAAGTCAGGGAAAATCCACTCTCTTTAATGACTTCATGCAGACACCTCTGGTGTTACTTAGGTTAGAGAACACAGTAGTACATTTTTATCAAAGTGAAATCAACAAAAAAAACTATAATCAACCAAAATAATCATTCTCACAACTTTGTGGAAATTTCAATGGCTCTGACTAGTCAAGGAGGTTACTATTAATGACTGCCCACCATACTGCAAATACTGATATCAACCAAGTCATTTTTATTTTAGATTCCACAAGTTTTAAGTATTATAAGCAAGGCTAATGCTTGGTTAGTTTGCTAGGTACGTTTAATTCACCGGCAAGAATGCCAGTCAGGATTGATGCTAATGTCCTGTGGTCAAACAGATACCCTCTGGAGACTGTACAGGTGAATGTGTTTACGGGTACAATTTCACCCATGAATATATTAGAAGCAGAGTACCAGAAAGAGAGCTGAAGGCAGAACTCTGTGATTGTTTCTGGAAGGACTGGGCCTCACTCTCCCTTAAATTGAGGACGCCTCTTCTCCTTGAATGCAGCCAAACCCTCCAGTCGATCTTTAGTCGGTATCACCTTAAAAACAAGACCAATGTGTCAGTACTTAAAAAAAAAGATGCAGTTCTTTATCAGAGGTCTAGCTTACTGTGATGTCAATCAATTTCCTGAAGAAGACACTGCAGTGAGTAGTTTTCTAATCTCATTTCATGGTGATGCAGGTAAACTGAACTGAAAAAGAACTTCTCAGTGTAACACAATACAATTCAACACCAATTTACACCATCTAAAATTAGCATGTTAAATTAATAAAGCTCTTAAAAGAGTTTCAACAAATAATAAACATTAGAACATTTTTGAATTTCTTGTTGCAAAGCCTTGGTCACAGGCAGTTACATCTAAATGAAATCCAGTATTTGAACTGAAAGAAACATTATTAAGAATACAGTGCAATATTCTTCAACATTCTAAGTCTTCTGCACTTGGAATTTTGTGATTGTGTTGCAATTGTAAAACACACTGTGTTGCCCTGTGTATGAAATTTTATATTAAAAAGTTTCCTGTGGTGATGATCTCTGTTGGCCCTTGTTTGGTTTGTTTTCATGCATTTGGACAAGAATGATACAACCCTGCCAATGGTTTTGGTCTTCTTTAACACTACTACACTTGATGAAGCTTATCTTAAAGGATCTTTATGCTGTGAAGCTGTTCAGACCTGGTATCATCATTCAACTGAGTGATCCAATCACAAATGGACAGCTCTGATTACTAGGGTGTAAAAGGTAGCTGTATTCGTCCTCAACCACTGTTTTCCGGTGTATGCAGACATGAATAAATCTGACTGTCATACGCTAAAAGCGTATGCCAACAAACGAGAGTACAACCGTTGTGATCCACACTCCAACTCAGTAAGTGACAGTAACAGTGCTTCCCACACATTCATTTAAATGTAATACAAATAATAATTTTCTATTTTTGGTGCCTTTGCATGCTGTTCTCTCTAACTCACTCACTATCTTTGCAAAGGAAAAGAGCAAACAGTTTCCTCCACCTGCCGACTTTCCTCAGTCCTTGCGCAGCAAGAACAGCATTGTTCAACATTGGAATCCTGACCTTCTCTTGCAACCACCAGCACCTTTTCTTCAAAGACTGATAATATTGAACTGGGCTTAGATAGCATAGCATAGCATAGCTAAGCACATGATTTAAACTCTGGTTGATGTAATGCATATGTGTCCAATCTATGTGTTTGTTAACTGTTTGGGTGTTATTGTGATCTCAGGTCAGGTTATTGGTAGTTTTTTTTCCTAACTGTCGATTGAATGGGCTTCACACAGACTCAAGGTCTTTGCATGCACCTAACCATCTTCTCTAACCTGGCATCATGTCGCTCCCGCGCTCGCGCGCACACACACACACACACACACAGACACACAGACACACACACACAGATGCTTAACCTATGCGCAACATGCCGTTAAGAGAGCAGCATGTGTCATGTGACTAGCTGAAGGGAGTTTGAGTGAATCTCAAGTCAGCTGTGTGGAATTACTTTAAACGGATAGTTCGTGTTTTTAGAAGTGGGGTCATATAAAGTACATATCTATAGTCGATCTGTTTCCTACCGTAATCACCGATCAGCGCAGCCTCAGTTTGGAGGAGCAGAGAGCCGCTCCAGCCAGACGCTCAGCTTTGTACTGCAGTGAACTGGGTCCAGATGTAAAGCGAATTTTAACCACCTAAAACAAAGCTCACCTAAAAAAATCTATATCAGTTCAAGTGTATGTTGTATAGAGAAAATTCACACCGCTTTACATCGCCATCAGACTGGCCTTTCTTTTGGCACTACATTTTCTCAACTGTAGAACCTCCGTATCCCTACGCATTAGCGCAACTGTGCAACAGGTGATCTGTGAGCGGCGAAATACAGTGCGAGGCCCAGTTGCAACTGCGTAGGGATACAGAGGTTCTACGGTTATAGATTTTTTTTTAGGTGAGCCTTGTTTTAGGTGAGCCTTGTTTTAGGTGCTTAAAATCGGCTTTACATCTGGGCACCATTTACTGCAGTACAAAGCTGAGCGTCTGGCTGGAGCAGCTCTCTACTTCTCCAAACTGAGGCTGCGCTGATCGGTGATTACGGGAGAGAACAGACCGACTATAGATATGTACTTTATATGACCCCACTTCAAAAAACACGAGCTATCCCTTTAAGCTAACAAGTGCAATTTATGCAAGTGTTTCAGCACCACAAACTTGATAAAACCCTTGCAGAAGCACCATGTGAAGGAGTATGCTGAAATTTGTACTCATGGCCATGCCGAGTCAAACCAAGCTGCGCTGATTTGCTTTAACATCATCAGTTGTATTGCGGCAAGTTGAGTTGAGCCGCGACGCGCAAGCAATGGAGCTGCTCCAGAGTAGGTTCAAGCCAGGCCCATGCTGCAGTGTAGTCTTGCAACTGCAGCCAACCCGTAACAAGCCCCCGCCTGCCCTCAAATGGTTACTCAACTCAGGTCTGAGCAGGAAACCTGAGAATTTGTTTTGCCAAATTCACTTTCAGCTGTTTTTAGGAGTTATGTTTAGTTACTGCTGGTGAAAAAAGAAAGGTTCCTGTAATGCCACTCCATAAAAAAGCTTCTAAATTACTATATAATGGGGGCATTTATTGTGAAGAAGCTACAGTAAATGAAATGTGTTTGTAACTGAATTAGTGTAGCCACTTAGTGTAGCCACATACTGATACATGTAGTTACACCCCTACTAACTACAGGTGTGAACACCCCCAAGACACATTTAGGATGCATTTGGGGGCTGGACTGTATGTAACCACATTCTTTTAGCAGTGTGTCCTTGGCCACAATGAAAGACTGCTTTCTTAACTGACGAAACAAAAGACACTAAACCAAAAAACAACAACAATCATGAGTTGCCATTTCATAAGTTGCTAAATTAAAAGGTCTACAAGATATTTTTTTTATCATTTGGGCCTTCTCATGAATTTGGCTAACGTTATACATGGGGACACTGTATTTCTCAATAAAAACATTGCATCCGTTTGTGTAGATGCTTATTTGCACATTTTGCAACATGTTTGCACAAATATTCGCGGAGAAGTGAGATCTGAGGGGTCACTCGAGATGCATGTCAGGACGCATGTTAATGCTAGGTGTGAACTGATGCCGTAAAAGATGTTCACTTGTGATCAAAAAGATCACTCAGGATGCATGTTGATACCAAATGTGAGCAGTCTCTCTGTGATTTGAGTGAACCACTCCAAATGTGAAACACACCCAAAGTAATTCATTTTGGCACTAAAATGATGCACTTAATAAACTGGCAACCAAATGCATTTCTTGTATAGCAAATAATTGTAAACTGAATTGAATTAAACTACTCACCTGCGCATAGCATGCCTCTTCAATTGCCAGGCCTGTAGATAAATCCACCTGAAAGAGAGTGGCATCTCTGTGAATGAATGTTCACACTGCAGTTGAAAATGTCTAAATCTTATTTTTTTCCTTTATTTGACTCAGTACTGATGACTTCTAATTAACAGCAATAAGATATATGCAATGAAATATTATTGTTTCTATGCTATACAACATGAATGACATCAAGCCTGAATACAATTTTATTTAAAAGCACTAATAAGAATTTTTCAGCAATGTCAGTTTTTACTCGGTCATCATCATCATCTGAATACACACAGGTTTTATGTCAACACAAACAAGGAGAGTTGTTTCCAGCGTCTTAATTATGTATTTTTTTTCAAGTCATGACAGGCTATGATCTGACTACTGAAGTTTTTTTATTGTGTTCAGCCTGAAAACTAAGCGAAGACAACAGGACAACTCCACTTATACTGACTAACCAATCAATGGGTCAAAGTGTTTTAACTCTACCTTTTAGTATCAGATCAGAGTTATCGGTAACTCAATGGAATAGGGAGGATAAATAATAATAATAATAATAATAATAATGCATTTTATTTGAAGGCGCCTTTCAAAGCACTCAAGGACACTGCACATAACAACAACAGTACAACAAAAGACAGTACAAGTACAGGACAATTTAGTGCAAATAAATAGATAAAAAGGTCATATTATGTTTGGGGGGGTTTTGCCTGTCCTTTATTGTGTTACGTAGCATTTTTGTGCATCTAAAAGGTCTGCAAAGTGAAAAAGCCATGCCAAAGGGATTTACTTTCTCCCACAGAAAACACTGCTACTGCTTTGTCTGAAATGCAGAGCCTTGACTTCTGTAATTGCATCACTATGTAACAGGCATTATATAAATATACATAAAATATTGCTTTTAAGTTCACAATTCGATTCGATTCATGATCTTCTAGTTGTTTTTTTCTTTTAGCACAGATGGCTATGCCATTTTTTAGACTAGTCTCATGTAGGATCATTGGATTTATGCCATAATCTTTGCATTTTTCACAACGCACATTTGCAGTAACTTGCTGCTGTCGCTAAATGCACAACCCAACATACCTCAATGCTACTAAAAACTAAACATTTCTTTAGTTTCTTTAGTGTATTTCTATTACATCTGACTTCTTTTGTGTCTGCGTAACTAACATGCTGACTTGTTTGTGTCCGTGTAATTAAAATGCTGTCTTGTGTACTTAAAAAATATTCTGCCCCAATGTGTTTGATCACAAAACAACACTTTCACTGTGACAAAACAAAGTCTGCTCTCAGATTTTCGCAGGCACTTAACGGTGTGGTCTAACCCATAGATTCCACCAGATACGTGTCCACTGCGTTACGGCCCTGATCCGGTTTTGCTCCGCCGTCCGACGTGTGCCAACCCCCACCGGTTGCGTTTTGAGTCCGCCATGGTGCAGCTGGCGTCGCGAGACCAAGGAGTTCCCGGGATAATCACATAATCACTCGCAACTGCAGTTATAGGTATGTCTCTTTTTTGAGACTTGTGTGATGGCATCAACAGTGTTGAGTGTTGTTTTATTTTGAAAAGTAACCAGATGTCATATTGTTGTTTCGTTGCGAGACATCCTGTCTGCTCTGTGCTAAATTCAGCTGACTTGCTGCATCATGCTCCGGCATCTAACAGAAATAGAAGTACTGCATATTTGTGCGCGAGGGCTTCAGACTGTCGGAGCAGGGACGGAGCAGATACACAGCGCAGCGGACCTGGTGGTAGTTAACACATAGACTAAAGTGAAACCTGTCAGCTCCACTGGCGGAGCTAACGCAGCGGACATGTACCTGGTGGAATCTAGGGGTAACTGCGATTCCATGTACCTGGTGGAATCTAGGGGTAACTGCGATTCCACTAGATGCATGTCCGCTGCGTACGAGCTCCAGTCCGGTTTTGCTCCGCCGTCCGGCAACCCCCACCAGCTGCATTTTGAGTCCACAGCACTGCCAGACAGTTGGAGTTGCAAGATCGAGGAGTTTCCACGATAATCACTTGCGACTGCAGTTATAGGTATGTGTTATAAACACAACAACACAAAGTGTTCCCGACCGAAGGATTAGTAGAAGAGCTTGTATTTGTCTCTTCTTTGAGATTTTTGTGCTGGCGTCAACACAGATTGTATTATTTTGAGAAGAAACCGGATGTTATGTTGTTGTTTCAGTGCATGACTTCCTGTCTGCTCTGTGCTGAATTCAGGTAAACTGAATTGGCTGAACTGGCTGTTCCAGAGACCGGACTACTGGAGCTGGGATGGAGCAGATACGCAGCGCAGCGGACCCAGTGGAAGATAACACATAGGCTAGAGTGAAACCAGTCAGACCGAACCAGACATGTATCTGGTGGAATCGAGGGGTAACAGTAATCTCACAACATGAGAAATTACATTTATACAAGTACATAGATTGTCCCGTTGTTGTTAAATCATTAATTACCCACCATATGCCTTTCACTTCTGTGCAGTACGTTTGAAAAACAAAAAGCTCAAGCATAATATTGATGACTTCATGATATGGTAGATAATGTCTAAATACGCTCGGTCTGTGATCATATTTGTATTTGAAATATTTGGTTTGAATATTTCACTCGGCGGGAATGGTTACAAGACCTATGAACTAATAAGCTCAGTTGAAATATGTTCTTACATTGGAATCTAGGCACACCCCCAGAAGGGGGGACTCCCAGTGGCGAGGAATCGACTAAGAACTGGCTTGCAGTTGGCTAGCAGCCGAAAGGCAGTTGTATGGGAGGGGATAATCGAGGTGGCAGTAACTGTGTACGTGAATGGGTGTTTGAGAGAGACATATACATTTCTTAACAAAATGCATATGAATCCAGTATGTTTACTGCTGTTCTTGCTTGCTAGCTACAGAGGTTACTAGTTTGCTGGATCTTTGAAATTGCCTGACTGGTTGTAAGGCCCTTTTTCTTTGGAAATAAAATTCAAAAAGAAAATACACCCCCCCGCAAAAAGAAAAAAAATCAAGGCAGTTCTGGACTGACCTCGAAGACTTACCTCTATACCTTGGTTGATAGCCAGTTTTGCCATCCGTACTGCAATTGGACCCTGCCAAGCCAAAAAATCAAGAGTGGCTTTTTTTTTTTTTTACAGATTGTAAGGTTTCATAAATTACCATGTGTGATAGGATTGCTCTTGTAAATTGTTTTGAGTCACTACAGTATCATACTGTTATTATTCAAGGCCCAACATGAAGGAAAGCTGTTGTATAGTCAGGGCATTCACTACTAAATCATCTTTGTGTTTCCTCTGTGTGCAATTTCCTTGAAACACAGGCATTGAAGGGGTCTATTTACCTGAGGGTTAATCTCACGGGCGAGCTCCAGAGCCCGCAGGTAGGCAGCATCTCCACTCTGATTCTGTTCCACAGAATGACTGACGAGACCCAGACGACACGCCTCTGTACCATCAATCACCCGTGCAGCAAAGATCAGCTCCTTAGCAAGAGAGACACCGATCACCCTTGAGAGACGCTGTGTACCACCTGTACAGAGGAGGTGAGATTCCTGGATGGAACATGGCTTCTACCACAGACACTGAAAAATCCAAACCTTTGTTTCAGTTTTAATTTTGTTTAGTGAATTATGATTGAGTCTTAGTTTTAGTGCTGTGTCTAATGTAGTTTTTGATCCCGTTTTGATTATTAACATTTTTAATCAATGAAATGTATGTTATTACTATTCATTAATAATCTTGGAATCAGGGATCAATAATCAAATGATATGCTTTTAAGGGCCTGAAGTTTATCTAAAATTGTTAATATTGATGAAATATATATAATTTGAGAAATAGAAGACATAAATTAGAGCACTAACCAGCTGTTACTATAACATTAGTTTGTGTAAAATAATCACAGAAAACTGCTCAGTTATAATCAACAGTGTTTATTAAAGCTTGTTCTTGATCCATAAACCAACTTACTTAACAAACAACAGTTGCTAACTACAACTAGCAATGCTACAAATCAAACACAAGCAAGCACAGATATATATGGCTAGATGTCTGTATCTGGGTGTGTGTGTGTTTGCATGCATGCACAAAATTGGCCGACAGGGAAGTCCAGTTGAACTGACTACAAAAATTGCGGACATGATTTGGGGAGTCACATCGGAAAGACTACAAAAGTGTCGGCTGTGATTTGGGGAGTAATGTTGGAAAGAATACAAAAATGGCAGACGTGATTTGGGGAAGTCACGTTGGAAAGACTACAACAATGGCAGGTGTAATTTGGGGAAAACATGTTCAGACATAAATTGAAAAAATGGTGATCCTGATTTTTATGTATCCTTTACCTTGAATTTGAAAATGGCAGATGTATGTACCTCAGCCAAAGGTATTCAACTGAACGAACGCACAAGATTTGAACAATGGCAATGGTTACAACACCGTTGGCTTCATGTGTGCTTTAAATACGCACAAGATGGATAGAGAGGAACAGTAACACACCGTTTTAAAAGGGTAGTGGTGCCACCAGGGGACATCCATAACTAACGTTATGGCGTAGTTACCATGGGACATTCTCATGTTATGTTGATGTTACCGCAGAACATACATATCTAATATGAAAGGGATGATACCGCAGGACACACGGATCTAATGTTACAGCAAGGTCATCAACCATTACTCTCCAAAAAGTCGCTCATAAGATTATGTGTGTGCAGCATCAAAAGTATATGTGTATGGTGTGTAGGTTAGTAAAAAGGGAAAGAAAGTAACTGCTCAACAAAGCAACAAAATAGGGACACAATAGCCGTGAGATGAACCATAGCCGTCCTTCTCTCAGTCAGAGATCAGCAAGCGAACCAAGGTTTGTTTACCGTTCGCTCATTTGAAAGAAACACAATGTATTGTGGTTACACACGGTGGCAAGACAACACAGGCTATCCACCGACTGGATCAGCACAAGTTAGCTTCTAGAGAGGATACCATAGGTAGGACTCGGTGGTCCATTCACAATAAAACACAAGCAACATGCTATGACTATCTGTTTCTGCCCAAACAAAAGCCTCTTAACTTGGGTCGCTCATTGCAACCAGCATGCGCCCAGTCCGGTCCGGTTCGGTCCCGTCCCGTCCAACTCAAAACTCTATTAAGCTCAGGTGAAACATACACCTACATTGGAATCTAGGCACACCCCCAGGAGAAGGGTGGACTCACAGTGGCTGGTAATTGACCAAGAACTGGCTTGCAGTTGGCGAGCAGCCGACAGGCAGTCGTATGGGAGGGGATAATCGAGGCGGCAGTGGGTGTGGGGTCAGCTGCAACATCTTTGCAATGACTGATGGCAGTGATTGCCTCCCATTACTGGAAGCAAACAGTGGGATTGATCAAGTTGAAGGAACAGACAGCAGTGTTTCCATCTCCTTCGGAAGAAAAATGTTCTTCCTTCTGCAGGCAGTTAGGAACAACTGGGTTGTTCAGTGTTCCTCTTTGGATCCGAAGAAATTATAATAAGGAATATTCAAACAAAAAGGAAAAGGAAAACAGTCTCTTAGTTTTTAGGAACTGTAGCCTCGGTCAAAGCAATTTCAATTGTTCATTAAAAACACACCCTTACGGTAACTGCTGAATAAAAGCAGGAGCTTCTTCACAGCATTGCGTTATCTTGGAAATGCGACAAGCCGCGGGGCTCCATGTCCCTTAAGCGACGTCATACTCACTTTGCAGTGATCTTGGTTACGGCAACTTCTGCCCAACTGGGAGAGCAGGGTTAGAATTTCGGATGGATATTGCACCTAAATAAAATTCACTGGACTGTTGGGCGTTGGCTCAGTTCCTTTGTTCTAAGTTCTGCTAGTTTCAGATGGCCATGTAGTTAAGCTTCTGGTTTCTCTACAGGCTCTGTCTATTGTTTGCAATGTGGGCATGAGGTCCCAACATATTTTAATATAAGTAATCTTATCTTAGTCAAAAACCTTACCTTTTTTTATCTTGTATAAGTCAATGGCAAGTCAGAGAAGTCTTTA
Organism: Diplodus sargus; assembly: GCA_903131615.1. Taxonomy (NCBI): domain Eukaryota; kingdom Metazoa; phylum Chordata; class Actinopteri; order Spariformes; family Sparidae; genus Diplodus; species Diplodus sargus. Next base: position 32,476 of record CAEMYA010000029.1, read on the forward strand.
AAGGGTAACTCCACCTATCTTGTACATTATACTTTTAATTTCATCAGATTATATGCACCTTCCCCTGGAGCAACAAAATGACTTAATACTTCTTTTCCACGTATGCAATAGTACTCCCCTAGACAATTTAATGACTAAAATTCATGGTCATTTAGTTATTGCACTGACTTCTGTTCTCCAGATCCTCTGTCTTAGTCACCAAAAACTTCACCTTTCCATCCAGCACACTTACTTTTGTTAGTCATCTTTTTTTTTTGTATTCAGATTATTTCAGTCAGTCAGTCAGCTCTAGCCAAAACCTTGGTTTATAACAGACCTATTCAACTAGTCTTTACTAAAACTGATGCAGACAATGCTCTCTGGCATAAGTGCAACAAGTCTTATGTAGGGTGGAAACATGAAAAATCTAGAAAGATGAAATTAAAATGCTCAGACTAAAAGCATTTGCAAAGATATAATTGTAAATGGTAATGGTGAAACTTAAAATGGTGGAGAGTTGAGAAATGTGAAATGTGAAAAGTGGAAATGTATCATTACAACACTAGGAAATATGTGGATCTCAGCAAATACATACTTTTCAGGCTGTCTTCATAATGAATAGAGTCAATAAAAAATAAATCTTTGATAATAAAAACTACAACAATCTTGAGATGAGGATGACGATCTATGATGCCTAACATAGCTTTAGGTGGGGCAATTGGTAAAGTTTGAAAGGGAAAGAGGAGCCTTAGGAGGACATTCATCTCAATTGCTTCTACCCTGCCTATTAAAGTAAAGGGAAATGTAGTCCAGCGACTTCAGCCTTGATTAATTTTATATATTATTTTTATATAGTTACTTTGATGGAAAAAGAGGTCAAGGGGTATATTTATTCCCAAATACCCAAATCCTGCCTTGGGCCATCTATATGAGAAGGCAGATTTCTACTGTGGGGAAAGTACATTTTTCACTATTACGTTGTCCGCATATGGTGACAGCATGTTTTCCTCCTCACCCCCGCAATACTAGTTATTTCTGTGCCATTTCTTATTAACTGTGCAGGGGGTTCTATACTGAGGGCAAAAAGGAAAGGCGAAAGAGGGTCTCTCCAAATCAGCACTGCTGGTAAATTTAGTTAATTGATGTAATAAAATCCCCAGTGCACGGCGTCTTTAAAAAGAAAGTTGTGTTATTAGAGTTTTCCTGCTTGCACAGCCTGCTTACCTGCTTACCCTCGACCCCCTAATACTTCCTAAACCTGACCAGCAGATCATCCAGATCCCCAACGAGAGAGTGTCTGGGCCTTCACTCCAAGTTCTTTACTGCAGCCATGCAGTAGATCTGTGTCCTCTCCAAACATCACAGACATCCTGTGTTCATGTCTCCCACTCTTGTCGCAAGTATTTATTATTCCTAATTCTCCCCTGAAAAAAGTTTAGTGCACTTACCTTTTCACCCACAAAGTTAGTCTCAAACAAAAGAGGAACCAAAGCTCAACATATTATTGTTCCAATTTCCCTTTGTGTTATATCAACTGCTCCCTGGGGGCAAGCTTACAAATCTGGACAGCTTTCATAGCTGTCTTATTACAGTGCAATTATTTCAAGTCCCAGTTCTCATCTGAGGTATTTGTGGTTGCAGGAATAATAACCTTTAACATCCTTATACAGGTATCAAAATAATAAACAGTTCTGATGGTGAAAAAAAAAAAAAA
>CAEMYA010000029.1:45418-93854 GCA_903131615.1 Diplodus sargus
TATATATATATATATATATATATATATATATTATAATATTACATTATAATGCACCAAACTATTATATTTTCTTGATAAAAAAAGTGCAACACCTGCATTTTGTAATTACTGATGCAATATGTAAGAAATTATTACAAAATGCGGCAAAGTTTATTACATATTGCGTTCAAGGATTTTATTACAAAATGTGGCAGATTACAAAATGCAGTGTTATTACATAATGAAATTGAAAATGTATTACATTATTATATAATAAGGCGTTATTACATAATGTGGTGCTACAAGTTCCAATGATCTGTGATGGAATAAGTGAAACACACTACTTTGTCACAAAAAACATTCATGAAGTTTGAATAAATAAGGAATTTATTTTCTGAAAATGTGACCAAATCTGGGTCAAAAATATACATAGAGCAACTTGAGCAATACATTTTGGTAATTATAGACAATCGACTTTTTTCCGAATGATTATGATAAGTAACAGCTCTAACAAAAGTTAATGGAATAATGAAGAAAGAGAATCCATGGATCATTCGCCCTTTTAATATTCAAGTGGGACTCCAAGATTGGAAAATGGTTTGGGATCCTTATAATATCTGGGTCACACAAATTGGACAAACTAAACACATTAAAATCAAGTTATTTTTATTTCCCTATTCTAGCTCACAATTCTTCAGGAAAACTTAAAATCATCAGCATTGGGTCTTGGGTAACGCTGGATGTTCCAACAGAACAATGATCCCAAACACAAATCAAAAGTGAATGGCTAAATTTGGCTAGAATTGAGGTTTTGGAATGGCCCTGCCAAAGTCCTTACTTGAACCCCATCAAGAACATGTGGACTGCTGAAGAAACAAGTTTGTGTCAGGAAGATAAGAAAGCTAGTTGAACTTCACCAATTCTGTCAAGAGGAGTGGTTAAAAATTCAGCCAGAGGACTACCAGAAACGTCTGGATGGCTATTAAAGCACCTAACTGAGGTGAAAATGGTCAAGTGACATATAAACAAATGCCTTTTTTTGAACCAGCCGATTTAGTCACATTTTCAAAGACCCTTAGTAAATGAATTATTGAACCAAACTTCATGAATGTAGAATGTGATGCACTCCTTCCATCATAGAAAAATTAGAGCTGTAGAAATCACTTGAAAAATTAGAATATCATGGAAAAGCACATTTAAGAAAAAGAAAAAAAATAGAATATTAAGACCATTAAAAAAAAGGATTGTTAATACAGAAATGTGGACCAGTGTTGCGATATATACACAAGTCAAGAGGCTCTTCCCTCTACCCTACTCAAACATTACAACAGAAATAGCACCACAAAACTGAACTACCTGACCCACCACAAAAGGCAAAGGAATAAACAATCAAAGCTACACGTGGCCAGTCTGAATTGTTGCTTCTGTCAGGCCAGGAATGGAAAAGAGAGAGACTTAAGTCCCCTCCCCCTTTTTATTGACTCCTCAATCAGCCTGAGCAGACTCACCTGGAGAGGAAGAAAACAACAGACCACGAGTCAGTAGCCCCATTCACACTGCCATTTGTATGCGGGGATCCTGCCCCAATTCTCCGCCTCCTCCTCTGTGTGAAAGTCTCAGAGGCTGCGAGGGGTGAAATTTTTTTCCGGCGCTGATCCGCCTCTAGAGGTAGTGTCAGAGGCGCAGCATTGGCGAACCAAACCAGTGTGAATTGATAAGCCGGCTGTGCATATCGAGGGCGTGTCGGTCTGGCAGTCTGAAAACTACACAGGTCCCTCACTCAACAAAGTAAAGAGAAATGTCCCACAAAGTAACATTACATGACCAAACAACAGTAACATAGTAACTGTAACTGTCTCTGGCAACTTATCTGAAGAAAAAATACTGCAGCTGTGTCTGTCCTCCTGCTTGTCCTACTGACTCTTCATTACATTTCTGCCCGAAAAACAGCGTCTGTCACCGGCAAAAAACTTTAACTCACGGAGTGTTTGTGTTGAAAAGAAATCACCACGACGGTCAGCCCTCCCAACCGAGACTTCAGTGAACGTCCCCCCAGAAAACAGCCTCCGTCCCCGTGAGTGAAAGAGCTTTCTGTGTGAATTGCACAGCGGTTAGTCTTGATGCCGGCACTCCTTGGCTCTGTGTGAACCACCAATGGCAGAGAATTGGCGAACCGCCGCTGCAGCATTAATGCAGCTTCTCTGTGTGAAAAGGCCCAGTGAAATCAGGGCATCACAGGATTAGAAAGGGGGGAGCATGTAAAACCAGATACTAGTAGTTTTTGGCACATTTCCATGATTTCCTTTTTCAAGCAGAACTATTAACTGGTATGCTCTCCATGGTAATACTGTGCTTGACTAGCCAGCCAACTCGCCCGACCTGACCCCGTTAGAGAATCTATGGGGTATTGTCAAGAGGATGATGAGAGACACCAGACCCAACAACACAGACAAGCTGAATGCTGCTATTATAGCAACCTGGGCTTCCATAACACCTAAGTCGTGCTACAGGCTGATCGCCTCCATGCCACACCACATTGCTGCAGTGATTCATGCAAAAGGAGCACCGACCAAGTATTAAGTGCATAAATTAACATACTTTTCAGAAGGTCGACATTTCTTCATCATAAATCCTTTTTTGATTGGTCTTGTATAATATCCAAATATTTTGAGATACTGGATTTTTGATTCACATTCTGAATCAAATAAATGAAAAACATTAACTTTTCCATGACATTACAGTCTTTTGAGATGCACCTGTAAATGACCCATACAAATATACATAACCTTTTGAACACGACTGTATCTGTAAACTCAAAACATAGCCCACTGAGTCTTACAGGCAATTCTGATGTCACAAGCAAGAGCCATTTCCAAGCCTCCTCCTAAAGCAGCTCCGTCAATTGCAGCAATCGTTGGTGTCGGTAGGTTACCTTTAAAAGAAAAGAAGTCAGACAAACAACAAGAAAATGTCCTAATTATGTACAACCTAATCCAACTACACGAGACAACTACAAGTACTGTACTAATGCCAGTACAACATTTTGGGAAAATGTATGTCTTTCACTTCTGACAGAGCTTCAAGGAGTTTGCCTTAAACAGCTTTTTGGTATCCTTTTGTCCATTCACTGCTTTCATTCAATCTGTATTTCTGCACATTTTCTGAAAGTTTACTGATACAGACCAATGAAGTAGGACCTCAAGAAGTTGTGAGGGGTAGTGTAGCCAATAGTTGAAGCGAGAAATGATCACAGGACAAATAGGAAGAAGTTTTAAAAGTTGGTGAGAAGTTTTCACATCTTTATAATATTACTTAACCTGGCAGAAACAAAAGGTTTCGACAGAACAGCAGGGTGAAGATTCAACAGAGATTACATGTGAATTGGATGGTGTTGAAGGAAAGATGGAGGTCCATGCAAGACAAATTTGACTGAGCCCTGGTGCCCTATAGCTGTTGCATTGCTTAACATCTATGCCAAAAGGAGGGACAAATGGAAGTATGTGGGCAGTGACGGTTAAATTGTTTGAAGTGGACTTATCTATTTTCAGACCTAAAGAGGGCATAAATAACCCTTAACAATTGGTTAATAGTAAAATAGTAATAATAACAATAATAATAATAATAATCTGAAAAAAATCTATATATTGCATACCTAATATTCATCAACAGTCACTGAATTCCAATATTCTTTACAGTCTTTACCCAGCTCTGTGATAAGTACTCTCGCTTTGGACACAAATGGTCCCACCTCACTCTGGTGCATCTTGGCCCTCTCCTTTAGGTCTGCACCTGCACACAGAGACAAAGCATCAGCATCAAGTCAGAGGATTGTGGTTTCCTGAAAATGCATTAGTGCAGTCCACAAGACAGAGCTTTGGTTTTCTCCAAAACTTCATAATCAAGGTTTCTGGGTATAAGCTGAATACAGGATTTTCTCCACTAGATTCATACCTGCTAAGTAGGGGTGGAGATCTCTTGGCACCACACGATTTGATTCCAATGTCAACGATTCGATTCTAAACGAGTATCGATGCATCTTGATGCAACAATTTTTTTGTGTACATTTCCATGCATGATTTAAAAATAATAATAATAATAATTAAATCTGAGTTTGCTACTCAAAGTTTGCTAATCACTTCCTACTTTTGTGATGATCATTTAAAAAAAAAATCAACCAATTAATTACCTTCTCTAATATTTTATTAAAGAAAAGGCTTTTCTCACAAATAGATATGACTTTCTATGAACACAGAATCCTCCTGTTACAGACAATGAGCAAATCCCTGAGAGAAAAAACAGTATAGTGTAGCCTATATAAACATCAATACAGCTTGCATTTCAACACATTATAGACCTATGTATCAGCTCTCATACTAAAACACGGCTACTCTTGGTCATTGATAATAAAAAAATAAACAGATGAATTTTTCTTCTCTATGTGTCATTAAAGAAAAAGCTGCTCTCAGTCAAAGACAAGAATAAGATTTCTATCCCAAAATCCTCCTGTTATGGGTGATAGGCAGCATATTCCAATGCTATGCTACTTTATACTGCTTGCATTTCAACACAATGTGCAACAACTTTTTGCACAACGTGTTGAAATGCAAGCGGTGCGCAATAAAGTGCGACTGAATATGGACGCAAGTCCTTGGCAATCAAAGTTGCAATAGAGTTGGTAATTCGCTTTGCTCTTTCTGAGTTGGGTGGAAAATTTGATATCGCTGGCTCGATGATCCTCTGGTTGGAAGCAACTATAACCAACTGTTTCTCTTCCTCCTCTGGGTGGAAACATTTATTGTGGTCTCTCAAGTTTGTCGGGTTTCCAAAATATTTTAGTTTAGTTCGACACAACTTGCATATGGTGTGGCTCTTGTCCATGTCCGTTTTCCCCTCAACATCATAGAGCCAAAATGCCTCCACATGCTTGCTGTTAAAGCGAAGGCTGCCGGTTGAATGTTGCGCTCAGCCATCTCGTGTTTTTTTGTTATGTGCGTGCCGTCGACTGTCCGGGTGCTGCACTTCCGCAATTACGAGTTCCACCTCTTGCGTTCCGTCAACATTAAGTTGTCAATTAACATTTAGAAAATCGATTTTTGACTTTTGTAAATCGATTCAGAATCATCCACGTCCACATCACGATGCATCTAAGAATTGATTATTTCTCCCACCCTACTGTTAAGCAATACTGAATCAAGATCTCAATATGAAACTAGAACTGCAAGCAGTTATGAACGGGGGCCATAATTCGGCTCATCCCTTCCCAGTCTCATGGCAACCAAGGATCTCAAATTTGGTGTTAAAAGCATTTAGTTTGCCCGAGATATCAAACAGTTTACATTTTTATAGCTAGCTACAGTTCGTTGTTCGTTAATGATTTGTGCAGTTTTTGCCCGATCAAAAATCTTTTGATTACTTTAGATCAGGTCGAGCTGAAGAATGGACGGGCCAAGTTTCATGCAGATCGGACAAAATCCCACGGAGTAGTTCGAAAAAGTAGGTTTTGCATATGTGGCTATTTAGCGAACGAAATGTGCAGCAGAAGTGGGCGTGTCCTATGTCAGAAAACCCAGCTCTATTCAGGGAACATATGGATATAGGGTTTGCGAATGTGTTATTTTAAATGTGGAAGTTACAGGCAAAAACGCGATTGCATCCATTATAGTGCCGCCTAGTGGAGTACATGTGCAATTTTTGGTATCGAAGAACTGTGTCCTATTCTTTATGTACCATATACATTTCAAAGCTGTCAGCATAATAGTTTGGCTGAAATTAATGTTTGTTATTTATCTTGTAATAAGCCACGCCCACATTGAGCTGTCATGACCACCTTCAAGATATGGCCTCAGGATTGGCCCTACATCATACCGACCATATTTCGTCAAAATGGGTGTAGCCGTTCAAGAGATATAAACTTCCCATATTTTTAGCGCCCCCTAGTAACCAAACTTCGCCAAATTCGACTCATCCCTTCCCAGTGTCATGGCAACCAAGGATCTCAAATTTGGTGTTAATAGTATTTAGTTTGACCGAGATATCAAACAGTTTACATTTTTATGGCTAGCTACCGAAATTTGTTCGTTAATTATTTGCGCATTTTTTGACCGAGCCAAATTCTTTTGATAACTTTAGATCAGGTCCAGCTGAAGAGTGTACGTGCCAAGTATATACGTAGCATACGCGTTCCCTCGGCCCCTCGGGCTTGGCCCCCTAATAATACAAATAAATGACACATGACGATTAGATTGGAAAAATGTATGAATTTAACAAAAATAACTGAAAAGCAAAAGAATGATTTCAACAGTTAAAATCCCTCCAGTTCAACGTACCTGCACAGAAGATCCCAGGAACCAAACTGCATAAAATGACACTGCGCACTTTGTTATTTTTCTTGATATCCTCCACAGCCTCAAACATCTGAAAGAAATGTTTTTAGGTTATTTCCAAACTGCACTTCTGAAATTAATATAATATTTCTAAAATTGTCTTACTGACTTAAATGCAAAACTCACTTTATATTACCCATCAAAATAAAAATTAATGCAAGACGAATGTAGACATTGGGATAAAGAAGATGCAGTGGCCCCTTCAAATGATGGCTTTTTTTGCAATTTTTTTGCATTTTTTTCAGGGTGATTGCTGTTTATGACATGCTTGGTGCCTACACAGACAGAGTAGATGGACAGTGTTTTTCTGATGTGAACATTTTTATGTGAAAATGCTGACCATATCATCATATAATTTTGCTTAAAAAGGTGTACTACATGTTAATGTATATTTTCTATAAAAAATACTATATATACTGTATGTTCTGTAATTTATGTATCATTTCATTTTGTAAAATATCAAATCAGATTAACTTGTATCCTGTATTATTAGAGTGAAAGAACCAAACAAACCTGGGAAATATACGTACATACACAGCTGCAACAGCAACAACGTAGGCAATGTGGACCGTCAAAGTAAGTGCTTATTTTTGCTACTGACGGGCTATTCTAAGTGTCCGACAACATTAACAGTTCCTGCAGGGATGGACATTTTGTCATATGATTAAATCAGTTTAGTTTGGAGTTTACTTGGAGACACTCCTAGCAAAAAAATATTTCCAAAGTCATGGCTGAATATCCAATCACCTCACGACATTTCAGAGTGACACTTAATTACTTAAGAAAAAGGTCCAACTCTGTAGAAATCATTTCCGTAGAAATCATTTCCATAGGAAATGTTGTCAGACACTTACGATAACAACCTCAGCTTGTCAGTGGCAAAAACAAGCACTTTTAGCGAATGGTCATTGTCACATTAAGGGGTGTACCATGAAGAAAGATTAATAGGTTGGAGATCTAACCTGGCACAGACCAGCAGTTTCATTTATAAACGTTCATAGACCTGATGGTAGATTAAGTGCCACTGCAGGTAAACTCTGACCCATGCATAAAAGGGAACACTTTGTTTATTTTTAATTCAATGCTGTTCTTTGAAAAACATGCAAAAACATGCAAATTTTGTTCACAATTGCTTTTGTGAATGTTGATTAAATAGTGGCATAATTGCATTTTGTACTATGTCTGCTTCACTTTTTTCATGTCCTAATCACAACATTTACTCTTAACAGTCGCAGCTTATCAAAGACCTTACAATTTACTGCTTTTCATTAAGAGATACAATTAATATTGAGCAGAACTGGGTTTAGCCTATTGGTCTGGCCCTCCACAACAGTCCCTGTTTCTCATGTGGCCCCTTGAGAAAATTAATTGCCAACCCATGTCATATAAGCTTGCAGCCACTGCTAGAATTGTCATCTCGTAGGAGGGCCACAACAGCGTTCCAGCGTACAGTAGTACAAGAAAGCCCAATATTTTCAAAAGAGTAGTTTGCATAGATATTTATATGATTAGTTTCTAACAAGTAGTACAATCTTTTTTCCACCTACTCTTAAATTACTTATTGAATCCTTGCACTGTACTTATAAAGGAATTTTGCAGAGCAAAGAGTTACAGTACAGAATAACCTGGGGGGCAGAGGTGGCCTGGCGGGCAGCAGTTTGAGACCTCTGAATTAAATTTCTGGAAAAACATGGCACTTACTGGGATATACAACTTTTGAGCAGTACTGGATTTTCCTGAAAAAAATCCCAAAAATATTTAGTCCACTAAGCCACATTTAATAAACCCTAAGGATAATTTGCAATTTCTGATTGTTTGAATAGCTGTTGCACAATGTTTACAGTAAACAAATAATCATAATAATAATAAAAAATGTTTTACCTGAACAAAAAAATACTTAATTTTCCACTAGTTTTCATTTTCTAACCGCCACATTTGGCTTCCATTTCAATATTATAGCTATTGTAAGCATTATTTTCTTATTGAAATGACTGTATGTAACGCATTTCTCCTCTCCCCCAGCTCATGCAGTCTAAGAGAAAAGACATTTTCTGGTATGGTGGAACAGGGAAAGCTACCAATTCCGGCACTCAGAGGGACAGCTTATTAACACACCAAGTGATGAAAAACAGAAAGAGGCAAAATGAGCTGTGTCGAAGGAGGTAAGCTAGATGCTAAAGCTAAAGCTAAATGCAAAACTGACAGGTAGTTAGCCAAAATCACGACACTTATAGAAGCTTTAATATACCTCCATCACATCAAGTTATTTTGTTGGGGGAAAAAATATTTTACTTGTGGTCTCACAGTAGGGTCTAAAAGTACACTAGTCAAGATACTTCTATTTTGCGTTTGTTTTGAATGTGATACTATTTTTCTCATTGCATATGATTATATAAGGTTTGAGTGAATAGTTGATTCTTTGAAAAATTTCTCTGAATTTAAGAATATCTTAGTATTTTGTATGCCCTGCTTTTGCTTTAATAACAGCATGCACTTGTGCTGACACTGATTCAACAAGTTTGTGCATGTCACAGAATGCATGGATGCATGCATCAATGTTAAATGTACACTGGGATTGAGGTGAGTTGACTGTAGAGGAACGTCCATGACTGTCAGGACTCCTTGATCTACTTTGGTCTTTAAGTCGGTCTGTTTGGGGTCACTATCCTGCTGCAGTATCAGTTATTCTCCACCAAGTTTCAAACCAGGGGGTATAACATGTCTCTGGAGAAATAAGGTGCTCATCTCCTTGGTCAGGTGTCCAACACCACAGTAGGCAAAACACCCCCAGATTTGAATATTCCCACTTCTAAGTTTCACTTTCTGTTTGATACACTGCGGTATCATCCTCTCTCCTGTTGGGCTCCTTACATACACCGTTCTGTTACTGCCATACATCCTAAACCTAGATAAATCAGTAAATAGGACTTTTTTTCCTATTGTGAAATTGCAGGATTTCTTAGCCTACCCAAAGCATCAGGCTCCATTTCCTCTCCTGGTAATTGGTTTAGAAACTGCTAACTGACCTCTGAGACCACTTTGGCTGACTGAGTCTTGCTTTTAGAAAATTCTGTATCCATGCAAGGCTGATAGCTACCTTGTTTAGTAGTGGCTAGCCTGTATTGATAGTGGCCATTTGATTCTATAGTTCAATAATTTGATACTTCATATTACCTCTCCTGAGAAATTAGAATCAATAGCACCATGCACAAACATGCAATGCGTACAGTCTTTTTGGTCCCAATTGTTGTGCTGAACATGGGCGGCTACAAGTGGTACTTACATCATGAGGACCAAAACGAAAACTGACCCTCGCTGACAAGCTGACAGGCAACTATGAATTGGCCTTTTCTTGTGATGCAAATTGTTGGTTTATTCATCTTTATCATGTTAAAATTAGGGCCGGGACTCGATTAAAAAAATGAATTGAATTAATCAGAGGCTTTGTAATTAATTAATCGAAATTAATCGCATTTTAATCGCATATAAATATTTGACCTGAGAACAGTGAGAAGCAATTTTTTTCACATGGATTTTAGTATACCATTGAATAACGACTGAATACATAAGCTTAAGCAACAAAACATTGTTTAGTTTTTTTTTTCCAAGACCAACAGACCAGTGTAATAGCATATTTAGGAATATATTTCAGAGATCCAGGTAGCCTATAGGTAGGTAGACCTTCTGTAAACTATAACATTTTGTTTTTAAGTAAAACATAATACTTTCAAGTACATTCAGAACATTGGAAACCATGACTATTAGAAAACATCTATCTTCAGAGGCCATAATAGACTTTACCAACAGTTGATTTAATCAAATCAATTTCAGTCCAACTCTCTGTAAGAGTGTGGGTTGGGTGTAAGTCCTTGTACTCGGAGTCGGGCTAACGTCCAGACTAGCTCCCACGCTAACGCTGGCTGCTATATGCTTAGCATTTAGGTGATATCTGAGGCTTGATATGCTGCGGTGATACGCAAACTCCTTCTTGCATAATTTGCACACAACCATGCTCTTGTCTACGCTGCCATCCGTCAGCTTTTTAAAACAAAATTTCCCATCCACGGGGGCCAACCAAAGCGGTCTCATCTGCTTCTTCGTTCATTGTTGTTGTCTGAAGTCATGAACACTATGCATGAACGTTAGTTGGTGCTCCAGTATAATCGGTACCCCTGAAACTCATCCAGTGAGAAACGTTCCGTGGTGCAAAAATTAGTGCGATTAAAATGCGTTAATTTTTTTAACGCGTTAATTTTTGTGTAATTAATTAATTGTAATTAACGCGTTAAAGTCCCGGCCCTAGTTAAAATCAATACAAGGAAAAAGCAATACATACCATTTTGACCAGATTTTTGCTTATAGCATTTTTGGCCTTTGGTCGATTTATCCCAATGACGACAATACCTGAAACACAATGTTATATTATGCTGGTTAATAATGACAAAAAGGTAGTACATACCTTCCAGAAGATGATGTCACAACTGGAAAACACAAGCACTAAGTACAAAGATTACATCATGAAACCTGATATGGTGTGTCCCTATTCTATACTACCTACAGCAGACAACAGTACAACAGTATTTTTGCTTTTTATACTAACAAGTTTACATGCAGTTATTAAAAAGGAGCCTTTAGAAATCAATCACTTTACTGCCAATTAAAATTAGGAGAGCGAAAATGTTTCCCCAAGAGAAATAATATTAATTTAGGCTGCACAAGGTTATCTTGAGGTGTGAGCAGCTTTTAATTTTTCTTTGTAAATTTCATACCACTTCATAATTTATTTTATAACTTTTACACCATGATCACACATACTCAGAGCCTTGTACACAGTTTTAGCGTGTATGGGGCTGAGACACAGCTTATGTCACTGGTTCCCAATCTGGGGTTCCAGCCCCCTAATGAGTAGCCCTTTTCACACAGAGACGGCGCATTATCTCCACGCCAATTCGGAGGTTCACCAATTCTCTGCCTTTATTTGTTCATACAGAACCAAGCAGCTCCGTTGTAAAGCCGCACTGGTGTGTCCTTTCATACAGCAAGCCGGCACGTCATGATGATGATGTCTGTGTGTTTATAATCATATGCAGTGTTTCCCACAGAATCAGACTTTAATTGTGGTGGTGGATGTCAGGCTGGGGTGCCATAGAGCATGCACACTCAAGACTTAGCCAGCTAATTTCCGGTTTGGCACCGAGCTAACTTGGATCGGGATAAAATGTAATTGGGTGGCTCTTCAGACTCTCCAAATTGTATTAGAACGAGCTGCTCAAATTCTGACGGTAAAACAAGTCATTTCGTGGGGATTGTGAAGCTTTTATCACCGTTTTACATGAGCATCGTTTACAATGTTAGCTTTTGGGAAAAGTCCCCAGTGCATCACATGACCATGTAATTACACCGCTTGGTCATGACAAAAACTGGCTTTGAGGCCTGGTGTTCGTTGTGGGGGCTTGATCTCGACGATGAGGACAGTCACCTTCTTTGCAGAGGAAGTTGCGGTCAAGCCAACTGTGTTGGCCAACAGTCCTCCTCTTCTTCTTCTTTGGTTTTACCAGTGAACTTAAAAATTACAACCAAACTGCCATCTACTGTATCGTAGTATATAACATCGTGCTATCCACTGACAGGTGCGTTGTCACGAGTGGGTGAGAATGGGACGCCCAGCTCCAAAAATAGAAAATCAATATGTTTCTGCCAATGTTGATATTATGGCGGGCTGCCACAAATCAATGAATGTGTGGCAAACACTGATATGGATGCTGTTATAATGTGTTGATGTAATGTGTGAATGAGATCCTGACCCACCATGTATCCTGGAAAGTGACAAAGTTACATTTTCGCTCTAAATTACTTAATTACTTAATTGCCATCAGTAAACAGGATGCTGTCTAACTTCGTTCAGGAGGGCTGTCCGTTGCTGTGATTTTTTTCAAGACAGTAACTACAACAACACAATAGTGGAAGTTAGGGCTGGGTGATAAATCAGTAAAATCGATTAATTCGATTTTGTGGTTTAGGACGATTTCAAAAAAATAAAACCGATTTTCTCTTCAACTTGCTCTGCTGCCGCTCCCCATGGGCTCCCATATATCATAGAGGGCTCCGCCATTCCCCCCACATTGACTTTCCCCAGAGAAACAAACACAACAACATGGCAGCAAGCCAAGAGTTCGTTCCTAAAAAGGCACTGTCTCGTCAGTAGCTTGGTTCTGTAGCGTCAGGCCTCGAACAAACCACGGTCACTGAAAAGTTTGTTCAAAGGCTGTTGCAACTCAAGGCAGTGGACCGACACATTTATTTCAGCATATCAAACAGACGCATATATCACAGTGGGACACTTATTCACTACGAGATGCACAGGTGCGCGGCATCCCACAAACACTCGCTATAAAGCAGCCAACATTAGCAGAATCATATAATCATTGTGTCCCATATGAGAAGAAACCCGGTGGACAGCTTTTACGGATGCAGCCACATTGCATATCGCTAAAGATATTGTTCCTGTATATACAGTGGAAAAGCCGAAGGTTCATCCACATGCTGAAAATGTTCGACCCCAGGTTTGTGCTACAAAGCCGCAACAGGGAATGTCTCAAAGCCAGAGGTAGGAGACAGGCTCGTCTTCTTGGCCAAAAATATGTTAAAAAGACAGCAAGCTAGAGGTGGGTAAAAATATTGATTCATCAATGCATTGCAATAGATTTTTTCCCAATTCAGCATCGATTCAGAAAGTCCTCTGAATCGATTCAGGCAAGCAGCAGCCCCCGACCACCCGCTGTCCCTCGCTGGACCTCTCGGCTCCCGCCTCCAGCAGCTGGAAGCGCTGCGACTGCGCTCGAGGGTCGGAGGGTGATGCGTCACGGAAACACCGTCGGAGCTGCGGAGGTGGGTAGACGATGTCTGACGCACCGCTCTTTCAGAGGCTGTAAACTCCCAGCGCAGCCGGTCACACCCTGGCCGCTGCAGCATGCATCTGCAGGCAGGGGCACCACCAGGGATTTTGGGTCCCATGAAAAAAAATCTAGTTGGGGCCCTTGTATAGGTTGCCCATGTCTCAAAGGGCCCTCTGTCAGTGCCAGGCCCTTGGAATCGTCTTAACCTTTCCCCCCCTGGCGGCGCCCCTGCCTGCAGGTAGCACTCTCCTCCGGGGAGAGAGGGGTACAGTGTCAACGTGTTACCCCCTCGCGGTTATGTCCATGTTTATGTCAGACAAAAATGGCATTATTTCAGCTTGGTTGCACTATTTTATATCTAAACACACCGTGTGCCTTTGTTTACATTTCAATTCGAACTAGAACTTCCTAGAGGAAAGATTTATAACTTAAGATTACTTTTTTTCATTTAAAAATTATCAACAGGTAATCTAATGAATTATTTGTTTATTACTACTTATTACTGAATCGATATCAAAGCATTTGAATCAATATTGAATCGAGTCGATTAGGAAATCGAATTGCAATCCAAACAATCGAAATTGGAGGAAGGAGGAAAGGTAAACATTACATAGCCTGCCTTTTTTAAAAACATTTTTGCAGACAATGTTTTTGAGATAAAATAAAAACTAAGGCAAGTAATGGAAAACTGTGAACCAAAGCATTTAATTTAACAATGAACTTTATTATCAAGAGTGAGTCACTCTTGATAATAAAGTTCATTATTTTATCTCAAAAACATTGTCTGCAAAAATGTTTTTAAAAATGGCAGGCTATGTAATGTGAGGAGGAAACATTAGGAGGAAAAATATGGCTGTTAAGACTGGACAGTTCTGTCTTTTCTGTCGTGTTTCAGTAATAGTAGTTACATTTAATCAACTACTGTGCTTAAGTATAAATTCAAATAATTTGTACTTTACTTGAGTATTTCCAATTCATACAAAATAATACTTCTACTTCACTCCATTTATCTGCCAGCTGTTGTTGGTAGTTTTCATACCCTGCCTGTTGAGTGAAAACCATTCAAATGAGAGACAAGAGACATTTAAACAATTTTTAGAAATACTTTATGTATATTCTTTACCAAGGAGACATGGTCACATTTTCAGAAGACCTATAATAAATTCATTATTGAGTGTTTTAGTGAGAGTAGAAATCCTCTAATTTAATTGGAAAGAATAGCCTGTATTCATATCATAAACTGCACACAAAACAGTTGTTGTCTGCAATAACATGACAACTAATTTACTTCAGCTTGTTAGTATTCAACAAAACAAAAAATCATGGTAAGTGGGATGTGAGGATTCAGAAGTGAAGCCCTGAAAAATATCTGACAGATCAATAATGACAGCTATTGTCTATTATTTCTTTCCTCTGTGTATGACTGTTAAAGTATACAGTTTACAGCCAAGGCGCAGTTCATCTCGAACAGTGTCTTTACAGCATTTTACAGTCGATTCCCTTCAATTGGCAAGCTAACGAGACTTCCGTTTGACAATGACAACTGTTTTCTATAAACTGCAAACAATTTGAATTGTCACCGCCTGTGAGCAGAACTTACCGGTATCTTCTCCGTCGAGGTATCTGACACGCAGGTCATCCTTCGAGTCAGAGCTGTAGTGTCGTGTCACTCTTCCGTGGCCGTTCAGGCGAGAGGAGGGTGACATTTGAACGGAAAAAGCATATTGTCTCGAGCAGGATGAGGCCGCTGCCAACCTGCACGCGATATCCCGGTCCGCTTTCTGCAGTCGGAGAGCTTGTATCAAGGTTCTTCGTCCCACCAGAGCCGCCATGCTGAGGAGCTGCAGTGTTGTTCGACTTTCAACTTTGAACCTAGTCACGTGCTGTCATCACGTGACTCACTTGCGGTCTGTCCTTTTCTTGCCGCTGGGATGAGGAAGTCAAATCATGACCAGTCAATTAGCGCGATACGTTCATCCCACGCTTCTGTTATTGTGTTTTTACTTGTCCAGTGTTGACGTCAAACCAAAGGGATATAGGGATTTGGAAGATTTATTATTTATAAGTGTCTGTCATTTTCAGAGATGCAAATTTCCTGAATATAACACAAACATAAACACATTTGTTTTTAGTGTTTCTGAAGTAATGGACATTTCATGGGAGAAAAATTGTGTTGGCACAGAAAGAGCAAATGTGGAACTGTTAACACTGATATGATTTATAACAGTTGTTTAATCCAATAGCCTTAGATAGGAACCCCTTGTTTTCTGTTCCGTAACAGCTGATCAGAAATAAGTCATAGGATGTTCACCCTGAGGTAAGCATGTGGGTGGGTAAAGAAGAAAGCCATCATCAATCGAGTGGTGTAGGGAGACTATTTTGGAATATTGCCAAATATGCTTTGTTACAAACACAAGCTCTTGATACTTATGTTTTATGTTCAGCAAGATTACATTTACAGATGAATAAATTAAATCACTAGAAGTAAATAGCTATTGCTGGGCTACAAAGAGATTCCCTGCAGTCACATGACTGAAATGTACCACCACTAAGCATCATACCACACAACTACATGCACGTTTTCTATAGATTGATCGATCTACAAGTTGTAAAGTTACAGTTAGAATAATTTTTAACAAAAGTCTGCCTACAAAGGCGGCCTAGTCAGTGGGTCAGTCTCCGTGTTCTGCATGATGATGTTAAATTTCCATGATAACTTCTGTAGTCAATAAATAAATAAATGGACAAGAAACTTTCCTACCCTCCCAAAGGTGTTCCTTTAAGTGACACAGTAAATTGGAAATATTGTCACACCTTGCTGTGCAAAAATCCACATGACAAAACATTGTGTCATTAACAGTGCATTGACCAGAAAATCCACTTTTATCCAAGACCTTTTAGCCGGGTGATCTCTATACACATGTGTTTTGAAATGTATGCGGTTGCAATCAGGTAGAGCAAATTCGATGTCAAAATTATGAACATTCATAAGAATGTTTGATTTTCTTCATCTTCCAAAATGTTTCATTGCGAACTATATTGTCGTCCACATATAGTTCGCAATGAAACATTTTGGAAAATGAAATGAAAATCAAGCATGTAGGTGAGAGACAATTAAATTTATGTTCTTATTCCTCTTTTGCAGGTAAGATATTGTGTGGTCAAGAAACCTCATTTGGTGACAACTGTAACCTAATTAATTGCAAACTGCATTGCAACACATTTACATTTGCTAACTCTGCAACAGTTTGGCACAGTCAACAAAAAAAACTGTGAATTTAGAACAAGAGTCTAGGAGGTTCTCAGGAGAAAAAACTATACACTGTTGCCAATTTGTTTGCCAATGTGGGAAACACAAATATAGTTTGTCAGTATGAGTCAAAATGCTAACATGCATTTATTTCAGCTAGCTAGAATAGCTAAAATTTCCACAGCTTTGTTATAGCATTGTTCTAAATGGCAGAAAATTCAACTGGAGTAAGCTTCACAATTGTGTATTTTTAAATTCACTTGACAGGGATAATGTCATGCCATAGCATAACATTTTTACAATTTAAGGCAGAATAAAAATGGTGACTTACTTGATGGAGGTGCCTTATTAATGCAGGTTTAAGTGTGGCTGTGTCTTTGTGGTGACAGAGGCTTGCTGGCAGATGCGCTTCAAAGTTGAAAAGTGAAATGCAAACTGCAAAAGCAACTTTTGCCAGAAAATAAAAAGCTCCTGTCATGTCAGTTCATTTTTAAATGAGTTCCCACATTTTTTCACCTTGCCAAGACGCTCAGCTGTTTACAGTAAAATTAAAGTGAATTCCTGTACTCTCTTGAGTGCTGTAATCACGTTCTTTTTTCCCCAGCTTGCCTTGCAGTTTGCAGTACGATACTGGCATTAATAGAGCTCAATACTTTTTAAAATATATGTTTATTGGGTTTTTCTAGGACAAGGAGCTCACACATTGCTATAACAAGCCTCTGTGAAAAACATAGTCAAAGTAAGATGATGTCCAAACAAACCACAAATATAAAGAACTCTATATGGAGAAAATGGAACATGATGTAGATGCAAGAAAATAATAATCATAATAATGAGTAGTCTACATAGCTTGGATAATAGAAATTATTCTGTACGAAAAGGCAAAAAAAAGGAAAAAGGAAAACATAAATAAATAAATAAATAAATAAATAAATGAATAAATAAATGAATAAATAAATAAAAGCACTGACATTGGCAACCTTATTGCGTACTATCAAGAACATGAAATCTACAGGTCAAGCGATCGCTACTGGGATGCAATGAGAGGCGGTTTCTCTCCTGAGCCCTCTCCATCTCTCTCTCTCCCCCAACCACACCTTGACCACACCCACCTCCACATCCTCCATAAGCAGTTTCCCAACAACAACAACATACTTCCTCTCCCACACCATCATGACACACAACCAACCAAGAAGGAGAACGCAGGACCTGTGTACACATTGCAAATACATCTGGAGCAAATTAACTCAAACCTATAAATTAACTTAACTTCAGAAACACATGAATTAGCTGTATAGCACTTCTGAACCCTACATTCTCTCCCTCTCCCACACCGCTTCCTGTTCACGCAATGGTCTGGAGGTTGACATCAAGTATTTGGAGAAATAATCTTGAACTACAAACATATACCTGTTGCCACGGCTTGTGATGGAAAGTATGTCAGCTGCGACTTTTTGGAACTTTTTGGCTCAGTAGCAACAATGGTTTTCAACGGAGCTCTCTGATGAGGTGTGGGACATCCTGCATCACATGGAGTAGATGCTTGCACCACATTTTGTTCTCTTGTGACATGAATGGCTAGTAACATAGTATCTGAGCACGTCTCAGGACTTTATCTGCTGACATGTGACCAGTCACTGGAATTCCATGCAGCAGCTGCAGGACAGTGTTTTTTCAAGTATGTGGGACCACAACTTGATGTAGAACTGACTTGATTAAAAAAATTGCGACTGAGTAACCCATCACGTAGTGGGCTGTGTCTGTCTGTCTGTCTGTCTGTCTGTCTGTGGTACTCTTGCCAAAGTAATATACCAGCAGTTGTGCATTTCCAGTATGGCCAGTATGGTCCTTTTCCCAGCTAACAACCTCTGAAAGAATGGGATCTTATTGTTGTTCCTTTTTGAGATCTTCTTCAGGGAGCCCAAAGGTGGACACAGATTTTGTAGTACACTGCAAGTCCGGACTACGAGTCTTTGAGTTGGGTGGATCCAGGAAACTGGCTTTGGATCAGTATCACAGGAGCGATGATGGTGATGTATAGAACTAACAGAGAGTGATAGATTAACAGGACTTGAAGGTATATTCTACTTTGTCACAAAAAAACATTCATGAAGTTTGGTTCACTAATTAATTTATTATAGGTCTTCTAAAAATATGGCTAGATCTACTGGCTCAAAAATATACAGTAATTCTAATGTTCTGTTAAGTGCTTATTTTCACCTGAGTTTGGTGCTCTTGATAGCCATCCACAGCAGATGGCCTCCTGCTGAATTTCTAAACACTCCACTTGATAGAACTGGTGAAGTGCAACTAAATTTGTTGTCTTCCTTACATGTTTCTTCAGCAAAGTCCATATGTTGTTGATGGGGTTCAAGTCATGACTTTGGGAAGGCCGTTCCAGACCATGTTCTTGAAGTTAAAAAGACCTTACCTTCCTTCCTCCAAACATATTGCTGGTCATTTTGGCCAGACAATTACATTTTTGTTTCATCTGACCACAGAGTTTTCCTCCAGAGCATATTTTCTTTATCCATGTGATCAGCAGCAAACTTCAGTTGAGTTTCAAGGTGCCACGTCTGGAACAAGGGCTTCTTTCTTGCACGGCAGCCTCTCATCTCATGTTGATGTAAAACATGCTTGACTGTGGACACTGACACCTGTATTCCAACAGCTTCTAGTTTATTGCAGACTTGCTTTTTAGTGGCTTTTGGTTGACTCTTGACTATCCTGCCCAATTTTCTCTCAATAGCAGGTGATAGTTTGTGTTTTCTTCCTGATCGTGGCAGTGACACAACTGTGCCATGAACTTTATACTTACAGTTCTTTGCACAATTAATCTTGGGACTTGTTACTGCTTTGAAATGGCTCCAAGTGACTTTCCTGACTTGTTCAAATCAATAATGTGCTCTTTCAGATCAATGCTGAGGTCTTAGACTTTCCCATTATAGTGTTTATGGCTGAGTCTAATGGATGTATCAAACAAGCCCTATTAAAATGTGAACAACCTCTTTTATTTCAACTATACTAAGCGGAACCTCCAAATTGTTATTATCTTCTGTTGATAGGTTTGTGATGTCTTGATTTGAAAAGAAATTCAACGTTTCATAGTCACTTAGTGACTCTGACTGATGAAAGGTGGGAGAAATATAAACTGAAAGTGTCGTTGATCGCAGATTGGTCAGTTATTATTGCAGACCAACAGTTAGGTAATACCACGTTGGCTGCTCACGCTTGTCACATTTGTGGTGCTATTAAACAGTTTATTTCATCGGGGTCCACTGGCCTGCCTCCCTCCCTTAGGTTGTTCAGCATGTGCATGGGGGGATGGCCGAGTACAGGCAATCAGCCATGGTCACCAGTCAAATCAATTTTCCTCTCTCTGTTTGTTTATTGGACTACAAGAATTAAAAAGTCTGATTTTGGGGGGGGGGGGGTTCAACGGGAAGAGCTCCAGCCCTTGTCTCATCTATGCTCGTCGAAAAATGGAATAAGCACATTGACCTATGGAGTAGTAGATGCCTGTTTCAGAAATGCTGATTCAGAAAGCAGGTTTAACACACTCTGAACCGGAACCTGAGCTATAGTTGACTAAACCTAAGATGGGCAGTTGAGTTTTTGGTTCCAGAGCAGCTGATCAGAATTAGTTAAATGAAGTTTGGCTCTGTTAAACATGTATTCAGTCCATGGGTGAAGAAAAAAAAGAAAAGCTCAGCAATGGAGCTCCGGTACTATGATTGACCACGGCAATGGATAAACAAAGAGCAAAACCTCAATTTTGATCAATTGGAACTGGGAATATGAATGCAAGTCAATGCAGACCATGGTATATATCTATAGAACAGGAATGAAGAAAGAAGTCAAAAGGTAAATACTAGGCACATATTTTATTTAGCATAATCCACATTCATCATTTATCAGACTTAATTTTGTTAATGGCTTAAAGTGTTGGAATCCTACAGTATGTTTCATTTGATTTAGACTACTTGTAGCCTAACAGCAACAAACTGCAGATGGTAGCAGCTTAAAATAAAAATATGCATTAGACTGATAAGATATACTTGACTTGTGGACATACAGATTATTGTGAAGTCATAGTCCACCCCAGTACTAATAAGATTGGATATTTGTGGTTGAAAACGTGTTCAAAATGCTTTTTCATTTAAAAGTTTAAAATCTTGGTCATCAGCATTTAATTATCATATTTCAACATGTGTACATTTAAATGAAGTCATTGAAATGCTGTCAAGCCTTGTTAGAATCTTAAATTGCACCATAATCATCTGCACTCTTAGGAAGACCAATAGCAAAATGACAAATAATTTTTCACTGATCAGCATCTCACATTTCTAAAGCTTAATACAGATTAGTTTTATTTAAACTACTTTTTACTAGAGTAATGTAGCTAGGCAAATGTTATGGTAGAGGGGAACTGGTTAACAATCAGCTCCCTCAATGTTCAGTTTGCCATAAGGGACAATGTATATAATTCTGAGCTGAGGATGAATTGTTGACTGTATATATTTAATATGACATGACTGAATCCACAATGTCCACAGATCACTGTCTTTGTCCTTACATTGATGAGAGATTGATCATAAAAGCACTCATTTTTTGCATTCTTCTTTGCATTCTTTGCTATTGCCTGCTTTAAGTCCCCACCAGACCCATCACTCGTAGGAGGGGGCCAGCCTGTTGGAGGTCAGATCCTCTTTAGAACAGCCAGGCCCCTGTAGGAGGAGTATAATCAACTGGGACTGAGGAGCAGCTTTCCATTTGAAGAGCTTGCCCAAACCAGTCCAATCCCCTACGCCGCTGCTAGTGTTGCAGTTTGTGTGATTCCATTGCAAGATGGCCTCTAGTTGTCATTGTCAGCAAGACTCACACTCATGACTGGACCAATAACGAATGGATTTTACATTTCCTTTAATTATAATCATTTATCAAGCTACACTTAAGACCACAATCAGATGGGGCATGACAAATTACAGCACATCCATTTCACACAATTCATCAAAGGAACTGCAAAAGGGGTTACTCAGGTAAATGAGTAGTTGGACAAAGAAGCAGCAGTGGCCAATCTATATAAGTAAATGTCCAATGTAGCACAAGCTGTGGGGTTATGATGACAGCCTGAAGTCCAAAACCTAGAAGACTTCCTAGGTAGAAGAAAACAGTGACATTGAATTTGAAATTCCTAGATTATGACCCTATCCAATTCCTTTGATACACCATTTTAATGAGCGTGGAACTATTCTGAGATTGATGGCATGTTTTGCAGGGAAAAGGTCTCGTTGTAGGTATGAATGGGCATTGCTTTTGGGTGTAGGATGTACATGTGTGTGGAGTAGGAGGCACGTGTCACAGTCAGAGATGGGCAATACCATTAGGGGATGGCCTTCATTAGTGCTTTAAGGAATGAATCCACATACATAACAACTGGTAGAATTTGGGCCGTGATCAGCTACCATTCTTGTCAAATTGAAATAAGTTTGGGGATATAGTTTGAAGAAATATCCAATGGAGCCAGTGCCCTGTGTCTGTCAAAGAGTGAATTTTAAGGAGGGCAGGTCAATCCTCCTCCAGCATCTGGTCTGGTGAATGCTAGTTGATATAAGCATCTTGTGGAGCTGTGGACCTTTTGCTGTGGCAGGCATGGATCCACACAGGCCATCCATCACACTTCACAGCAGTGTTCGTGGTCAGCAGGACTTGAAATGGGCCGGTCCATTGTAGTTCAAGTTTGTTTTTTCTTTTGAATTGCTTCATATAGACAAATTAACAAGGCTGAATGTATTGGCAGTCATCATCAGCAGGAGCAGTCTGGGCTGCGATCACCTGTGAATGCAGAGCTTTGACAGAAGAACACAGCACAAAAGAACACAGCACCTTGTGATGCACTCGCCTGCACAAGGGGTGAGACTATTACAACTTCTACATTAGCTGAGGGTACATGGGGGAGGAAAAAAATTGTCATCATTATCAGTCAAGCTGTGTGTGGTGCCTTTTGTGGGTCTTTGTTTGTTTAGTTTTTTAATCAACTTTCTTATCAGATTATGCAGTCGTAACAGTGTTATTGTCCCTTTGTCACCGCTTTACAAAAAGGTGTCCTTTGCATTGGCTAACTTGCAAGCTTTGTTTCATCTTTCACACTCCTCAAACCAGGCCTATTATTGTACCCAATTTACCTTCTTCTATGAAAAGATTTCTTTCCTTTTTCTTTTAAAACCTTCTTTGACCCCTCTTACACACTCTTGTCAAGATAATCCTGCAATGAAAAACATTTATCTTTTACTGTGTCCATTTAAACCTCTCTGGTACATGAGCAACACAATGGCTGTACATGTACCCTGATGTACAGTTGAGGCCAAAATTATTAGCCCCCCAGGAATTAGGGAACATTTTCCTAAAATTCTTGTCAATGTTTTCAGCATTGATAAAACTTGATATGATCAAACATTCACCAGTGCTATTTAGTAGCTTTTGGTACATTTTGGAATATAACATATGTTTTTAGGCTTGCTTTATATCAAATACAGTGAAAAATGGGGTGTTCAAAAATATTAGCCCCCATGATGGTGTGGTCAATAATATTACCCCCATGTGAATGTATGCTTTCAAAACACACCTAATTAACCAACCACACCTGTACAGTCAACTGGCTTCCTAACAACACCTGAGCATTCAATCAGCATAAAAGGACTCCAACAGGGCACTTGAACACATTATACTCACCATGCCAAAGTCAAAGGAAATCAGTCTTGAGCTCAGAAAGAAGATAGTGGAGGCTCATGATAAGGGGGAAGGCTATATTGCCATTTCCAAGCGTTTCACAGTCTCTAGAACCGCTGTACTTTGCATCATTGCCAAGTACAAGGAGACAAATTCTGTAAGAGACAAACCTGGGTGTGGTCATAAGCGCAAGATTTCAAGAGCTCTGGAGAGGAAAATAGTCAGAGATGTCAGCAAGAAGCCCCGGACATCTGCCAAGATGATTGTTTGCTGATCTGGAGTTGATGTTTCAAGGAACACAGTTGTGAGGGCTCTTCATCGTTGTGGCCTTCAGGGCCATCATCCCAGAAGATCCCTTTTACTCAAAGAGCAGCATATCATAGCCAGACTGAGGTTTGCCCATGAACATTGGAAAGGTAAAGATGAGTTTTGGAAGTCTGTGCTTTGGTCTTATGAGACTAAACTGGAACTATTTGGGCACATAGATGCTGCTTATGATTGGCGAAGAAAGGGAGAGGCCTTCAACTCTAAAAACACAGTTCCCACAGTTAAACATGGTGGTGGGAGCATCATGCTATGGGGCTGTTTTGCAGCCTCAGGCACAGGGAGCCTTGCTCAGATGCATGGCATCATGAAAAGAGAAAATTATGTTGAAATTTTGAGGGATAATAAGCAGAAATCTGCTAGTAGTCTAGCCTTAGGTCGTCAACCTAGTAAACAACTACTACTAATGTTGTTGTCAGTTGTTGCTCAGAAACGGTACACTATTGACTATTAATGGCCAGGGGGCTAATAATTTTGGACATCTCATTTATGCCCTTTCTTGTTTCAACTCAGTATATCAATAAAATATCCTAATCAAACTTAGTGGACATTTTGTCTTTGTTATTTTGGAAACAAATACACTATAAACACTTGTTGTTAATGGTCATTTCCATGGAGAAAGCAAGAGTTTTGTCTAATTTCAAAAGGGGGGCTAATAATTTAGCCTCAACTGTATTTCTGCACCAATTTCAACACACACACACACACACACACACACACACACACACACACACACACACACACACACACACACACACACACACACACACACACACACACACACACACACACACACACACACACACACACACAAATGAAGGGCATTTCCTAATATAGCATTAATATCAGTCTGAAACTTTGAGCATATCAGAATAACAGTATAACAAAAACAGAAAAAAAAACATGATAAGGTGACAAGACTTTTATTGGAAACAAAAACTGGCCATTACAATACACTTTGAGAAGTGTTCTGACACTAGAAGATGGACCTCAGGTCTGGGCATATGGAGTTATTATCACCATCATCATCATCATCATCATCATCATCATCATCAAGCTCATCAAGCACGAAAAATGAACACCCCATTCTTTTGAAACAAAGTACATTATTTGGTATCATATTAGCTAGGGTTGACTGAAGTAAGAAATGTTATATTGACTACAGAGAAGATCACAACGCATGATGTAATCACCCCAAATGGCCAAAAGAAAATTAAGCCTCTATGAGACACAGCAATCTGAAGAATTTCAACATTATAATGATCTCTGGAGACTTTCTTAATGATACGGTGCTATTTTTCTACAAATGGTGAACATGAATGAATGTGTAAGAATATATGTATTAGCTTTATAAAAAGTCCAGTTGTCTGAACACTGTTTGTTCCATCAGAAGGTAGTCCTAATTGTCCATCCAGTGTCAAACACAGTCTTGGTTTAACCAGTGACCTGAAAGGTTTAAACAAAGAACAAAAAACAAATAAAAACACATAGCAATACACAGTCAAGCAATGGAAATGTGGCAAACGGTGAACGTAGCAGAGCCAAAATGTGGCTATGGCAAAAAAAAACGGACTTTTTGGACTACAGCAAAGACTATGACATATGATGTCTATGAAGTTGTTTCAGCATACTGCTGGAATGACGAAGTCATTGATTTCAACTGCATTGATGTACAAGAGTTCAGGATTGATTACTGACATGATGGTCAGTAACATAGTCACCCAGGACAACAGATAAAATAAATGTTGTATTTGAAAGGAAAATAAATGTCCTAAAACAAACAAACTTAATCTTAACTTAAGTAAATTCATTCTTCATGAAACATAAATTGGACACTTTTATCTTCATATAAAGATCTTCAATTTTATATTTGTCCAAGACAATTTCCAGATTGTGGCATGTTCAGCTGCCCTGCTGTGCAGTGACTCGAGGTTACTTAAGCAGTCAGCTTTAAGTAGTTGGAAGTGTGACAATTAAACATCCAATTTTCCCCAAATTAGTACCAAGGTACATGGTTATTTCCTGTACCTCTTGGAAATTATCAGCATACAAAATATAAAGTAACAGTCCGAATCAGATTCATTTTTGAAATCAGTTCTTTAAGACCAACTTCCCGCAATCATATTTGCAGCTGATCATAACACATTTGGGAATGGAAATGGTTTGCTGTAGTACACTCCTCCAAAGTACAAGCAGACAATTATCTGTCCATACACACTGCTTTTATTTCTCCCAGCCGAAGCTATGGGGCTAACAGACTCGCATCCTGCTATACAGAGCGGTATGACGAGACAGGAAGATAGCTGGTTAGCATGCTAGCCTCTGTAAACATCTCTGCAACACAATACATAGAAAAAGTATCGCTCTTTTTGTTTACTTAGGTATGTTTGCCTTTGAGGACCATTATACTTAATGGTCTTACTTGCTTATACTATACTGAATACATTAAGTATAATGTTCAGCATTCATTTCCCAAAACTTAACAGACCGAATGGAAACAAAATATTCACGCTGCATTACTTTCGTGAGTTTGATCGCAGGGTTATTCATTTTATTCACTTTTCAGTCTACTTGTGCTTCCAGCACAGTTTACCACAAAACCCAAAACAAAGCAATTTCTCTGAGATCTGACTGCAATACTAATATTGCAGTCAGGTCTCTCAGCCAGACGACAAGCAAACAATATTTAAGATACTTGTTGCTCACAGCTATGCTGTGCTGAAAACTTATCAGGTAGTCTTGACTTTCTCACTCACTTCCCTCCTAGTAGATATGTTAATCATACAGCTATGGGCGTCCACAAAAGGCCACGATTGGTGATGATTATCCTCTCTCCACTGTTGTTCATGTTCAATGTCTGGACATCAGTGACATTAACTTCATGGCATCAGTGTGAATGTCAATGCCAATAGGCTTTTGTGACACAGCATCACGTTTAAGTTTAATTTTCAATTCAGTCTGTGCAGATAAAAAAAACAAAAAACTGAGGTGCACAGTATTAACCATTGTTGTACTGATGAAGTTAGTGCTGGGATATAGAAAGGTGAAGTCATGCGCCTTCTGGTGGACCACCATGGGACTTTATTTCAGAAAAATATGCACAATGGTGAATGGCACCATGGCAAATTTTTTGAATGGCAAATATTTTGTATTTAAAAATTTTTTTAATTACATTATTAGAAAGACTAAACATAATTTAACTACAGTATAGCCAGATTTACTGTAATTGTCCCCTTTTTTAAACACCATGTTGGTGACTTTTTTTTACTTGCAAAATATGAGGATACGATTCAAATGCGATCACACATTTATTTGTGTCTCCCCATTGACTACTATACACATTTTTTCCAAAGAAAGTCCCATGGGGCACCCCAAAAGGGGCAGGGCTTCCCTCTTTGTTGTACATTAAATTGGATTTACTAATTTACCATGTACCATGTGACCATTTACAGTACAGTCATTAGTTTTAATCATTCTACATTAGCAAACAGCCTTTGATCGTGCCCCGTCAGCTACTATTGGAGCATCCTGTATTTGAATATTTACGATAATTGAACAATTTTGAACCACAATATTAACCACACAGTGAAACAGCAAATACAGTGAAAATGCAAATGATACAAAGGTCATTTAGAGGAACATCCTTTTGATAATGACTCATGATGATGGTGTTTTTAGTTGACTCAATCACAGACCCTTGTTAATTAGATCAGTGTTTTTAGAGAGGCCACTTTTGCAGACAGGTCACCAAGTTCCTGTTTAAAATACAAGTCCCCAGCATCTGAATATACACAGGAGAGTGCTTTTACATCCACAATGGTTTTACTCGAAAGAGGGTTCGGGTTAAGCCTGCTACTCTTGCAGGCATTCTGCAGAGTCTCTGTGCTGCGTTTATGCCACTTCTCAGACTGGTGGGTCCAGTCTTGCATGTTGGTGACCTGTAATGACAAAGGGGTGGACTGGGTGTACTCTGAAGAGTCCTGAGTGGTGTAGTAGCAACCCCCTTCTGAAACGCTGGTTGGAGAGAAGGACTTTTCGGAAGACTCATATTCAGGGTCAATGGCCTCTACTTTGATTTGCATGGTTCTGGCTTTGATCCGGAGTTTATGGGGCAAAGCTGAAGAACTGACATCTGGTACTTTGTGTGCGGAGACAATGACACTTCTTGGGTCAGCTGCAGATGGCATCAACCCTTTGGGGACTTGCTGCTCATCCTCACCATCTGATGATTTGCTTACAGCACCATCTTCTGAGCTCCTGGGGGAGTTACTGGAGGACCTGGTGGTCTGTATTAAAGAAGCAGACTGGAAGACTCCAGACAAAGGACTGGCCATGTAGTTTCTATAGAGTTCATAGGGACTACATCTCTCTTGTGCATAGCTGCTATTCTCTGCTGATTCCTGCTTGACCTCTGCAGTCCTGCAGATACTGTAGCTAGCCTGAGTTGCAATACATGTCTCAGGCATGTGAGGTGAGCGCTTAATGACTGAAATGCAGCTGCTGGGTAAGTAAAGTGGCTCCAAATCCCTGCTGCGACCTTGGCTAGGTGTAGGTGGAACAAGCTCCTGATAAAGGTCAACAGTGGTGGAACGGGATAACTTCTGGACTTCTTGTGCATATGCTGCCGAGCTCATAAGGCCAAACTTCACCTTCAACGACAGCAGCTCAGCCTTGAGGGAGGCATTTTCCTCTCCCAGGGCCATCAGTTTGTTCTCAAGAACCATATCATTTATACGCCGCTTCTCTCTGGAGCGTTTGGCTGCCTCGTTGTTTTTGCGACGCCTCTCCCAGTAAAGGGTGTCTTTTTTCTCCTCTGGAATAAACTCCCTTTTCCTGCGACAGGTAGTTTTGGACTTATATGCAATAGCAGAGATTTTGTGGTTTATCGGATCTCTGTTACCCCCTTGCAAGGCCACAGCCAGAACCAGGGCATTCTCTCCACTGTAGGACTCAGTGGAGTCCATTTCTTGCTTGATTGATTGCATATTTTTACTGTTGGTTACTGTGAATATCCTCAGAGGTCTTTCAACTGAGCGACATAATGCTTCTATGCAGCAATAGTAACTTGCCCATTGGTTTAATCCATATAAGACGAAGAAACCTGTGAAATAACAGATAATGAGATGGGGTCAGTCAGTGTAAAGTAAAAAACACAGTTAAAAATTTTAGTGAAAGTGAGAATTTGTCTGTTGACTCTTATCCCCAGATCGTCAAAAACAGATGCTTTGGGTTGACAGCTCAGGTCGGACTGATCTAAAACATCAGTTTTTGATGACCTGATAATAAGACTCAACAATCAGCTAGCTTTTTCAGGAGGCTAAGTTTTCTTGCTTTACTGGTATTCGTATGTCGTATATAAGTATGTAATGTATTTCGACTAGGGTGGGCATGTCTCCCTCTCAGACGATTCAATATGAATCTAGATATATGTTCCACAACCTCATACAAAGCTTACAGATAACTTTGTTATGTGATGAAGTGATACTGATGCCTCATATGGATTCAAAGGGCTCCAGCATTTTTCATTTCAGTGCACATAGTTTACATCCATCCAATAATATATATATTATTTACAGCTGTACAATATGGTGAATATATTTTATTGTGGTATTTTTTACATATATTACAATTGTGGTATGAGTCTTTTTGGTTTTCCGTTATATTGACATGTTGTTTCAGTTTAGTCACTCCTCAGCCAGTTTCCTGTAAATATTTTTTCTCCGCATTCATTAAAACGGTAAACTCATACGTAGCAGACCTCATCTTTTTGCACAGCGAAGAGTTGGAAACACCTCAAATTCCCTCAGGTGGCAATACAGTGGATAGATTGCCACTACAGCATTCTTATCATAGCTCTTATACTCTTATAGCACACTTGAATTTAACCAATTTCTCTCCCTCCACAGTTCTCAGAAATAATAGAGAAATAGTCTTTTCTGTCCAAAGACTCAATCACTCCATAGAAAAACACTACTTACTAAGTGAACATCAATATGGCTCAACAATGGCAGTGATGGAGCTAACAGAACAAGTATCCACAGCAAACAAACTGTAAAGAATATTCAGTAGAGTTTTCATTAATCCCAAAAAAAAAGCATTCGACACAATTGACCATTGCCTATTGCTGAGTAAACTGAAAAGATTTGGGATATGAGGGGTAGCACACAAATGGCTCAGTAATTACCTTGACAACAGATAGCAATATGTGCAGTCAAATAATATCAAGTCTGACTTGTTGAGGGTTACAGGTAGGGTCAGACAGGAGTCAGTGATGGATCCAGAATTGTTTATATTCTACAATAATGACTTTTGTAAAGTGTCCAAGTTGTGTTGTTTGCTGATGACATAAATCTGTTTTGGTCTGGCAAAAACCTAGAGCAACTTCTGGATACAGTGGAAACAGAATTGGATAATTAAGAAACAATGGCACAACATTAACAAGTTGTCATTAAATGTAAATAAAACTAAATAAATTATATTTGGACATAAATAAAACCAATAATTAAGTACGAATAATGATGGATAATATTGAAATAGACTAAACATTTTGGGAGTTGTCATACATCATGTACTATGCTAGAAACTGCATGTTAATCAAATAAAAAGCAAAATGTATACGTCAATCACAATATCGAACAAAACAAAATACATTCTTAACCTAAATTCCTTACACATATTGATGATTAACAAACATAAATTATAATATAAGTCAACACAAGCTACATATCAGGGAAGGGCAACTGGCGGCCTGCGAGTAATTTCCAAATGTCAATAATTCACAGTGTCGACTCAAGGAACATTATGTAAACACTTTTTATCTTGATGCGAGAGATAGGGCTACACCCCGGATCACACCCACCATACCTACAACATGTTTTATCCTTTTTAATTCATAGAGAGGCGTTAATGGAGCCTGTTTCATATGTCCCCACCCTTGCTCTCCACGGCCTCTCCATGGATAACACTGGAACGCACTACAAGGATGTGCTCTGACTCGGACTGCCCTATTACGTGGCCACGCGTTATTAAGCAATTATATTTTTTTCACCAATGTCACCAGAGGGGCACGGTAGTTTTCTGAAGCTAGAAAGCATCTCTCTATAAAAGCAAGGGATCTCTGTCTGTCTGTGTGTGTGTGTGCCTCAAATATCTCTGCGGATCAGGATCAGACTGACCTGAGAGTTTCAACATGGCTGCCGTTTGGTAGAGTGGTGTGCAACTTCGCATTTGTTTGGACTGCAATGATACGGTTCATAAATGCTTTACAAATTCGGGAGCATTGTCCACCGGAGCCACCACAGTCACGTGCGCACCAGACCCAATCACTGCAAAGCTCAAGCCTACGAAACATACATTAAGAAACAAGCGGATGTATACCTGCGGTGGCGCGAGCTGGACCGGGAGTTAGCCGGTGGTTTAGTCCCATTCTGTTCTGTGCATCTAAACTGACTGTTGTGGATTAATGAGACTAAACGAGACCGGACCGAGTCTGTTCGGGTCTGAGGAGATGCGGAGACGCTCGAACAACAAAGTGGAATCGGAATCTGTGGATGTTCGTGTGTAGCTAGCTGCTAGCCCACACGGCCCACCTCCCAAGTTGACGGACCGGACGCACCGGCATGTCCAAAACCGGACTTAGGGTAAATAATGTCGGCCACGCTTTTTCGCGAACATTGGCGTCACGTTTGCTTTGTGTCTGGTGCAGTCGAAACGGTAAAAAACGAGCTTTTGTCACGAAAGTGTCCAAGCAGCAAGTTTGGTTGTTGAGGAACAGGAAGTTGTGGGAGGGACGTCGGCGGATGACAGACAGGCAACGACGGTCGGTGTACAGACAGCGATATTGAGAGTTGAGAGATTTGTGACATTTAGCGTGTTTGGAGTGTATAGTTAGTGTGTTATGAAGTGTTTTGTGATTTTAGGTCCATTGTATTAATACAGGATGTCAAAATGAAAAAATAACTGTACAGTCACACATGTGAGGTTGTGCTGAAAATAATGACAACAAGTAAATAGTTTTTAAGGTGAAATATAATGGCAAAATCAAAAACAGTCAAAAACGGCCAATTATACCCTGGAATATCGGATTTCTCAACAAACCTAAATATCCCTGACGTTCCACCTTCATCACAGCCTCATTTGGTCATCAATGAAAAAGCTTCTTAACCTCCCACTTTTCTATAGGAACACATATTTTCTTACGGGCAATGCACTAGTTAAGTTAATTTATTGTCCATCTACCAGTGAATTTGCATTTTATAAATTGGAAAATGACCCAAAAAGTTAACCAAACTAAGACTGCACGGTTGCAATTTGTAATACATGTTCCATACAGTCCACGAGGAGTAAAAAAAATACTCTTATATTTAACATTACAAATCTTATATCTCTCTTGAATAGTCGTCATTGCGACGATGCATGGAGGGAATATGCAGCCAACGAGGGGTGGACTGCAATCTGCACTGTTGGGCCAGTCAGTCACTTTTGTTTCACCGACCTGGCTTCCGTCTTCACCAGCCTTTCCTTCTCCCGTTCACTATCATCAATCAATCGGGTTAAAAGTTCCAAATCTATCAGCCATTACAATACATGTTAAGCTAGTGGCTGTACTATTTCCTTGGTTGTACATTTCTATTACGGCTGTGGGAATGTCTGATAACTATTTAATTACAATTTAAAAAAATATGTGTAGGCTTAGGCATTCCACCATTTATTCAGTTTGGTTGTTTTCTTCCCAAAAGTTACGAAGATGAGCTTGCAGGTAAATTTGTATGGCCTTGTTTGCCCCCTGTTGTATAAACAATCAACTGACGTTCATCAACATGTCAAAAAGTAAAGGAGGAACTGAAACGCTTAGAGAGAAAAGGACCTTGGGCATTAGCGGCTCGGGCTTCCAAATACAATAAATCAATCAACTTT
Organism: Diplodus sargus; assembly: GCA_903131615.1. NCBI lineage: Eukaryota > Metazoa > Chordata > Actinopteri > Spariformes > Sparidae > Diplodus > Diplodus sargus. The sequence continues at coordinate 77,896 of CAEMYA010000029.1, forward strand.
TTTTGACCACCATGATCCTCAAGTGGCAAGCAGTGTTGATTTGGAGGAACGCACAGTAGTGATAAGATTAGGCCTGTCACGATAATCAATAAGCTCGATAATTTTGCCGGCCTCGATAATTTCCATTTGCAGGCTTGTTTGTTTTCCTTGTGTCTCTCACGTGAACCCTCTTGTCAGTCACTCTTTGTCTCTGTGTGGGGAGGCGGGCCCTGCCCCTGACATAACACGGAGTGCAGCATGAGAGCCCCGTGAGGTGGAGCAAGCCAGAGGTAACCTAGCTGAGATTTGATGGAATAAAAACTAAGATGAAATTGGTTTCAAATCCGAACCCGACAGCTGCAGTGTGGGAGCACTTTGGATTCAAACCGAATGACCATGGTGAACCACTTAACCTGGATGAGCCGGTATGTCGCATTTGTTGTAAAACAATAGCTATTAAAAGCGGCAATACAACAAACATGCATCTGCACCTAAAGCATAATCATCCAATGCAGTTTTCCCAGCTGGGAAAAAAAACTACAACTAAAGCTACAGAGGGGCCGTCTCCGTCTTCCCAACAGTCCACAATCACTGAGGCGTTTAGTCGCCAAACAAAATACAAACAGGACAGTGTCAAAATGGTGCGCACTCACAGACCGTGTAGTTCGCTACATCGCTAAAGAGATGCAGCCCTTTATACTGTTGAAAAGCCGGCATTTCGACAAATGCTTCAAACATTTGACAGCCAGTACAAATTGCCTGGGAGAACATACGTGTCACAAATGGCAATTCCACATCTGTAGAGCGTGAAAGACGACATACTAAAGGGTTAGGGTTACTGTTTTTGGCTGTGTGTAATTCAAGTGCAATTTTTGCTAACAGAGACTGAGAGTCCCTTTTATTTATTGTTTCTGGTTGTTTTGTTTATTTATTTTGAATATTTAAAATGCCTTCTTCACATTCCAATTCCAATGTTAAATATTCTTTAGAAATAAAAGTTTATTGATCTTTGAAAGGGTGTACTTGCATTATTATGCCATTATCATTATATTAGTTGAAAAAATTGTCTCAAAACGACAATATTATCGTTAACGCAATAATTTCTGGGACAATTTATCGTCCAGCAAAATGTGTTATCGTATCGGCCTAGGTAAGATAGATATTTTATAATTATAGGCTAAGACAGCTGTGTTTGGTTGAAATTAGCTTGAATTAAAAGACAGCCCCACACTAAAAGACAAGTTGGTAGCCTACTAGTTAATGCATATTAATGCATTTTACAAATTTCCCTTACAGTGCCTCAGGAAGTGTGTCCTGGAATACAGGTAGACTTTCCAAGTTTTCCATTCCAAAACCCCAACTTGACATACAGATTCACCTGTAATCGTAGGCCTATCAACCAGCAAGAACTATGGTGCAGAAGCTAGTGGGCTATGTTGTGTTGCCTATTTAAAAAAGGTTATGTATAAATAAATCCAAATAATGCAATGATCTTATGATGAAATATTCTGCAGGATTGTCAAAATGTCCCTAAAGTCACATTTCTTTTTCACATTCATTCATGTTAATAGAACAACAAAAATATAATGATAATAATAATAATAATCAATACTGATTAATAATAATAACAACAATAATAAAAATGATGATGATAATTTGTGGTTCTACATTTAATGTTGCATGTTGTAGATCTATATTGATAACATCTGTAGTCTGATCATGTTTGTTTAGTACCTGATAGGATGATTGCATAATTGTATTTATTTTAGGACATCATATTGGGATTAATGGGCCTGGGATCAACTGGCCCTCTGTTGAAAGCCCTTGTATTTGCTGTAATAGCAAAAGTACACACCGGGTGTCGGTGGCAACTTTCCCGAAAAAAATCATTAGCAGCCCACAGTTAGTTCACCCAGCAGTGAGCAGTGGTTGCTATAATAGTGCTATAAAATAGAAAATGTAAAATTTTGACTGTTGTTCCTGGTTTGTACTGTCCCAGGGAGAAACATGAGTGTGACACAGACTGATAGTTAGGGATGTAAACATTTCTTGATTATAAGATGCATCGCCATGTGGATGTGGAAGATTCTACATCAATGCAGAGACAGGGCATAATCAAGAGTCTGCACAAAATGTTGATTGTCCGGGATCAGCTGGACAATAAAGTGACATTACAACGTTGCTCCCATGCTTTGAAGAATTGTGGGTGTACATTAGACTAATATACATACATATACATATATATATATATATATATATATATATATATACTTATTTTATTTATTTATTTATATTTTCAATTTTCAAAATATTTGTAACGTTCAACATAAATTATGGCACTTAGCCGAATAAACAAATATAATAAATAAAAGTAGTTCTGACCTATAGCAAGCACAACAACCTTGAGGCTTACATTGCAAATAAAAAAACAGGACCAAATTTCTTCTCAATAAAATACCTCAACTTCTGTGGATATATTTTGTCAAAGGATCTGCGTTTGGCCTCGTCATTCCACCTAATACTCCGGCTTTTGATCAACACCGCAAGACAGATGGTTTAGTACTGTCTGGAAAATGGTTCTATTTAGGTCATTGTCATGCCAGGTTGACATGCTATATAAGACATGATCAGAAATGTGCATATAAAACTAAATACCTAAATTACCTTAAAATGTATAATTATATATAAAATAAAATCACTGTCCCTGACTGAGGTTCTGTGTAAGCACATTTATAAGGGTGCACTCACACTATCCATACCATTCCCAAACATGCTTGATCCCCCAAATCCAGTTTGCTTCCACCTGTTAATCTGAACATGTGTCCGCTGACTGTTTATAATCAAATGGATGCTGTTTTAATGTGTTGTGATTGAGATCCTGACCCACCATGCATGGAAAGTGACAAAGAGAAGTTTTTTGCTCTTAATTACATCACATAATTGCCATCATGAGACAAGTGATGAACTTGAAAGATGTATTTTTCTATTCCTCTGAGCTCACACAATAAAACCATTACAGATGTAGCGATTTTGCGGCGATGGTCACTTTCTATTGTTTCTCCATGTAGGCATGACATCAATACTAATTTCGGATCACATGTGATAAAAATGGGTGTCTCTGCTAGATGTGAGACAGAAGGTGCGGAAGTTCACCATCGCTTCATCCTCGGCCGGACGGGATATTGGCCGGACCGTAGCGACCCGTAAACGTCCTTTTGCCCCAGATTCCTTCCTTCATTGTGTTTGTATTACACAATACCCCCCCACCCCTATGGCTGCAGATATTATGCAATAATCGCCAGTGTGGCAGTAACAACATGGATCCGTGTTATTTTGTCGCTTATTCTGCTTATATAGATAAACAATACATAATAAATATGTTAGATTATTAAAGCTTCCCGTGTAAGGCTAAGACTACAATAAGGGCATTCACTGTTACATGACATCATTGCCTTGCTTACTCATGACACTGGCGGCTGAAACGTGGGGTCTAACTACGCCCTTAAAGTAAGCAGTTTTAATTTGAAGAGAACTACATAATGTTAAAGGATAGAAAACGGTGCTTTATCAACGTTACGTGGATCAGTAACGTTAGCCCCCCTACAGTCACACACCGAAAGCAGCCATAAGGCGTTGATAGCCCGCCCAGCCGCATCAAATTATGGGCTACAATACTGTGCCGCAATCCACAAACTCCTGCTACTGGTAGGCCTACGTGCCTGAAAAAAATCAATGTGTTACCTGCCACTATGCTGATTATATCAGCTATGTACGAGCGAGCAACTAAAACAGTAACGTTACAGTCGAATTAATAACAGCCAACCCGCAACACGCAAAAAGCTGCAACTCCAGTTTGAATAACTGTTCTAAGTTTAAAACGAGTTTTACAGAGGTTAATGTTAGCTACATGACAGAAACACAAGCTAGCAACGCGCCGCTGTGATTCAGGGGCTGTCTTTACAAAGCGTAAACACAACCCCGCCAGGCAGAAATCTTTGACACAAGGAGTTTGACTAGGGTTGGCTTTCTCTCAACCTCGAATCAAAACTGTACCTTTTCTGCCCCCCGGTTGGACGGTATTGGCTGGTTTTCCGCTGCGTATCGAGCACAGGCTTCCAAAGCTAACGTTAACGTTTATCAGAGTCTTTGTAAAATCCTACGTGTTGCGAAGTACTAGACTTTCCTCCCATGGCTTTTCCCTTTCAAGGTGGCTTCTGACTCATGGATCTGTGTTAGTAGGTCAGTGGTTAAGTGTATTGGCAGTGGGAGATTAAATGACAGCCACTGCAGCCAATAGGACTGCAGCATTTTCCAACTCTCGCCAATGACTCCAGGCTTCAGCAGAGAGCCTAAATCTGAAATTAGCGTTTGTCGTAGTTCAGATTGCGTGTGGGGCATTCAGGTGCGTCAGTTCACTAGCACGCAGTGACGTTAGGTGGATTTTCATGATTTCACAACGAAATGTTCCAGACATAGTTAATGTTTATACTGGCTATAGTGGCTAAGAGGTTAAGCTCTGCACATTAAAGTTGACTGTAAACTGTTGTTATATAGCCTACAGTGAAATTGGCATATGTCGGTCAGATCCATTTATTGTTATAGCCTAAATATATAATGTTAATTGCTTCTTGATCACAGTGTTAAATTAATGGAAGGAGCTTTACCAGACAAAATATTAGGCTATGTTTATCGTGATGAGTGTCTGTGTGCGTATGTGTGAGTGTGTGTATGAGTGTATATATATATTTTTGTATGCATCTGTGCGTGACTGCGGGGTTGGGAGGGTTGGGTTCTTTTAATTTTCTTCTCCTGATTTTATTTGATGTTTTCTTTTCTGCTGTCTGCACATCTCTGTAAGGCACTTTGCGATACTTTCTGTATGAAAAGCGCCATATAAATAAAGGTTGATTTGATTTGATTTGATTTGATTTAATGAATAAACATACACGATACAACTAGCTGTACTTCTGACGTCAATTTTATTTCATATAGCGCCAAATCTCAACAAAAATTAATCTAGGATACTTTCCTATAGAGCAGGTCCAAACCACAATCTTTCATATACAGAAATCTAACATCCCCCAAGAACAAACAATTGGCTTAAGTGTCGAGAAAAACCGACAGGAAACAGGCAGAATCCTTGGAGCAAACATGGAATGAAGTCGGGTGACTGCTTGGGTTGCAGCGGCAGCGAGATCCTCTCAGTGACACTGGTAAGCACTGCCAACGATGCCATCTGCAGCCACAAACTGGCAGTCTTTTCTCCCAAACGTTGGATGCAACAAGATTTCATTTTACCTATTTTATTTCACCAACATTATCACAAGATTTTAAAGCCACAATCATGACCTGATTTAGCAAAGTTCTATGCCGATATTTTATAAAGTTAGTTAAAGAAAGTCTGTCCATTGTGAATCTGGTTGCCATTCTTGCTCAGGAAAGTTAATTTTTCCATTCTAGTTTTACCACAACTTAATCAATGTGAACATTTTAAATCTAAAAGTATTGTGCCTATATTATTCATGAGCAAACTCAATTAAAGCCATACTTTGATCAATTTCCTCTACTACTGTCTGTTGCAATCCAAATGATGTCTATTGTTCCCTGCTTTTAAACCATGTAATGGTACTTTGGCTGTATGTTGATATATGAGAGGTGTGATGGTCATTACACTTTTTTTTGCACTAATTTGAATCCCTTAAAAATGTTATTCTTAATATTCCAAGTGTTATGGAAGCCTAGATTGACAGGTAGGAATGAAGTGACTGTTTTTTAAACTGTATTCTGTTCAAATGATTTGTGCTCTCAGATATGCCCTGTGCACTTCTGACAACCATCCTCAGATAACATACTAAAGATGTTTGTAGAATATTCAAACTGAAGATTTGTTTTTCATAATGGTAGCTCATTTTTTGAAATGACTTGGGGGTAAAAGATAAAAGAGAATGCAAATACTTTGTCTTATCCAAATAATTATATTCACACAAATGTGATCGCACATTAGTGCCAATCATAACTATAGGACCTATTTGTAATTTCCAGCCACCTACTTCAGACGAATGGGGGCAGTATTTCCCCCTTCTCAATGTTGGTTCAATCCCCTTTTGTCATTTATCTTATGTATTTAATTTGTTTCAATACATACTGTATTCTTCACTTGTATGACCATATCTGAGTTATTGTGTGGAAGCTGGTGGGCAACAGTTACAAAAGCGACAACCATTATGCACACTGGGAGCACACAAATACACTGTTTTTAAAGTCACATGCTTTGGAACTTATAGATCTGGTCAAATTTAAAACTGCAATAATCATGTTTAAAGCAAGAAATAATTTACTTCTGGGCAACATTAAACAAATGTTTTGTGACAGGAACTAGGGTTAAATTAAAGAGGAAATTTTGATTTACAATTTGCACAACTAAGAAGAGTGCGTGTATTTCAATGCATGGGTGGACTTGTGCAATGGGTTGGGTGATTAATTGAAACAAAGCACAAATATTAATAAATTAAAAACATTTGACTATATTTTGATATAATAAAACATTTAAAAAATAATAATAATGATAAAAATATGAACACATTGTGCATATATAGCACTTTTCTAAATACTCAAAGACGCTCAATTCAACTGCAGCGTCTCTACTTCATGGCTCCTTGTGGTGGCGCTGATCACATTACTCAGGGAAACTTGAACAGAAGTTAATTGGCTGAAGAAGAGGAAGTTTACAGTAGGATAATGGCAGACATTAATGTGAAAAGATGCCCCAGCCACGTTTATTAAGGACAAACAAAATTGTGATGAAGACTACGCGATATGCAAGAACTGTCCGGTAAAAGTAAAGTATAGGGGCAACACCATGAAAATGCAAAGCCACTTGCAACAACACCACTCTGATATTCTTGTTGTGAAAGTAGCTAATGACACATTGTAAGTCAACTAGCAGCGGTGAATGCAATGTTTAAAGCTAAGCTTTCTTCAAGTCTTTTATAGCTTTTAATATAAAATAGTAATTTTCCCTTTGTTACGGGCAATTCTTTAGTGCCAACAGTTGTTGGTATGCTGGTACAGTTCTTATCAACCTTATACTGATAGCACAGTTACACAGCCCCATTTTAGGCCCAAATTACAGAACTCTGATAGACAGACATATGTTTGTCCAGAGCACAAGTACAAATAGAAACATTAAAATAAAATAACCAAAAAGAAGAAAAGAAAAAAAAGAGATGGTATTGCTTGTATCACTGGTGCCCATCTTTCAGTAAACGTGTTTGTTTTCAGATGTAATCTGGCTGTGATTTTTTTCCATGGTGTAGACATTTTTTACCCTGTCTCTCCATTGTATTATACTTGGTGACTCTGGCTTCAACCAGGAGGCTGTTATTGTCTTTTCGGCTATTAAAAGCAAAATCCTCAATAAGGAGATCATGCCTATATCCGTCATATTCTCAGGGGGCATACCCAGAATGAGTAGTGCAGGATCAGCGCAGTTAAATTAATGCCTAAAATCTGCCGATATCCCCCCAAATATTCCTCCAGGAATTTAGCACCTTTGGACAATCCCAGAATATATCTGTGGAGTCCTCTATTAATCCACATCCTCTCCAGCACATTTCAGATGTGTTACTATATTTTGAGGTAACGGATGGAGTGTTGAAGTACAGCATCTTCACCTTCCAGTCATACTCCCAGTTTCCAGCCTTCCAGTCAAAGTTCCCATTTTTCTTGACATCCATGTTATTATCATTACCTTGCCTTATCATGCGTTTTGTGCATCTAAACTGCCCAGAGGAAAATTTTACTGCTCAAAGCTTGCTCCTTTATGGCTATGGAGCCGTAAAGGAGCTCAATAAAAGTTCTCATTTCAGTCTCGTTGTCATCTTTTTTGGTCTCAAACATTTCTCATTTGTTTCTCCTAAAATTCCTTAGGAACAATAGGTGAGACTTGAGACTTTACCGCTTAAACCTTTCCAGCACTGGGGAGGCATTCTGAAATTTCATTGAGAGCTTGATGAGATCTCCTTTGAAACTTACAGGGAGCCCAAGTTAAGATTTTCTGCACCTGTTTCTCAGGAGAAACAATTGAGAAACAGGAGAAATCAGCCACAGCCTCACAGGTCTCACATAGATCTCATAGTTGTCTAGGAGAAATGAATGAGACACTACTGAGATCTCTTTTCCAATTTTCGTTTCCCTCCGGGTGAGCACCATGGTAGGCTGTCGCTTGTTTTTAGTACAAGATAAAAGGTTTAATGTTCTCCTAATATTGTGAGCACCTTGTCTCCCCAGGATAAACCCTGTTTGATCCAGTTTAATTAATTTGATATATATCTCTGTCCCATGATGCTTGCCAATATCTTTAGGGCATTTCATAGCAAACTAACAGGTCTATATCCTTCACGAATATTTTGGTCTTTTCCTTCCTCATAAAGGACCAAGATAATGGCTTCTGACCAGGTTAATGGTGGATCACCCGATGAGAGGGCATAGTTAAATACTTATAATACTAATAATATCGGTTTAAATTCTTCCACAATACATTTATAGAATTCTCCTCCGTACCAGGGGATTTAATATTTTTAAGGGCTTTAATAGTGTCAGGTATCTCCTGTGATGAAATCGGCTGAGTCATTTCAGTTGCCTCGTCTTCTGATAGTGACGGTAGGTGTAATCTCTCAAGGAATGCCTGTGTTTTATCATCCAGGAGGTGCACTGTTGAATGAATAAAGTCATTAACAAATCCAATAGTGTAGCATTTCTCAGTGCCCTCCAGAATCCCATCCTTATGTCGTTGCTGCCGCTCTTGCCTGTTTGGAGAGGCAGTGCGTAGTGCTGACAGGAAACAGAGCATTGCACTGCTGTATACTGTACCAGTAACACAACATGTTTTAGCCTTCAAAAATAAGTCTCACCTAAAAAATATATGTCCGTTTAATTGTACGCTATGTTTTGAACATTTTGTCAGACAACCTTTTCCTTTGGCACTACATTCAACAGCTGTACCTTCTACAGATCACCTGTTTGGGTCAGACTTTAAGCCCCCCTTTATCACCCCTGGTCTTGTCTGCCTCTGACTTACATATAATGTTTCAAAATAATTTGCAATGTAATATAAATGTCATCAGACAAAGATTATTTAGGAAATATGAAGATCAATGGAAACAGGAGATATGGAAGAATCCAAAGCTTAGAAATTATGTTCAGTTTAAGAATGACTATGTTACAGAACCTTATATATTTTTGAATTTAAAGAAAAGGCAGAGGTCCCTCTGTGCTCAATTAAGAGCCAGTACCTTACCTCTGGCAGTAGAAGTGGGTCGATTTAAAGGTACACCTGAACATTTAAGTTTGTGTGAATTTTGTGATCTCCAGGTTGTAGAAGATGAATTTCATTTTGTTTTTTATTGTCCTTTATATTGTGATTTAAGGAATTCTCTTTTTGAATCAGTCCAGTTTAAACATCCTGATATATTTTGGAAATATGAAGGGGAGATTCTGTGCTGGTTGTTTGAAAATGATGTTTTTGCTTTGGCAAAATTTATAGAAAAGGCCTGGTATCTGCGGCAAAGTATTTTGTATCCTATATGACAATCCATTTGTATCTGTATCGATATTTTTAATGGTTTAGTTATGTTATGATGTGTTCTGTGTTATGTCACGTGGCTATCGTGGATGTAATTGTGAAATTATTATTTGATGAATATGATTAGTGTCTAATAAGCCCATGAGGGCTGGGCACCAACCATGGTGTTTGACACTTAAATAAACCAATCAATCAATCAATCAATCAATCAATCAATCAATCAATCATTAAGCAGTATACACAATCAGATTAAAATAAAAAATAAAAAATGAGGGATTACAACAGCGGCGATGAAATGCCCTTTACTGTGGGGACAAGAGGATACTTGTTTAAGCCAGACTATACAGAACAAGAACTTTTTGCAGATGGAGATTGAACGGGACAAAAGAGAGAGTAGAAACATCAGTGGAAACTGAAGGCCAAGAGAAAGCCCAAGATATCTTGTGGTGCAGATGTGGAAATTATAAGCCCATACCCACAAAGCCAGAGTGCTATTGCTGCCATGAGTACTTGGGAGTTACATCACAACTACAGGAGATTTCCGAATCAGAGGACGCCAGCGCCACACAAACAGTCTGCATCACCAACCATTCAGAGTTTCCTGCCTTATTAAATGCTGGTGTCTTGCAAACCTTTCAGTGTTCCCAAGATAAATTGGAAAAAACATCCCAGACCAGAAGTGCCTAATGACAGTCTGTCCTAATATGCTTCTGGCACTCAATACTTGTCATTGCATAATGACTTATTATTAGCAACAGAGGTTTTGTACACTATGTTTGTTGGCCAAATGTTTGGTTGTATTGGAGTGTGCCTCCCTTCCTTTGTTTGGTGTGTGCATTCTGGTTGGATGTAATTTAATTTGTTTTCTGTTAATACATGGTGATAAACCTAACCATCTGTATGTTTTCATTTCATGTTTAGGTGTTAGAGCGAGATTTGCTGTTTATTTTTGGTGGTTTAATTATATTTTCGGTCAACCGGCAGTGTATATTTGTGGCACTTACCAAGTCTGCCCATTCCCTTTAAATGTGCGTTTGTACTTTTCCTTTGAGTTAATAATTGAGGGAGATTGTTACAGATTGATGGCCCGTACGAGAAACATGGCTTACCTAATTAATTTTATGATATTGTTGTTTATGTACACGCTGGCTAGATCTGCTGGAAAAAGTTATTGAGGTTTTTGTTTGTTGAAAACCGAAGTCCGCTGTAATAAGTTGTTGAGTTTTTCAATTCAGTGCGTGACTGAGTATAGCTGTTACAGGGAAATTTTAATTAATTTGAATAATTGGTGGCCCTGTAAAACGTCTTGTTTTCTTTTTGGAGAATTTTAGTGAAGCTAGGTTGCTTAAGTACTGCCAGCCCATAATGCTCTGCAGTGCATTGTGTACCTTTCGTTTTTGTATTTAATAAATACACATAACACTACATTGCATACATTTTTCCAATTGGCATAGTCATTCCCATAAACACAAATGTCTGTCACAGGCCAGGAGGGTGCAGCCAGTGATCACACTATGCCAACCCTCACCGCCACATCACCACCAGACTCAATCGAAGCGGCATGGCCGAGTTTAGCAGCCTGCTTGAGTCCATGTATCTGGAGACACCTCATGAGGAACAGTACCCAGCTGAAGATTCTGAAGATGGTGAGGCAGTCTCATTTGCACAAAGGCTACAAGACCAGCAGTTGAAGGTTGAGGCTTTGGAAAACTGTCTCAAGGAAGCAGTGGATAGCACTCTCAACTGTGAAGAGGGTCTTAGGGTTGCGAAAGATGCTATGGCTAAGGAGGTGTAAGTGTATACATGCAAAGCTGGAGAGATTCAAACAGGTGGTGGCATCTTGTTTGGAGAGAAGGGATAAACAGTGAGGAGAAGAACTGTCTTCTCTACTCCTGCAGTGCCAGCTCCTTCAAGTCACCATACATACACAGCCAAACCCCCTATCAGAATGGAGTTTCCCCAATTCGCTGAGCCTAAGGGTTCTACTGACATCATTGATTTCATTGAGCAGTGCGAGAACTTTCTCACCTTAAGACTACTGAGTGACATTGAACTCTTGTGCACACCAAATGCTGTTCTAAAAGGGCCGGCACAGAGCTGGTGGTTAGCTTCTGTAGCAAGATAGCTAATCGTCCGACGTTTAAAAGTGCATTCCTTGAAGCTTTCTTGCCCACAGACTACCAGTCTGAGTTCAAGGACTAACTCCGCTCAAATGTGCAGTCACCTACTCAATGTCTGAGGGATTTCGCACAATTTCTTCCTCAGGCATCTCTGCTCTCCACTTCAGGCAAGTGCACAGTGGTCATATGTACTGAGGGTGTGCTGCATAATCTCCAATGGTTTCCACCTTCTGCACTCTAAGATGCACACATCACCATCAGCATACATGTAGTCTGGGATGACCTTTATGCATGCTGTTACTGCTTGGCCTAGACTTCATGTGTGCGAGCCAGCTCGCCTTAAAGCCACACTTAAGGAAATACGTTCTGGAGGAGAGAAAGACTACAAGTTCTTGCCAAAGGCTCCTGATGCACTACAGTGGGGTCATGCAGAGCCTACCATCAACTTTTCCATGGCTGTAATGGACAGATTGCTCACAGTCCCACTCATGGACACTCAACCAGACGTTGTCAGGCCACTGCTGCAGAAATGGCCTACAGTTTGGACAGAGTCCACCGGTGCCACCAAAGTCATCAAGCACAAGATTCAGATTACAGATGAGCTGCCTGTGCACAGGAGAGCTTACAGGGTGTCACCACAGAAGCAAAAGGTTACAGTGGATCAAATTAAGAGAATGCTCAACAATGGCGTCATAGAGCCTTCCTCTTCTGCCTGGGCCTCCCCAGTGGTCTTAACTCTGAGAAAAGATGGGACTCACCATTTCTGTGTCGAGTACAGGGGTGTTAATGCGAAAATACATCAGAAGGCTTATCCAATGCCGCTAGTGCATGAAATCCTGGAGTCCACGCAAGGAGCCCAGTATTTCAGCTCTCTGGATCTCCAGAGTGGTTACTGTGGATAGCATCCAGAAGACCACCATGCTTACCCACTTAGGCTTGTTCCAGTTCAAGTTCTTGCTGTTTGGCTTGAGGAATGCTGGTGCCACTTTTCAGCAGTTGATGGAACTTGTCTTGGTGGATCTAAAGGGCAGAATATGCTTTGTCTATATTAGTGACATCATTATCTTCTCCAGAACTCAAGAGCAACACCTGCAAGATCTGGAGGCGGTGTTCCAGAAACTGCAGCAGGCCCATCTAACACTGAATGTGAAAAAATGCCATCTCCTGTAGACTCAACTCATCTTGGCTGTGGGGTTATATTTGTTTGGTGCGTGCGTTCGGGTCGGACGTAATTTAATTTGGTTTTTGTTGAAGGTCCAAAATTATACTGTTTTTCATCAATTTCACACAGCTGTCAGAGGTCCAACAGCACTGTGTTTAAAATGCATTGCCCCAAACCCATACGTGGTCCTGAATTTCAGCAGTCTAAAAGTCGCTCTACTGAGAGCAGGCTGTTTCTGTGCCTGCACCTTCAAATGCTAATGAGCTCCGTCTGTCAACGCCTGCCTTGCCTGCTACACACCCCTCTCAAGGGAGAGGATGCCGCTTACGCTAGCGGTAGCATGCGCTAATGTTTTACGGTGGATGTATCGCTATGGCTCGCCGAGATGGTTCAACCATACCAGTTTGAGCCAGAATTGGACCCAGAAGGAGAGGCTCCTGAAGAAGTACAGACTCTGCGGCTGCAGCAGGACGTTTCAGAATAGTTAGTGTGTCTGAATATGAAAACAAGGCAGTTCACATCGCCCGGAATAGCGTTACTGGGGCCCCACCCTGGAGCCAGGCCTGGGGTTGGGGCTCACAGGCGAGCGCCTGGTGGCCTGGCCTTTGCACATGGGACCCGGCCGGGCACAGCCTGAAAGAGCGTTCTGGGCCCTCCCTCCAGTAGGTTCACCATCGGCCGGTGCTGTGATTTGGGTGGCGGTCGTGGGCGGGGTTGACTTTGTGGTCATCTGACCTCCGGCCGTATGTCTTGGACACTCGGGTGAAGAGAGGGGCTGAGCTGTCAACTGATCACCACCTGGTGGTGATTTGGATCCACTGGCAGGGGAGGAAGCTGGACAGACTTGGCAGACCCAAGCGTATTGTGAGGGTCTGCTGGGAACATCTGGCGGAGCCCTTCAACTCCCACCTCAGGGAGAGCTTTGACCAGATCCCAAGGGAGGCTGGGGACATTGAGTCCGAATGGACCATGTTCTCCACCTCCATTATTGACGCGACTGTTTGAAGCTGTGGCCGTAAGGTCTCCGGTGCCTGTCATGGCGGCAATCCCCGAACCCGGTGGTGGACACCGGAAGTAAGGGATGCTGTCAAGCTGAAGAAGGAGTCCTATTGAGCCTGGTTGGCCTTGGGGGACTCCTGAGACAGCTGACGGGTACCGGCAGGCCAAGCGTGCGGCAGCACGGGCGGTCGCGGAAGCAAAGTCTTGGATCTTGGAAAAGTTCGGGGAGGCCATGGAGGAGGACTACAGGTCGACCTCGAGGAAATTCTGGCAAACCATCCGGCGCCTCAGAAGGGGCAAGCAGCCCTCCACCAACACTGTTAATGGTGGAGGTGGGGAGCTGTTGACCTCGACTGGCGAAACACTGCTATCTTACCGCTGGACACACTGAACTTCACTTCGGGGATGAATGCCCCCCTCTTGAATTATCTCCTATCACTGCACAGAGGAGGCCGACCTATGAAAATTACTCCTTTTGTTACGTAACGAAAGGGCAGAGTCCTTAGCTTAGTGTCCCTTCTATACTGGAAGACATGTTCCACAAGTTCTTTCCTGAAATCTAAGCACTCTGCTCCTCTAAGCACCTAAATAACTATAGCCACTAAAGTAGCCCAGAAGTGGATAGCAGTGGACTTCAAGCACCACAGGGAAAAGAGAAGCATGCATGTACAGCTAGTACACAGTTGAGTTGGTTGACACAACTACATGGAAGTCCAATATGTTATACCAATGGCTAGAATATTCAGCTAGACAAATAGGGAATTATTCTTGTTCAGGATGTCATAGACAGAAGGGACTGCCACAAGTTAGACTTCTCCTAGGAGTAGAAGAAATTGAAATATATGGATGGAAGCAGGATGGCTGAGTCACAGTTATGACAGCCAGATCTGTCTCATGAATCTGAAGGATTCTGTTGATTCAGCTTCTAGGGAAGACTATCAAGTACCACCAGCTATTCACATGGCAAAAGCAAAGTAAAGTGAATGGCATTTCCATTCTGTGTAATATGCAGACAGATATTAGAAAGCTTGCGAAATCATGCATATAGTGCATTCAGAAAGTATACCATCCCCTTCACTTTTTTCACATTTTGTTATGTTGCAGTAGTTGTAGTGGGAGACTACTTTTCTTATCTGTCCAACTAATTCACTATCTGACTCTGAAAATACACTCAAAGTTAGAGTCCAAAAATCAGAGGCAAAGCAGCAGGTTTTCAGTCCAAAAGGAGTTTATTCCCAAAAGCAGAAAACCCAGATTCTCCCCCTTTTATACCTGTGGTCCAGGTGGCCCATGCCCCCCTGGACTTTTATGATCATCCTGGGCTTGTCACTTATTATTCTCATTCTTGGATGTGTTCTGAAGAGCCTACAAATGTCTTACCCAGGCCCCTTCTGTGGCCTTGGGTGAGCTGTGGTAGCACCTGTTGCTAATTTATTTCAACATTGTTACTATAAAAGGGTGCATCAAACATTGGTCTTTATCAGGCTCAAACTCACTTTTAGAGCATAGTTGGGACTGCAAGGGATATTCCCAAATCTATTCATACGCATGAGCATTATTTGCCACTACATAGTATGTTGTTATGTTGTGCCTGGTTTGCCTGGCCAAACATTTCATCTTGGTTTCATCAGACCAGAGAATATTGGTGCTCACAGGCAGAGTCTCCTTCAGGAGTTTTTTGCAAACTCTAAATGGGCTTTCATGTATCTTTCACTGCGGAGAGGCTTCTATCCGGCCACTCTGCCATATTGCCTGGTCTGTGTTGCAGTGATGGTTGTCCATCTGGAAGTTCCTCCCATCTCCACACAGGATCTCTTGAGGGCAGTCAGAGTGACCATCAGGTTTCACACCAGAATTTCAGTTTTAATATTTTTTATTGGCTGGGCCAATAACAAGCAGCACACCCAAGTATGTTGCTCACATCGTGCAAAAATTAAACATCCCATCTATTCGGTTCATTTTTTTGCTGTAGATTCTGTAGACTTGATTAGACTGGGTAATGATTTTTTTGAAGTTTTTGATTGCAGAGAGAGAGAGTGTGAGTGAGTGAGTGAGTGAGTGAGTGAGTGAGTGAGAGAGAGCGAGAGAGAGAGAGAGAGAAAGAGAGAGAGAGAGA
>CAEMYA010000029.1:93867-112091 GCA_903131615.1 Diplodus sargus
GAGAGAGAGAGAGAGAGAGAGAGAGAGAGACTGCTGGTTGAACTGGGGTTAGAACCAGTCTGATTAGGCTTTCAATGCAACATAGACACAATACATTTGGAGGGAATCTCCTCTGCCTCCTGCATTGCCTGGCCTACATATATTTTCTAAATTCATCTGGTCTCTCGAGAAAAGCAATCCAAAGTCAACATCTAAAATTTACATCTCAAAAAATAACTATGTTATGAGAGTGTTTGAGACCCCACGCAAAGAAGACAAGGAAGAATACTGATACAGGACTAAAGTCTGCAGACTGGAGGCAAGTGTGACGATGGCAAATGTTAACAGGAGCACTGGGAGTAAGAGTTAGAGATATGGAGACTCTGGCAACAATTGTGAGTGTTGGCTGATTGTATATTCTCCTGATCATTTAGGGTGGGCCAGTTGGACAAGTGGGTTCGGCCCAGCACCTGCTAAAATGAGAAAAAATGCAATCCCCCTCAATTCAGCAATCAAATAAGTAATAATTGCAGTACATTAAGTGGATTTCCACACCTCCACACTTGCTGTTGCAGAGGTGGAAAGGTCAGAGTAAAGATAAATCCACTTTTTAATCTCAAAAGTAAAAAAAAACCTGCTCTCCTCGACTTGTGTGTTTATTCCTCCAGAGCTCACCAGCTCTAGCTGCTGTCTGCTGCTTAATGTTAACCAGATTTGTCAGGGATGATTGGAAAAATGTCAAAGTAAGTCAGTATTGCAATGAATTGTAGGTCATTGAATTAGTGAAATCTGGTGAAGTCTGCATCCCACGCAGACTCAATAGGGGTATCACAACTCGATTTGATTTAAAATCTTGAGGTCACGATTCTATTCGATTTGATTCAATTGAAAAATTTTGTTCAGTGCCAACGGCGTGCTATTGATAGATTTGCATCTGGATTTGTAAAAATCAGTTCATCATTTTTTGCCCTGAAACTCAACACTTTAATTCTACTTAAAGAAAATTAGGTGACTTTCCAACAACATTTCAACTTTTTCCTGGTGGCTTTTTCCAATTTAGGATTAGGAAAGTTATAGAAATAATATTCAGCAAGAAATAGAGCACCTTTGTGATATGGTGCAGTACAATACAATCAAGTGATATCAAATCATTTTCTTCTAGAAAATACACCTTTTTATTCATGTGACTTTTTGTGAACATTATATAGTGAGCCAAAAACATGTGGCGTAAGACATTGCATTAATAACAGGCTTGGTAATCTTCACCAATAATGGAAAAAAACAAAAAAAAAGTTTAACCAAAGTACATAAATTACTATCTGTACAACTTGATCATCAAAGTCGATGTTAAAATGATCAACCTTATGGGAAAAGGTAATTTGGAATAAAACTTTTGTCAATAGCCTTAAAAAAGCAACACAGATCATTTGTTCTTGTTTCGTTTTGTTTGATGAGATAAGTTTCACAATAGCTTTTTTAACAAAGTTACCATTAAACTGGTTAATTTTGTTTTATGATTTTGCCTTTCAAAAAATCTATAGAATAAGAACCTTTAATACAACAAACAATTAATTAAAAACGAAGTGTTCACCACTATACAAACCAGGTTTCAATCCGGGTCCCTGCAATACTTGACTGTGCATTCCAATAAACACCACTGGCAATGGTTTGGTTCCACTGCATTTGAACTGATAGAGTACCGATAACGATACCTTTAATTCGGCACTGGTTTCCCACTGTACTTTTTTTTCGGTACTTTACTCTCTCTGTGATAAAAAAAAATTGTTGTCTTAAAATACTAAATGCCAAATCGGGTATAACAGTGGCATTTCTTCAAAGAGGATTTATTTTCAAAGACCTGGAAGTGTTTGGATAAACTTTTTTTACTCTGTGCACTTTACTCAACCTGGACTGAAATGTTGAAACCGAAGGAATATCAGCACAAAATTGGACTATACACCAATCAGCCACAGCATTAAAACCCCCAACTTAATATTGTTAAGGTTTCCCCTGTGCAGCCAAAACAGCTCTTACCCATCAAGGCATTGTAATAAAAACCTCTAGGGTGTCCTGTGGTGTCTGGCACTTGGACATTTGTGGGGGATTGTTGGTCCTGCATGTTGGAGGGTGGGGCCTCTATTGATTGGACTTGTTCTAGCATGTCCCACAGATGCTCGGATTTAGAGGCCAGGTAACCACCTTGGACTTTGCTGTGTTCCTAAAGTTGTTCCTTGGCAGTTTTTGTGGTGTGTTGGTGCATTGTCCAGCCTCTGGGCCACTGCCATCGGGGAGTGCTGATGTCATGAGCGGGTGTACTTGGTCCACAACGATGTTTGGATGGGTGGTGTGTGTCAAGTAGCATCCATATGAATGCCAGGATCGAAGGTTTCCCAGTAGAACATTGCATTGTAACAAGATGATCAATACTTTTCAGATCACCTTAATGTTGTGGCTGATGGCTGTGTGTGTGTGTGTGTGTGTGTGTGTGTGTGTGTGTGTGTGTGTGTGTGTGTGTGTGTGTGTGTGTATATATATATAAAAAATACCATGCAGTTCTCCTTCTATTGGATTCATACTAAGGTTTCGGACTTAGTAAAAATGAAGAAAACAATCAATCAAGACAGTGGAAAAAACCCAGTTATCTTCATCATGTCCAACTACTTAATTAATTACCTCAAAATGTCTGTGAAGTTGTCAATGCTTTTGTTATTCATAGAGCACAGTGTTGGCTGCAGGAATGCTAACATCAGCTGTGGGCACTGTAGGAAACTTGGCGTTCAGCCTGTCAAACACTGTAATTGCTATGGCTTTTATACTTTGTGTTTGACCAGGTGTTTTACTTTTACGTTATAAATATTGCAGCTTATGTTGCCTTAACTGAATGTGACTTGTTGCAGGGGTGATGGCTCCCTCTTGCTCTTTTGTACTCGCACTATGAGGTACCAAAATATGACAAGAAAAAAAAATTAGGATGAACAGCTACATCATTACAAATCCATAGAGGAATGTACAGTTAATTTTGCTTCAACATTGACACAGGAGTTTAAGAGGTACAAACTTGACTGTAAAATCTAAAAAACACATGATACCATTCAGTCACTCTTCTGCCAAAATGTTAACTTCACTTTATACTGCGTTTGAATTTTTGGCAAGCACAGCTTGTTTTTCAGCTTCACTGTTCTTTATTTATGTGTCTGACAAGTGGATCACAGGTTCATCAGTCTGTAGAGGGCCATTGTCATCTAGCAATTCTGTTTCGGGCACCGATATGTTCTGGTTTTGGTCTAGATCTTCCTGTGATGTCCTGTCAGCCAGGTCCTCATCAATGGCCTTGGAGTCCTCATTTAGCAATGCTGCCCGCTCTGTGATAGAAGTGTTGGAAGGGGCAGTGGTGATATATCCTGTTGTTGTGGATCCACTGCCACTATGGTGAGAACCAGCTTTGGGAGCCATCTGTGGTGGGTGGTGCATCTGCTGGTGAGGCATGGGCATGGGTATTTGCATGGGGTAAAAGTTCTGCAAGTATGGGTAAGCAGGCATGGGGTGATATCCATTGACAGGGATGTAAAGCTGTTGGGGCACCATTGGCCGATGTATTTGACCCTTAATGGGCATGAACTGGGGCTGATGAAACTGTGCACTCTTTTTAGGGCTGGTGTAGCGTGATGCATTTGCTGTGCTCATGCTTATGTTGCTAACAGGGCTGGTGCTGAGAGAGCTGGTCTGGGTAGTGTTGCTGGTGCTAGAAGTCTGAGCAGAGCTGTTATAGTTGGACAGGCTCTCCCAGGAGCGCAGACGTGTGTGGATATCCTTGAAGCGAGGCCTTCTTGTTGGGAATTCACTCCAACACTCCAGCATTAGGGTGTAAATCCAGGCTGGGCAATCATCTGGACAAGGTAGTAGCTGGTGGCTTCGCACCATCTCCATCACATCCTGGTTGGAGTAGCCACAATATGGTTGCAGTCCGTAACTGAAAGTCTCCCACAGCAAGACACCAAAAGACCAGATGTCGGTATCGGTGGAGAACTTACCATACATAAGAGCTTCTGGGGACATCCAACGAACGGGGAAAGGACTTGTGCCCATTAGATTGTAGTAATCAGCAGAATAGACATCTCTGAACAAAGCAAGATCTAAGATCTTGATGCTGAGTTTGTCAAAGACCAGAATGTTACGAGCAGCAAGGTCTTTATGGACAACTTGCTGACTGGAAAGATACTCCATTCCAGCAGCAATCTGGGTGATTACATGAAGGAAATCAGCCTGCTCCAGAGTGGATTTGACTGTCTTGTCATCATCTGAGCTGCCAACATCTGAGTTGGGGGAGCGCATCACCAGATACTCATGTAGGTCACCAAAGCTGGAATAAGTAAAAATCATGCTCATCGGATGCTCTTTGGTAACCACACCCAGCAAACAAACAATATTTTGGTGCTGAAGGTGAAAACGGTGCATGGCTTCTTGGCGAAATTCCTCACAGAGAGTTGTATCAACCTTGTCTTTTAATGTCTTGATGGCCACCACCTGGGTCTGCTCACCAGGTATGGTGCCATGCAGGTGGCCTTTGTAAACCTTGCCAAACCGATCCTCGCCCAGTTCTTCCATAAACCGTACTGCTGACAAGTTGATCTCCCGCAGCTTGGCCTGCAGCAACAAAGCAGTAAACACAAATACATGTCATCAATGTGCATGGCCAACAATAAAACGTGATGCAACATAATGCAAGATTTCTTAATTCAGGTGCACAGAGGTGACTTTTTATTTTATTACTTGGTGTTCAGACCAAAACCAGCACTTTTAAAACACATTTAAAAAAAGCAAAAGCATCTGTATTACTTTGCCTTCAGTGTAGGTGATCCAAGGATTTAGGTTTTAGTAATAGATGAGTTTAAGCAGGATGCGAACTATGAGTGAGCCAGGGGGGAGCTTGGCTTCTCTTAAAAAGACATGGGCTCCACTGAAATCATGATTTGTGAAATTTGGGGGATCTTTAAAATATTGTCAATATACAATACTTTTTTTTGCTATGAATTAACAATTTTTATTGTTATGGCTAATGTGTACAAATATGGCTATTATTCATGTAGGCTAGCCAACTCCTAATATATTAGCCAGATCTGGCCTTTGAGAGCCAAACGTCTGACCCGCGCCCACCTGTCATAACATGAAATAAAGGCAATTTTGACCTCATCCCACACTGTACACAGAGAATAAATTACCACCTTCATTATCGCACCAGCTTATAGAGGGACCAGGAGTTTTTATCTTGTTTAAAAGTCTTTATCAACTTTAATTTATCTTGTGCTTACATGGTGAAAATTCCTTCATGAATCTGTGCTTAATCACAGGACAGTGTTTCCCATCAATTAGTGAGACTCTGGATGCCCACCATAGTCTAACTTGCTGCACTGCAGTCCCATATTGTCCCAAAAGTATTTATCACCTCTCATAATAGCACTTGCCTATCTGTTACTATGGAGTTTAAATTTGATAATAATCAATAAACCTGATGACGTGATTTTCCTTTACCAGCTGAAACAGTGAGAACGCTGTAGGGGGAACAAGAGGGTGCAAGGGAGAGAAAGTGAAAGGGAAAGAAAGAGAGTGCACAGGAAAGAAATGCCCCCTCACTTGTGTGTATTCTCTTCATGTCTGTGACATATTCTACACATACAGACATTAACCCCCCCCCATACACACAGACACACACAGACACACACAGACACACACACACACACACACAAATGAAGGGCATTTCCTAATATAGCATTAATATCAGTCTGAAACTTTGAGCATATCAGACAGAATATGAATAAAATCCCCCTATGCTCATGAGACTCTGTACTATGTGTGTGTATTACCTGATATTTTTGTTGATTGAGCAGTGATAGCTCCATCTCTTGGCTCGGTGAGCTGCTGAGCTGGCAGCGAGGGGGTGTGTTAATCGATGTCTTTTGCTTATTGCGACACATGCAAACCAGGAAGAAGAGGCAAGCGATGATCAATGGAATGACTACTGCAGGTATTAGAATGAACAGGATCTCCTTCCTGGGGTTCTCTGGAGGATCTGGGGATAGGAAGATAATAGAGATAGTAGCAAGTCATGTTCTCTGATTTGTAATGCATTCATTTTAACAGTATTAATTGATTTTGCTTTGAACATATTATCTGTGTTATCAACATGCTACTACTACCACCTTTACCACACCTACATGTTCTACTGCTGCCAGTACTATGTGTAATAGTAATCTCCAGTGCTTTTAACACCATTCAGCCACTGCTACTGGGGGAGAAGCTGCGGGTGATGGGTGTAGACGACACAATGATCTCCTGGATTACTGACTACCTGACAGGCAGGCCACAGTTTGTCCGTATGGGCAGTGTTCTGTCTGATGCGGTGGTTAGTGATACAGGAGACTGTACTGTCTCCTTTCCTGTTCACCTTATACACCACTGACTTTCAGTACAACACCGGGTCGTGTCACCTGCAAAAGTTTTCTGACGACTCGGCTGTTGTTGGGTGTATAAGTGAGGGACAGGAGGAGGAGTACAGGGCACTGGTGGACAACTTTGTGGAGTGGACTGGACAGAATCACCTGCGGCTGAACATCAGCAAGACCAGAGAGATGGTGATAGATTTCAGGAAGAAGAGGAAGACGGCTTTCCAACCTCTGTGCATTCTGGGAAGGGATGTGGAGGCGGTGGAGGATTATAGATTATAGATAGATAGATAGATAGAAATACTTTAATGATCCCAGACTGGGAAATTATTTGTATGAGGTACCTTGGTGTTACCATCAACCACAGACTGGACTGGAGATCTAACACTGAAGCTGTGTACAAGAAGGGGATGAGCAAACTTTACTTCCTCAGGAAGCTGAGATCCTTCAACGTGTGCAGCAAGATGTTGGAGATCTTTTATCAGTCTGTGGTGGCCAGTGTACTTTTCTTTGCTGTGGTTTGTTGGGGAAGCAGCATCGGAGCCAGCGACACCAACAGACTCAACAAACTGATCAGGAGGGCTGGCTCTGTGATTGGCTGCAAACAGGACACTCTGGAGGCTGTGATGGAGAGGAGGACACTGAAAAAACTGTTATCCATCATGGATAATCCTCTACACCCTCTCCAACTCACACTGGTCAGACAGCGGAGCACCTTCTCCGGAAGGTTGCTTCAGCTTTGCTGTCGTAGCAACAGATACAGGAAATCTTTCCTGCCACAAGCCATCACTTTGTACAACAACTCTCTCACCTCTGCCTGACAGAGAACTCTGCTCTCTCTACTGTTTTGTTGTATATATTATTATTGTTTATTGTTTATAGCACACTGTGCACTATATATATACACTATGTATATATTGGATTCCATGTATGTTATGTACGAAGTGTTTTATTTGCGGACCCACAACTGCTGTAACAAAATAATTTCCCAGTCTGGGATCATTAAAGGAATTCTATCTATCCATCTATGTAATACATACACATAGTGGAATGGATTCATTACTGCAACAGTGTCTGAATGTTTTTGAATTAAATCTGTGGAACAATTAGAACCTCTCTGTTACTATTTGGCATAGCTGGTCATCTACTCATTTCTGCCTGTTCTGTCACTAGCCATTCTCACCTAATCAGCTCCACACACCTGTTCTCTCAGCTGTTCCTCATCACCAATCAACCCAGTATATATCCTCCAGCCTCACACACACTCATTGCCGAATTATACTTTGTCATTTACGCAAGACTCTCCAGAAATTCTCTCCAGACTGATTTCCCGCTGCCAACCCTGCCTGCCTCTGACCAATTCATCTCGTCTGATCCGGTAAACTCACCTGCCTTCTGTCCTTGGCTTTAAACTTTTCTGATACAGAGTTTTCCAGTAAGCTTGCCTCTGGCTTGGAGACACTCACTACTTTGCCATGCTTGCTTTTGTAGGTGCACTGCATAAATGTTCCATCTGCTGGTGTTCGCTGTCATGCCTGTCTGGTACTGTAGCTTTCATTGTACTGTATTACAGTTGTGTCTGGGCTGATTCCATCACACACACAACAAATTCCCTGCCTAATTCAGCCTGCTGCTGATTCTACTGAATTTGGTCATTAAACTGCTTATCAACTATTCCTGGTTTCCAGCATGCTACATTTAGGTCCTAACTCTGCACATTATACTGAATGTTAATGCCTTCAGTTTTGCCAGGGTTGTGTATCAGTCAAGTATTTGAGTACAGGTCACAACTGTTTGTCAAACTGGCAAAGTGTGTCAGTTTCATAGTTTTACTGACACTACATGTTAAAATATTCCACAACTCTTGAATGTCGCAGTAACTCATTTGGTAAAGCCTCTGCCCTACGTTCAGAATCTGTGTTCTTGCCACAGTGGCCCAGGGTTTGAATCCACCTTGAGGGTCTCCCCTCTCTACTCTTTCTTTTCTTATCAAAATAAGCCATGAAAAGGCCAAATGAAGTCCCAATCCTTTTACACGATGTTTGTTTTTTCTTAATGTTTTTACTGGTCTTAAAATGCTTTTTTAATGTCTTTTAAATAACATTTTTATGTCTTTCAATGTAATTTGTGTGTGCCTGTAAAGCACTTTGGGTTGCCTTGTGTCTGAATTGTGCTATACAAATAAACTTGCCTTGCCTTACACCATCATTAAACTTTTTACACAAAAATCGATATGCTGTCCAGCTCAGGGGCCAACAGGTTAGAGCATGTCAGGGCCGGCTCTATACAGGGGCAAGAGGGGTCAGAGCCCTAAACTGTGTGTACTGGCATGTATCTTTTACACTGCCAATTTTCATGCAGTTTCTGAATGTATAAAAATACAAAGTGTGTGAACATGTGTACTGGTACACATCTTTAACACCATGCACGCAGTTTTTAAAATTGTGTTAGGATTACAGCTATAGTTTAAAAAACCCTTTACTGTGATTAAAAAGTGGTGCATGAGTTACCCTTGTTTTTAACTCTCTTCTGTAATTATGTTATCATGTAAATAAACCAATACACAATCTAAACATACATAAACAAAGATTGTTTTCCTGTATAATAGCGAAATTAGAATCCTTCAGGTGTAACTGGAACTGTAAGGGCTGTAGTAGCTATATGTGATGGCTGTGGCACATGATACAATAGCTGCATTAGTGTTGCGAGAGGACATTCCCACTGTGCAATTCAGGCTAGAGCAAGTTTTTAAGGACCATACCGATGTTCTGGCCCATGATAACTACTCATCAAGCAGAGGGGAGTTTGTTCCACCACTTAGGTGCCAGAACAGAGAAGAGTTGTGTCTTCACTGAGTGGGCTTTGTTTGATCTCAGTGATGGCCGTACCAGCCGGCCAGCTGATGTAGTAGAGCGAAGTGGTCGCGCTGTGCACTGTGGTCTGACCAATGTCTGGAGGTAGACACCATCATCTTGAATTGGATGCGGGCCACAACAGTAAGCCAGTGGAGGTCACGGAGGAGGCGGGTCACAGTCAGAATTTGGGTAGACTGACAATTAGGCGTGCTGCACTTTTCTGGATATGCCGCAACAGTTTAGTCACAGAGGCTGGGAGTCCAGCCAAGAGCAAGATGCAGTAGTCCAGACGGGAGATGACCAGTGTTTGGACCAGGAGTTACGTTGCATCCTTGGTGAGGAAAGGCCGTTTCCTGCGGATGTTGAAGAGGGCAACTCTGCAGGATCGGGCCGAAGCAATGATGTTGGGGGCTCAAGACAGTCTGTTGTTGAGCATTACGCCCAGGTTCCCCGCAGTCGACGGAGGCGATACTGTGACATCCTTGACAGTGAGTGACAGGTCCATGCGAGGGCAGTCTTTCCCCAGGGTAAAGAGGAGCTCTATTTTACTAAGGTTGAGTTTGAGGTGGTGCACGGCTTTCCAAGTGGAGATGTCTGCCAGACATTCCAAAATGTGCATTGCAAAGTTGGTGTTAATACATTTACATACATTTTATTTGTTTGATGGCGCCTTTCAAGTCAAGTCACCCTGACATAAAAAGAAAAGTGTAGTGCACAGTTACCAGTCAGAGTGAGTATGCCAGTTTGAACAGGTGGGTTTTGAGTTTGGATTTGAATGTTGTGATGGAGTCTGACTGTCTTATGTGTGTGGGGGGAGGGAGTTCCATAGTCTGGGTGCCGAGCAGCTGAAGGCTCCGGCACCCATGGTACTGAGGCGTGATGTGGGGATGGTTAGCAGTCCAGCAGAGGTTGAGCGGAGGGTGCGAGAGGGGCTGTATTCGTGAAGGAGGTTGCAGAGGTAGGTGGGGGCTAGATGGTGGAGAGCTTTGTATGTGAGGAGGAGGTTTTTGTAGTGGATGCGGTATTGTACAGGGAGCCAGCGAAGTTAGATGAGAATAGGGGTGATGTGGTCAGATGATTTAGTGCGGGTGATAATCCGGGCGGCTGAGTTCTGGATGATTTGCAGTCTGTCGATGAGTTTGGTGGGTAGTCCGGTGAGGAGGGCATTGCAGTAGTCGATGCGGGAAGTGACAAATGAATGAACCAGGATTTCGGTGCTAGACTGGGACAGTGATGGGCGGAGTCTGGAGATATTTCGGAGGTGGAAGAAGGCAGTCCGGGTGATGTTTTTGATGTGGGGTGCAAATGAGAGGGTGCTGTCCAGAATGACGCCGAGGCTCTTGACTTGTGGGGAGAAGGGTATAGGGAATCCGTCGATGATGATGGGTGGATGTGGAATGTGGAGCAGAAGTCGGTGAATTCAGATGAGTGCAGCTTCTCTGGGTGGATGCTGAAGTCACCCAGGAAAATGAGTGGTTTGCCATCGTCAGAGGAGCAGCTTAGGAGGGCATCAGGGCATTAGTTACTAGTGCCCCCTCGATGGACTCCCGCAGAGAGACTCCCTCAGTCTTTGTTCGACAATCTTTGTTCAGCTGTCCTGGCACTGCAGCTGACGCTGTAGTGACTGGCCTATATGTGCTAGACGTACCTCATGCTGGCTTGGCTCTGCCCTGCAATCACGCCTATTTGACACAGCTGACTTGGCCAAAACTGCCTGATAATACTCAGCTTCAACAGTTTCACTGTTCATCTAGACAAGAATAAATATTTCAGCTAACCTTCCTCACTTAATGCCTAAACACTGGATCTACAATTTCTTCTTACTCAGCAGCAGTAGTTTCACAGCTTCTACTCTCTGGACAAAATGTAACTGAACAGGAGAGAACTAGTAGTAGTTTTATAATATCTATAATTCTATTTCCCTCTATCCAGGAATGACCAAAGTTGTTCATTATGTACGCAAATGTTAGCTTACTTCATTGTACACCACCCACATTTTAAAAGGAATCAGCATCTTTGATATGAATTCGATTGAGTTAGTCAATTTGCAAGAGAAATCCTTTGTTGGAAAAGCTCTGTATGAAATTAAAATTTTCTCTAAAGCATCTGGTCTGGATGTAAATCTGGAAAAAAAAAAGTTGAATTGTTTTCTCTCTTTTTACTATAGCTAATACTCAAACCATTCCTGTAAAAACTGAAATACAATTTCTAGGTATAACAACATCTAAAGGTATGAACAAAAGAGAACTAATTAATATAGAAGAGAAAATGGATAAAATGGAGAAATCTCTTGGCTCACTGGCTCATTTATGGGGCCCGTGAGAACTTAGAAGGTATATAATTGCCTTAAATAAAGGTCTACACTGCTTAAAAGTGTACAGTGACCATAAACTACATCACCCACAATGCATGTCGATTTTGTGACCTACGAAATGCTACTAGATCGCAGTGTTTCCATATCGGCGAGTGGTGGAGTTTAACAAGATATACAAATCACAACATGTCCAAGAAGAGAAAAAGTGATGCAGAGGGAAGGCAATTTAAGGAAAGATGGGAAAGGGAATACGTGCTCGTGCTTCAAGGAGAAAAAACGGTGTGTTTTCTGTGTTATGTGGCAGTGTCCGGTGATGGAGGAGTACAATTTAGGTCAGCATTTTGACATCACACACGGAGCATGTCAAGTATGCCAAAGAAAAGAAACATAAAATTGTCTGAAAATTAAAAGGCAGACTGAAATTGTAGAAGAATGTGTTCACAAAAGCCACAGCCAAAAATGATGCAGCAGTGAAAGCTAGCTTAATTGTGGTTGAAGAAATTGCCCGAACGACCAAGTGTTTTTTGGAACGTGCATTTCTGAAAAGGTTTATGCTAGCTCTGTGTGGAAAGCTTTTGGAACTTGATGATATAATGACCATGGTCAAGAAAACAATGAACTTTATTTTGGCATGTGGCCTGAAGGATGTCCTACTAGTTGTACGTGTAGCAATGTATTCAGTGTGTTTACAGGTGTATGTGTTCATGCAGCCAAATGTTTACTGTAAAACCATCAAAACCATCTCTCATTAGTTGAATGTATGCCCTCTGAAATGTTGCCCCCACATGTTTTAGCACAATTACTCACAATTATTTGTTGTACTCATTCAACTTTGACAAAAAAGTTTTGGACAAAGTGAAAATTAGTTTGACACCCCTGCTCTATACTGTTCCATATACCATGGTGCTTATTCCAGAAAACTGTAGGGTTGGAATTTTTTGATGAGCTGTGACTGGGAGGAACCTATCAAGCTATCGAAGTCCACAGACAAATTTTGCTTAACTGGAAAATTATATTTAACCCCAAATTGAAACCACATGCTGCCACCTTGTGGAATAATAGGATGATTACTATCAGTAGGAAGTTTGTTCAAACAAGAGGGGCACAAAAAAAAAGATTTTATGTTTTGATTTGATGGATGAACATGGCCAGTTCACACAGTTCAGTTGATTTATTGAAAAGTTTAATGTTACTGGCTCCTATAGGGAAGTCTGTCACATTAGTAAAGCTATTCCAGCTCCCTTAAAGGAGAACTTCGGTCAATTTCAACATGCAGCTTTATTGCTCATCTACCCTTGACTTGCCAGTACCAAAAACGCGAACACATTTGGTCCACCCCTTACAGGGCTCCTTGAACGGAGAGTTAGCATTGACAGCTAACAGCGTGGGGTAACAACTTTACACTGTGTTTTAAGCATCTTAACATGCTCCAAATATCACCCCAAAAGCTATGCAACATCAGCAGACACCTTACAACACAGCACTGTAGTGTGTATGGCTCAAAATGAATAAAAAAGTGGTTAAAACATTGTGTTTGTGCAAGCAGCTACAAACCGTTTGTTGACATCCCTTCTTGTATATGAGGTTTAATTTTGAAGTAGAACCATGTGGATTTTGCTTAGAAGAGCCTGAAATTATCAATCATTTTAATTTTTGTTTTTGCTCAGTTACATTGTAGTTTTGGCAGGATCTGTTTAGGTGGTTAAACATTGGCTGACTTTAGACCTATTTGTGTTGTTGCGTTATCGTTTTCTGCCGCTCAAAATAGCAATCCACCGTCAGTGGGCCTGGTCACACCGAAGTTTTATGACCAACATGGGCAGGGGTGCACAGGTGAGCAGCAGTATAAATAAATAAATTAATTAATAAATGAGAGAGAGAGAGAGAGAGGGAGAGAACAAGATGAGCTCCTTAAGATTATCTCTTATTTTTGTCTTGAAGTGAGATAAACTTTCAATTTTGTATCAAATTTTGAAGAGGAAACACTTTTACAGGAATTACCTCTTGAGGAAATCCGTCTGAACAGAAGACTCCAGCCAACTGACCAACTGACAGTTGACCAAACTGTCCTGAAGACAACAAACACACACGGATAACAAGCAAAGAAGAGGAACACAGCCAGAGAAGCAAGTGAGTGAGAGCACCAGAGACAATACAGCCTGCACAAGGACATATAAGAACAAAACAACTACCTACAAACTAATTTAAGTTAGTTTGGGGTTAAAGCTTAAAGCTGACAGCTAGCTAACAGCTAGCCAACAAGATCGAAAGCCTTAACAACGGTTACTAAGGAGTTGGAACAACAACAACAATGCAGCATCAGCAGAGTCCTGGAGCCTCAGACACAGCCCATAAAGAGGCTGTTCCTCTATTGTACACACAGGAACCTCAAAAATGAAAGTGCCAGGAAGGCACATAAACAGAAAATATTGAAGGAAAGACCAGAGACACTCTTCTCTGACTCCTACAAGAACGGGGACATCAGCAACCTGATCTTCTTCACAGAGCAGCCACTGGCATGGCACTCTGCTATAAAGACCCACTACCCTTCTGTGAAGAAGGAGGGCATCTGTCATGGCTGGAAGCTGAAGGTCAAAGAAGCAGAAGACCCAGACTCCCCCATGACATCAGTAAACAACTACAAGAATGGGACTGTCATGGTGCAGGGAAACCTCAGGCAGTCTGAGATGGACTTTCCCCTCATAAAGGAAAGAGCCCAGCAGGAGAAGAGCCCCCCGGCTGAAGACATCCATACCCTACCAGACACAGACACCACCTCCACCCCCACCTACCCTCCTGCTGACCAGAAGAGTGAGCCCCCCAGCTCTGAACACGCCCAGGACCCCCAGCTGACCTCCATCATCACAGACATGAAGGTGAAGTTCTGTGAGCTAGAGAGAGAGCTGGTCCAGCTGAGAGAGCTGACCAGCCATCAGCTGAGCCAGGAGGAGACCTGCAACCTCAGCACGGAGCTGAGCAGACTGAGGCAGGACAGGGACAAGGACCAAACCGAACTGAGCACCCTGAGGACTGAGATCAGAGAACTGCAGCAGCACCAGGAGAACCACGTGGCAGCGCTGTGCGCCCTGACAGAGGAGGTGAAGGAGCTGAGACAGGAGAGAGAGAGCCACAGGAGAGAGCTGGCCTCTCTGTCACAGAAACTCCAGGAGACATACAGAGTCACCCTGGACCTCACAGGACAGCAGGACTCACACCAAGACCACAACCAGGACCCTGGGAGCTCCACCCAGAGACACCTGGACCGAGAGGCTCCGCCCACCCAGAGACACCTGGACAGAGAGACTCCATCCACCCAGAGACATCTGGACAGAGAAACTCCGCCCACCCAGAGACACCTGGACAGAGAGGCTCCATCCACCCAGAGACACCTGGACAGAGAGGCTCCGCCCACCCAGCAGCTCCCCTCCAACCCAGAGACCAACACCACACCCAAACCCCCCCCCCAGCCCACCTGTGGACTCCACCCGTCCATCCAGACCAGCACAGAAGCCAGTCATCCTAATTGACTCCAATGGAAAGTCCTTAAATGAAAAGAAACTCTTCCCCAACCACGAAGTGGCCAAACTCTGGTGCCCAACCAGCCAACATGCCATGGAGCTGCTGTCAGAGGAGCGTCTGGGTTCTCCGAGTCACATCATCATCCACACCGGCACCAATGAGCTGAGGACGCAGCAGGAGAGAGTGTCAGAGTCACTGATAGAAAAAGCCTCCAGCACCTTCCCCAACAGTAGAGTGGTTGTATCAACCCTACTGCCCAGGAAAGACTTCCACCCAGACACCATCCACAGGATCAACAGCAGCATCTCCAGAGACTGCGTCCTGAGGCCCAACGTCCAGCTGGCCCCACAAGGGCAGCAACGAACCCCCTCACACCCGACCAGAGCCCCTCCTGCCCCCAGGAGCCCCATCACGACACCGTCACCAGGAGCCACACCCTGGCCCACTGAGCTACACTCAGGTGGTGAGGAGAGCAGCAGACCCCCCACTTACCCCTCCAACCTCCAACCTCACCCCTACACCTGCACACAGCCAGCTGAGAGACATCCAGCACATGCTCAGCCTGCTCTGCTCCCACCTGATAAGTCAAAGACAGTAGACAACCCTAGAGTGTTTACTTATCTATTTTATATTATTATAATTATTTCATCATTATATTTATATATATTTTTTTGTTTTTATTATCTATTATTGTACATATTTACTTATTTATTTATTCATCCATGTTAAAGGGTTATAATATTATTAGGTCCAGATATCTAACATGTTCAAAAACTGACCTCTTCATTGACAATAGGATTGGAAGTTTATCTCATTTTAAGACAGAATGCTACATGTTGAGTTTTAAACCTCATGACGTCCAAGTCTTTTGTAATCTCATGTTGGAACATCCAAGGTCTGAGGTCTTCTGCTTTTGGCCTTAAGAGCAGAACCGCAGACTTTAAGAAAGAGATAGAAAATTCAGATATCATTGTTTTGCAGGAGACTTGGAATAGAGGAGATAGGCCAACTGGTGGTCCTTTAGGTTATAGAGAAGTCATTTCCCCATCAACCAAACTGAAAAGTGTAAGCCAAGGCAGAGATTCAGGAGGGATGTTGATCTGGTACAAGACGAACCTCATACACTCAATCGAATTACTCAAAAGGAGATTTTTCAATTTGGATCAAAATAAAAAAAGAGGTTGTCTCAACAGACAGAGACATATTCATGTGTACAGCCTATATCCCCCCATCAGAGTCCCCTTATTATAATGAAAACAGCTTCTCCAACCTTGAAGATGAGATCAGCTTCTACCAGACACAAGGAAACGTGCTGATCTGCGGTGACCTTAATGCCAGAACAGGCACAGAACCAGATCTGATCAATGCACAGGGAGACAGACATATACCTGGCCAGATCAACATCCCCTCTCCTTCACAACGAAACAGAAACAACTTTGACAAAACCGTCAACAGAAACGGGCAGCAACTGCTGCAGTTGTGTCACATGCTGGGTCTGTACATCGTCAACAGTCGGCTTCGAGGGGACTCCTATGGTCTCTACACTCACAGCTCTCCTCTTGGCAACAGCACTGTGGACTACAGTATTACAGACCTGGAGCCCTTCAGTGTAAGAGCATTCACTGTCAGCCCCATCACACCCTTATCTGATCACAGCAAAATCACCCTATACATTAGTAAGACACCAACTGACTCCCATGTAGCAGAACCCAGTAAACTCAACCCCTCAAAACAACCTTATAGCTGGACAAGCAATAGTAAGGATGACTACCAGAGAGCCATCGGTCATCCAACAGTCCAATCTCAGTTAGACCATTTTATCACCACCTCATATCCCCACAGTAACGACGGCCTGAACCAGGCTGTGCTGGATATTAACTCCATATTTGACAGCACAGCATATCTATCCAATCTGAAAAAATCTGAGTATCACAGTTCAAACTCAGATAATGAAAAGTGGTTTGACTCTGACTGCAGGTGTCTGAGAAAAACACTCAGGAAATTATCCAATGAAAAACACCGACAACCTGACAATCATGAGCTCCGCCTCCAGTACTGGGAAACATTGAAATCATATAGAAAAACACTGAGAGCTAAAAACAACAACACAATCTGCTCTTGTTTTGTAGATTTCAAGAAAGCATTTGACTCAATTTGGCATCATGGTCTGTTTCTAAAATTACTGGAAAAAGGTATTGGTGGAAAAATCTACGATATTATTAAGACAATGTATATAAATAATAGATGTGCTGTCAAAATTGGAACTAGGGAAACAGACTTCTTCCCCCAAAGTAGAGGAATGAAGCAGGGCTGCAGTCTGAGCCCCACCCTGTTCAATATCTACGTCGACGAACTGGCCAAATCCCTGGAGGAGTCAGAGATCCCTGGTCTCACCCTCTCTGACAAAGAAGTCAAATGTCTACTGTTTGCAGATGACCTAATACTGCTCGCTCCATCAAAGGAGGCTTTACAAAAGCAGCTAGATCACCTGCAAATGTT
Source organism: Diplodus sargus (assembly GCA_903131615.1). Classification (NCBI taxonomy): domain Eukaryota; kingdom Metazoa; phylum Chordata; class Actinopteri; order Spariformes; family Sparidae; genus Diplodus; species Diplodus sargus. The sequence continues at coordinate 111,474 of CAEMYA010000029.1, forward strand.
CTGTCAGACCTGGGCCCTGACTGTTAACCTGGAGAAGACAAAAGTCATGGTCTTCCAGAATCGATGCAAGAGTCAGAAACATCCCCACAGGTTCCACCTGGACTCTACAGACATAGAACACACACACAGCTACACATATCTAGGGCTAAATATCACATCAACGGGAAATTTCAATCTGGCCATCAAGGATCTCAGAGAAAAAGGCAGAAGAGCTTTCTGGACTATAAAAAAGTCCTCAAACATAGACATCCCTGTCAAAATCTGGATCAAAATATTTCAATCAATAATTGAACCAATTGTATTGTATGGTAGTGAAGTGTGGGGCCCTCTCATGAACCAAGACTTCCAAAAATGGGAAAAACACCCAATTGAAAGTTTGCACACGGAGATCTGTAAGAGCATCCTCAGAGTCCACAGGAACACCCCCAATAACGGATGCAGAGCTGAACTCGGCCAATTTCCCCTTTTAATTCGGATCCAAAAAAGAGCAACAAAGTTCTACCAACACCTCAGAACCAGCGAGCCCAGCTCCTACCACTACAAAGCCCTACAATGCCAAGAGGAGAGCAAAGAAGGGAGTCCCCTCAGCCAGCTGGTCCACAGGCTGAGCTCCAACAG
>CAEMYA010000029.1:117771-128215 GCA_903131615.1 Diplodus sargus
TAACAAACCTAAATATCCCTGACGTTCCACCTTCAAACAGCCTCATTTGGCCATCAGTGAAAATGCTTCTTAACCTCCCACTTTTCTATAGGAACACATATTTCCTACGGGCACTGCACTAGTCACTTTAAACGACTGGTTACAGGTTGCTGTGGCAACATGATTAACCCTTGTGCCCTCCTCAAAAAACTTCCTCTAAGCACCTTTGTGGCAAAAATGTACATGCACAAAAAAACTGCAGTGAAATCAGCATACATCTACATTTTTTTCTGCTTTTTTTTTTTCATAAATCACTTAAACAACTTCAGACTTACTCAAAACTACCAACCATTCAATAATTTTCAGTATTTTAACCCTTTAAATGCCGGTTTTATTATTTGAATTATGGATTATTTATTACAAAAAAAACACAAAAAAAGTATTATTTTCCATATAATAAGTAGTAGGCTGATGGGGCTTTGGTGGTTGTTAGAGTCTTGAATATGTCAAAGATTACAAACAAAATTGATTTGATTGCATCAGTATTTTTTATGTAGTAACAGATGCTTCCTCTAACCACCTTTGTGGCAAAAATGTACACGCACAAAATCTGCCATAAAAACCTCATACGTCAGTATTTTTTTCTGCTTTTTTTTTGCTTGAATCCCTTAATCAACTTGTTCCCTGATCAAAATGATCAAATGTTTAATAATTTTCAGGATTTTAACCCTTTAAATGCCAGTTTTATTATTTGAATTACTAATTATCTATTAAAAAAACACAAAAAAAGGATTATTTTCCATATAATAAGTAGTAGGCTGATGGGGCTTTGGTGGTGATTAGAGTCTTGGATATATCAAAGATTAACAACAAAATTGATTTCATTGCATCAGTATGTTTTATGTAGTAACAGATACTCCCTCTAACCACCTTCGTGGCCAAAAATGCCCCATTGACTTCCATTCAAACCACATTTTTTAATCTCACTGCCATAACAGTATAAAACCATGCATTCTGTAATGTCAGCATGCCATTTTGAAGAAAAGTAGTGATATTTGACATTTTTGTTGTATTTCACCAAATTCAACCATTTTCCCATTGTAGGCCGATGCATGAAAATCTTGTATTTTTGCCAGGTACATTATGGAGCCCGGTGACTACCAGGGCCGTGTGTGTGTTCGGTCCTGCAGCATGTAACCTAGCGTTCCCTACAAATGCACACTTGGTGGTGGAAGACCTCTTTTTCAGGCCTCTGCACAAGCAGCACACACCTCTCCTTCTAGTGGAGCTGGTCAATGGCGCTGTCAGGATGAGAAGTCCCATGTATGCCCGAATCTCTTGGGCATCCACATCACTCCATCCTGACACTCAACGCCTCCCATATAAGTTTGTCATTTGCAAAATGAGCTGGATGATCTCAGGGAAAAAAAAAAAAAAAAAAAGGCCAAAAGATGATGCTACATCATGGATTCTTGATATCGCATATCTCCTGGGCCCTGGCATCATGCCGGTGGGTGCCTACATGTAGCACAGAGTCTCAGCATGAGATGGAGACCACACATTTGCACGCCCACTGACTTTTAGGATAGACAGGATCCTCAATGCCCACTTCACTCTCAGAGGATGGGTCAGAGGCACTCAGAGAGGTGGAAGACTCCAGTGAGCCTTCTGTGTCAGACTCACCCTCGAAGCTGGTGTCTTCCTCGGATGAATCCTGCAGCTCGCTGTCAAAGGCTGCATGACCATTTCTAATGCCTCTCCTCTTCTGAAATGCATTTCATTTTTGCTCCTTCTCTGCTCGCTACTGAAATGACCCCTCAGACAAGTTGCATGATTATCTTTGGCTTTGAAAGCAGCCAGGTGCATAAACACACTAACAGTTGTTTTTGCTTTGTTTCTGATTAGAGCAAAGGCATGTTTTCAATCAAGCACCTTTTCAAAGACACATGAAACACCTTTTTTCACCCCTGACATGATCAGTGTGTGCATGCTTCTCTCTCCAGACCATCTCACAAACGCACCCTCTCTATTGAGCGGGTTATTTAAACGCATGAATTTCGCTTCTCTCCCTCTGGCTCGTCAATGCTGCCGTTGCTCAGTCACAACCCGGCACCTCTAACGAAAGCAGCCATTCCGTCATCTCTTCTTGAAGTGAAATTGTCACTCAGTGTTATGTATTCCAGAATCCATTCCCGGGAAACCGGGAACTCCTCCGCTCATAACATTAACAACCCGGGCCCATCCGCTTCAACTTCTGACACGGCTCTCACTGCCCCGCTCCCTGCTGACGTCACACCCCAAAGGACTCTGGGAACTGCAGTTCCAGCTCCAACAATGGGCTCTCGGTTTCTGCCCCCTGCAGCTGCAATTCCTGATTCCCTCAGGAACCAAATTCTAACAAGCCAGGACGTAAATCTGGTGAAGATCCTGTTATGCGGTTCCGAATCTGCCGACAAAAGATTTGTGGATTGCGGGGATTTTTCCGTAGTTCTCAAAGATAGCGATCCAAGACTGTCAAAAACTCTAACTATGGCAGAATTCAATGTTGCCTTTGGTGTCTTCAGAGACACCATATGCGAAATATATCCACAAGGCAGGGAAGAACTTGACACCCATTTGGCTATAATCTCAGACCTTGGTCTCTCATGCGGTGGTTCTCTCTTTTATGAATTCCACAAATCCTTCTCTGCCAAAGCTGCCATGTACATTCAGAAATTCAATCAGAGACTGGATTGGTCCGTAGTCGACCTGCCCCTAATCAGCAGACATTTTACTGGGCATAAAACTCTAGCCTGCTCTATCTGTGGTTCCTTCTCCCACACAACCTCCCTCTGTCCAAGAACCGCTTTTCAAGATCTGTCCACCCCGAAGCCTCAGCCAAAAAATCCTGTGTTAAATCCAGTAAATCATCATCCAAAGCGACAGCTAGTGTGGAGACAGCCACCCACGCTCTGTGTGTCCCCGGAGGCTTCGTACTGCAAAATCGGGGAAATAAACGAGAAGCATCCTTCGACTCCAGTGAATGTTCCAGCTCTCTCCAAACCTCTTTCAAATCACCCTAACCGATGCTTTGTCAATTATCTCATTACTGGGCTAGTCCATGAATTCCTAGCAGGTCTATGCTGGCTCCCAAAAGCGATCCATGTCTTTAAGAACCTGCAGTCTGCTCTCAAGGAGCCAGAAATGGTAGATGAGCTCCTAGCAAAAGAGGTGAAAAAGGGCTACATGATAGGTCCATTGTCAAAATCCCCCTTTTCCATCTTCAGAGTAAGCCCAATAGGTGTCACTACCAGGAAATATTCAAACAAAAAACGTCTCATCATTGATCTCTCAGCTCCTCATAATTCTTCCATTCCGAGTATAAATAGCTTAATCCCTCAAGAGCCCTTTTCCTTGTTCTATGCCTCTGTAGATAATGCTGTGCAGATGATTAAGTCAGCAGGGGTTGGTGCATGGCTGGGGAAAGCAGACATCGTAGATGCCTTCAAAGTCATGCCACTACATCCCTTGCAATGGCATCTTTTCGGTGTAAAATGGCGTTCCAAGTTGTACTTCTCGGTTAAATTGACATTTGGTTGCCGCAGTAGCCCTCGCATTTTTGACACCCTGTCAGAAGCATTATGCTGGATCCTCTACAACATCTGCAAACTCCCTTTCGTCTTGCATCTTCTAGACGATTTTTGGTAGTTGACTTTTCCTTTCATCCCCGCTAGCTCGCAGCATCTCCATTGTCAAAAGCCTTTTCCATGAGTTAGGTGTACCTCTTTCAGAAGAGAAAACAATAGGCCCTAGCATGCGCTTAGAATTTCTCGGCATTACCCTTGATAGCATGCTAATGCAAGCATCTCTGCCACAAGAGTTGACTCGCATCAGAGAAGCTATCAAATCCTGGTCTACCGCTGCTTTTTTCTCTAAAAGAGGTCTTTTATCTCTATTAGGCCACCTTAACTTTGCTATGCGCATCATTCCGCAAGGTCGTTCTTTTGTATCACGCTTGTTAGAATTGGCTAATTCCGTTCAAAGTGACACTGTAGTTTTAGACGAAGGCTGTCGCTCAGATCTGCATTTCTGGGGCTTGTTATGCAATGAATTGAACGGCATTTCTTTCTTTTACAATGACTTTGTGGAGTCTTCGGATTCCCTCCAGTTTTTCACAGATGCGGTCCCTTCCGTTGGTTTTGGGGGGTTTTACAATAACGAATGGTTCGCAGACATCTGGCCACCTGAAATGCAGTCCCTTTGTGACGAATCCAAATCCACTGCTCTTTATGAGCTTTACCCTATCGTTGTCGCTTGTTCGCTATGGAGCAGTAGATGGACCAGGAAACAAATTATGGTGTTTTGTGACAACGCTGCTACAGTACAAATAATCAATAAGGGGCGCTCTAAAATACCAATAATTAACAGTCTCATGCAACGTTTAACTTGGACATGCGTTCTAAACAACTTCATTCTGCGAGCTACCTTCATTCCTGGTCATGAAAATTGTGTAGCTGATGCTCTCTCCCGCTTTAAATTTTAAGGAGTTCAAAACTATGTGTCCCCAGGCCAAGCCCTCCAGCACGTCATGCCCGCCATTCAGTCAGATGACTCTAGATTAAGTTAGTCCAAGCCTCTGCAGGATCTCCTGTCCTCTGCCTCCAAATACATGAGACTTGGTTTAGCAAAAATTACTATTAAAGCATATGATTCAGCTTGGTATTTCTTCTCTTCCTTCTGTGCCAACCTCATCCTTAGTCCTATACCAGTAGACATCTCAGTAGTTTGTGCATTTATTGTATTTTCATTTGAGTCCCACAATCTTCCAATGCAAAGTATAAAAGCCATGCTAGCTGGGATTCAGTTCCACTTAAGATGCCATGATCCAGCATTCCAGAGCCTTCTTGGGAATCCTTCCATCCAGCTGCTCCTCAACGGCCTCAAAAAGGCACGTCCTCCATGATAAAAGACTGCCTCTCACCATTTCACTGGTGCATAAGTTGGTGTCAAGATTAAGACAAGGGTGTTTTTCACCTTACATTGATGTTCTATTGGAAGCGGTTCTGCTAATGGCTTTCTTTGGGTTTCTCAGGTGTGGTGAATATACGACCAGATCTTTCTCCTTTAATCCACAGCACGATCTCACTCTCTCTGATTTAACCACAGAAGATCACATGTACTCTACATTTCTGAAACACTCAAAGTCTGATAGATCTCGCCAAGGCACCCAAATTATCATTGCTAAGACTAACACTTCTTTTTGTCCCTTCTCCTCCATGATGAAATTCCTGCAACATTGCTCTCCGACCCCTCGGTCAGCACCGCTGTTCATCACAATGGTTGCAAACCTATGACAAGATCTTGGTTCTCCTCAAAGCTGCGCGTCCTCCTCCTGAGCTGCGGTCTTTCCCTAGAACACTATTCCCCTCACTCCCTGAGAATCGGCGCAGCTACAACTGCAGCTCTTCTTCTGCCTACATCAGCGCTAAAATCCCTGGGCCGCTGGTCATCCTCAGCCTTCCAACGCTACATCAGGCTCCACAAGAAGGAGATCTTGTCTGCACAAAAGCTCATGAGCTCCCGTTCCCTCTAAATGTATCAATACAATTTGGTAGCTACCTCGCTGTTTAATTCTATTATGGCATATCAGGTGGTTTGCTGGGTTAGTATTCATTAAGCTTAGCATGTCTTTGCAATGCGCTTACAGGAGGATTGCTGCTCACTAGATAGAATATTCCCTTCATGGCCGAGGTGCTCATGGGGAATGGCCAGACGGCGGCGGTGCCAGGCCCACACATAGTAGCTTCACCAGATAGTATATTCCCCTCGTAGCCGAGGTGCTCGTGGGGAATGGCCACACGGCGGCAGTGCCAGGCCACACATAGTAGCTTCACCAGATAGTACATTCCCCTCGTAGCCGAGGTGTTCGTGGGGAATGGCCACACGGCGGTGGTGCCAGGCCCACACATAGTAGATTCTCACGTCAGAAGCGTCGGGCTCCTAATCTGTGCAGTTTTGGGGGAAATGTATTTAATCATCACTCCCCAATATCTCATGTAAACATATCCGCGGGGAGTGGTGAGGTCAGAGCCTAGAAGCCAAAACAAATCTAACTATGTTCTTCACTGCCATATACACACGTGACATGCTTCTCTCTCCAGACCATCCCACAAACGCACCCTCTCTATTGAGCGGGTTATTTAAACACATGAATTTCGCTTCTCTCCCTCTGGCTCGTCAATGCTGCTGTTGCTCTGCACAAGCATCGCTGCCCGCTCTGCAGGCTCTGTCTAGGGGGAAATGTATTTAATCATCACTCCCCAATATCTCATGTAAACATATCCGCGGGGAGTGGTGAGGTCAGAGCCTAGACGCCAAAACAAATCTAACTATGTTCTGCTTGTAATAAACATTTCAAACGTGAGTTGTCTGACTGAAATACTGTTATGGCAGTGAGATTAAAAAATGTGGTTTTAATGGAAGTCAATGGGGCATTTTTGGCCACGAAGGTGGTTAGAGTATCTGTTACTACATAAAAAATACTGATGCAATCAAATCAATTTTGTTGGTAATCTTTGATATATCCAAGACTCTAATCACCACCAAAGCCCCATCAGCCTACTACTTATTATATGGAAAATAATCCTTTTTTTGTGTTTTTTTTGTAATCAATAATTCATAATTCAAATAATAAAACCAGCATTTAAAGGGTTAAAATCCTGAAACTTATTGAATGATTAGGAGTTTTGAGTAAGTCTGAAGTTGTTTAAATGATTTATTGAAAAAAAAAAAAGCAGAAAAAAATATAGATGTATGCTGATTTAATGGCAGTTTTTTTGTGCGTGTACATTTTTGCCACGAAGGTGGTTAAAGGGTGCAAAATGCATTACAGGCAAATAAAAGACATTTAAGAGTATAAGACACTGGGCTCTATCTTGCACTCGGCGCAATTGACTTTGTACACTGGCGCTTGTGTAATTCCTATTTTGCACTCGGCGCACATTGGAGTTTTACCTCCTCAGACGCTCGTCCTTAAATTAGGGAATGACTTTGCGCTCCCGGGGGCGGTTCAGCGAAAAGAGGAGGCGTGTTCCGGCGCAAACGTCCACTGGTGCTGTTTTGCCGTTTCAGAAAACACTTGCGCAACAGACCAGGCAAAACCTGGTCTAAAGTCAGTGGCGCTTATTCAGATGCTATTTTAAGGGCGCATGCTTGGCCATAATGTAGCGTGTGCTCAACGTGCATACACTTTGCTTCTCTCATCTACAAGGAAGCAGTTCCCGTTTTTGCAAACCATACAAAAAAAAAAGTTGAAAAGATTTAAACAGAAGAACTCATTCTTTTTCCCTCTGATATGCGACGCGACCGCCGTAGCCGTGAGGATCCGGGAGTGGCAATGAGCGATGTGCTCCTAGTGGAGCAGGTGGACGGAGATGGAGTTGGGGGAGGAGGAGGAAGGAGGAAGGGGCACAACAGGAGCAGGTGGTGCGTTTGGAGACTTGAGGCGATGCGTCTGAGAGGCAGCAGCAACATCGCCAGCCGGTCAAGACGGGCATTAATACCTTGCCGCATCCCGGCAGCGCGGTCCGGTCTGACAATGCTGCCACGGCGTGTAGTGGGTCTGGATCCTCTGCACCTCGGTGTTTGCGCTGCTCCGTCATCAGCTGGCCGTTGCGCACTGCTCCCGAGGTGCGATGTCATGGGGATGCCAGGCTTAGAAAAAATTATGGCAATTTCCTCCCACGCCCATTTAACCAAAGCTAGTTTGGATGGATTTCTCCCATCCCCATACAAGGCCATTTCTCGGTCTTTTACAGCCCCGGCGAGAACGTTGGTCTCCTCGGCTGTGAAGCGCTCCTAGCGTGCGCCTGGCAAATGCGCCATTAAAATAGCAATCCGCTATGGAACAAGCGCCCCTGCTCTTAAAGGGAATGTGAGATGACGCTCTGATTGGTTTATTGCACGTTACGCCCAAACCACACATATGACTAATGCAGCTACTTCAGACCAACCCATTTTAGATTTGCGCCGGGCGCAAGAGTCATTTATCCCGCCGGCATAATAGCAACAGCGCCTGAGATCCGCCCACAAAGCTACTTGCGCTTTGCGCTTGAGACTTGCGTTTCAGATCCTCAACGTAGGGCCCACTGGATTAAAAAAATTTGACAACAAAGAAGAGTTCCTGCAAAAATCCATGCTACAAGGGTTAAAAAACAAAATAACAAAAAAAACATTGCTACGCCGGATTTCCGGCACCGTGCCGGAGGTCTTCAAGCCCTGCAGACGCTGTTTTTCGGGCGGAGAAAGGCGGAGATGCTTTGCTCTGTGTGAATCACCATAGGTGGAGAATTGGCGAACGACCGCTCCGGAGTTAATGCGGCGTCGCTGTGTAAAAAGGGCTACATTCTGCCTGTGAGTGCATTTGCATTTGACTAGTAGAAGCAGTAGGGCTGGTCTGTTGGCTACTTGAATATTTACAAATTGTATGCTTTCCAGTTAACCAGTCAGCCAAACTAATCCCTCTAGATGCTTGCACTATGCCCCATAGTGGCTTGAAGTATGTAGGTGTCACCATTTCACACTCCCTTATCTCGCTTCACAAAAAATGAAAAAAAGATCAAATTGACAGAGGAGTTTAAACTGGACCTCGTCGGTCAAATCGAATCAGCTAAATTGAATGTATTATCTTCAATCTAATTTCCTTTTAAGACTCTTCTTCTTTTTCTTCCTAAATCCTCCTTTTCACTTAATGACACTATACTCTCTAACATCTGGGCGAGCAAGCCCTTTAGGGTCTAAAAAACCAATTCTCTAAAGGCCCAAGCAGGATGGGAGCTTTGCCTTACCCGATCTACTGCTCTATTATTAAGATGCCAATCTCCAAAAGCTTAAAAACTGATGCCATTTGACTAGTACATCATAGAAGCCAACTCTTGCACTTCGTCCTCTCTCTTTGCACTACTTTTTGCTTCCCTCTCAATGCACCAACAGTCCAGGTATACATTCTTTATTAAAAATCTAGAGACATTTCGGATTAAAATCTCTTTCTGTTCCTACTCATATTTGCAATATTCTCAGTGTTACATTCTTTTCTGGATTCAGCATTTACAACGTGGAAGGAGAAAAGTCTGGTCTCTTTCTGTGACCTTTATTTTGATGGGACATTTGGATATTTTTGGAAACCTTGTCACCAAATGTGGCATTCCAAACCAACGTGTATCTCGATACTTTCAACTGTGCAACTTTGCAAGAACTCACTTTACACCTCTCCCTGAACTGCCTAATAACTCTGTCAGAGATTATATTACCCCAAAATCACGAAACAATATTTCATCAATTTATAATATTCTTCTTTCTTCACAATCGTCTGGCTAAAGGACACATGGGGAAAAAAGATCTGGCGCTCGAGCTGGACAAAGAAAATGGAGGAACACACTGTTCAGAATCAACTCTACCTGCACATGTGCTTGTATGAGCCTTATTCCGTTTAAAGTGGTATATAGGACCCAGTGTACTAGAGGCTGGCTGAAAGAAATGTTTCCTGGTCCAGACAATTCCTGTATCAAGTGCAAAATGCTGTATATTGTATCATTGAAAGAGCCCTAACCCCCCAGACACAACCTCTTGGTTAAAATGTTTAGTTTCTTTTCTCAACTTTACTCCATAAAAATTAAGCGCAAAGTATGTGGACCTGTGAAAACATTTAATCAAACTTGGGACCCCTTAACTCTCTAACTTTGATAGACACAACCCTCACCTGTTTCTAATTCTAATACACCTATGACCTCAAACAGATATTGAGACACAGTAAAACAACCTGATATTTTGTCTTTTCTTAGTTACTGTGCAGGAAAAATGTAAATAAAGTTACTGTACCCTCCCCAATGCCCCCCATAAGATAATACTCTGGAGAAAGTACATTATTATACATATTGTTGGCTGGTGTGATTTCTGATAGAGGCTCTCATAAACAGTTGGTCAGCCTGAGGATGTGAGTCAGCATTCTTTGAAGCTCAGAGCAGGCCTTTCCAAACCAGAGGCTAATGTATGACTACTGGTTGAGGAATCTATTCCAAGTCCACATGAGTCAAAGGCACACAAGGCAGAGAGAAGAAAAGCTGCTACCCTTGTGGTTTGGTTACATCAATTACTCCAACAAAGCACAAGCTCTTTGCCATTACTAATAGTCAGTCAAAGCAATAGAGATATCACTGTTGGCTGACATATTTTTGCATGCCCATTAGAGCTTTGGGTGAGTACTTCTGTATAGATTTGCAGTACTATCCTTCTGGTGATATTAATTAACCATAGCCCTTTTCAACACACAGCCGCCTTCAGCATGCTAGCTTCCAGCCATCACTCGAGGCTTCTAGCCTCTCGTTTTCAGCCTCCAACCTTCACTCCAGCCCTTACTCCGACCTCCAGCTATCAAGCCTGGTTGACTTTCACCATTCCCCCTCACCACAGCTACTTATAAATGTTTTTT
>CAEMYA010000029.1:134140-150812 GCA_903131615.1 Diplodus sargus
ATATATATATATATATATATATATATATATATATATATATACACATACACATACACATATTATAATATATATATATACACATATTATAATTATTATTATTTGTATATCTGGAGCTTGTAACAAAAAATGATTTCCCCCTGGGATTATTAAAGTATTTCTGATTCTGAGATCAACAGGTGAGGTGGGTATAGGAACCCCTAAATTCCACCAGATCTCAGATCACATGCAGTAAAAACACTGTGCTTTGAGATTGTACCAATGAACCAATTTGTGACTGTATTTGTATTCATTTCTTATAGGTTTGTGTCTGTATGTGTGTGTGAAATGCATAATTGTAAGGCATTGCACAGCAAATTTCATTGTACAACTATGTGCAGTGACAATAAAGGCATTCTATTCTTTTCTATACCTTTAATTACAATTATAGCAAGGATTAAATATTTGTGAATAATTACATTTAAAACTCTGCACAGGTTCCTCTGTTCTAAAGAATTCTTAAATATTAATGAAAACTGTTACTGCTCAGTGCTCAATTTGGTCCCTGAAGAACTGATGGAGAACTGGTGAATACAAACAATTCTCATTTAGTGATATTCCATTTCCCTACCCTGATACTAAACAGACTATGCTGGAGCAGTGTTCAAGGTTACCCTCTAACTATATTAAGATTGATGTTCAGAGGCCAGCAGGCCAGTCTCGGCATACTCATTGCATCATTTTACAACGCAAGGACAGGATAGATGACATTAAATATTACACAAAATGTATTTGATTGTGACAAAAGAGGTGCCGAAAACCTGTCAGACAGGTGTCAGACACTGGGATAATATTATGCCCGCCGAAAAGGCGTGCCATTAAGCCCATATGTTTTTCCGAACTGAGACCACAGAGGTTGCTGCTCTAAAGCGAGCATTTCATTTCCTGCACACACACGCACAGATGTTTCTCCTTTCAAGGGCGCCATTGCCGTGGTGTTAAAGGTGCCGCTACAAGGCAGAAAAGGAGGGGGGACTTTTATTTTAACCAGCTGATTTAGCACTAGCTTCAGTGTGCACCAACAACTACTAGGAGGCGCGGTTTTTTAAATCCATGCTCTCGGATTCACAATCCGTGCACACGGATTATGCTTTCTTCTCATTGATCAGCACAGCACAGCTACTGACAGTCCTATCTTTCAAGTTTGTAATGTGGTGTGCGGTTGACAAGTCTCAAGTCTTACTCCTCTGATCCGACTGGAGAAAACATACGGACTACCATTATGGGATGGGGTGTGGGTAAGTGAAATAATTCATCTTTGATGAGTAACATTAATATGCATTGCTAGTTTTAGACCGACAGTCTTAAAATGAGGTGTGATCATGTGCTTTGCTTGCACATCTCAAAGCAGCAGAAAGTATTTGTAGTAATAAGATGGGCCCTTGATCTGAAGTCAATGTCACATTGTTTTACCTGCTATATAGAGGGCTCAGTATTCATATAGTGAGATGCACCTTCATTGGCAGGTTTACAACGCATGTACACTGTGCTTTAATGATTAGTGAGGTTGCTAATCAGCTGTTTCCTGGTTTTAAAACTCCCCGACCGTGGGTCGCACAACAGTGCACGTCATTGACACCTCCACCCATCTCACACAATTGCCGGCACAACGGCGGCTTGGATTTACATGGCAGTGGAGATGGAAATAAGTGTACCCTCCGAGGCGTCAAATTGGTGGACTAAAACAGACTTCCAATTTACTGCCTTTTGTTTAAATCTGCGGACCTAGCCGCAAAAAGGACGGTCAATTGGCGTTGTCGGTGCAGGACATGAAAATGCAGAAAAAAGTTATTTTGCTGGGTCCCAAACATCTCAGAGACACATTATCTAATGATATAGCTACTCTGGACATCACTACTCTGGCCTCCAGCACCATGGTAAAGAATCTGGGATTAATCTTTGAACAGGATTTGTCCTTCAATTCCCACATATTTAAACATATTTTAATTACTGCCTTCTTTCGCAAAAAGCAAGAAAATCCTATCTCAAAAACATGCAGAAAAGGTAGCGCTTTTGTTACGTAATGGCTGGATTATTGCAATTCCCTTTTATTAGGCTGCCCAAATTAGTCTCTGGCATCCTGTAAAATACAAAATAGAATTTAAAATCCTCCTCCTTACATACATAGCCTTTATAGCCAGGCATCAGCATACAGTATCTTCAAGAGGACATAGTACCATACTACCCGACTCTCTCTCAACCAGTGAACGCAGATGTTTGCCCACCATTCAGTCCAGTTCTGCTCACCTCATCTTCGTCACTATGACTGCCATGCAATATGTAAAGTAACGTTCATAGTTTTTTTTTTAGTTGATTTTACTCATTATCATTAAAGCTGTAACCTAAAAAAAGTATGTTATAGTGAGATCTACAGATTATTTCCCCTTAATTTAATTAACAAATATCCATGTAAGCTTTACTTTAGAGTATCACATTTATTAGGGCCCGAATACTATAAGTGCAAGCACCCTATTGTTTCTGGAAGTTCAAAATGTTCAACTCTGACAAGAAGCGCATGTTTGGCGGCCCAAACATACCCCAAAACTCACCAAACTCTGCACACACATCACATCTGGTGACAATATTTATGATTCAACATGATTGGGTGTGGGTGTGGCCAGGGGAATCCATAGCGCCCTAAATTAATCTGTAATTAATACACATAAGCAATAACACACATGTGACCAACAACCACACAAAAGAAATGTCTGTAGTCACTCTTACACACAAATGTCACCAGCTTACACCTAAGCTGCAACGACAAGTGACCCAACACAAGCAGTGTACAGTTACCACAACCAAAGGTCACAAACCACAAAGAGATTTCAATATCAACAATCACCTCACTTCTTTTAAACAATTGCAGCAGATGTTTCGACTCCCAACTTCACACTTTTTTCTATTCCTACAGTGGCAAAACCTTTTATGTCCCACTTTTTGAACAGAAGCCTAATCATGCTACACTTGACAGTCTCCTGACTATATAACCCTAACCCTAAAATAAAAATTATTATTATACAGTTAACCCCTTTGTGTAAAATGCTCAAAAGATCAAGAGACATTTTGTCACCGACTCTTACAATGTCAGAAGTGGCAAACTTTTTGGAGTCAATTATTTGATTTTTTCTTTTTTCCGGAGGTTTTAACAGGGAGGTCCCCCCTGCCCCGCTAACTGTGCTATTTGGGGTCGTCAAGTCAGCTGGAGTGAACAGGCATTAAGGCCAGGCCAGCTCTCTATCTACACTTCTAGCCAGAAAATTGCTGCTACAGATCTGGAAATCAGAGAAGCCCCCAATATTTCACACGTGGCTGTATGAATTAGGGAATGTATTACCTCTAAAGAAAATCAGATACATTTTTTCAAACGGGTGTGTCTTCGTCATGTTGATACCCTTTAGAGCCCCTGTACGGAGCTTTTAACTGGATATGCAAAAGTCTCTGGTTTCTGCTGATGTGTCTCTGTTACCTTCAACAGCAAATGAGCCCATCAGTGTGAAGATACGCTATTTCTAAGTAGTCTAATTCTATACCTCTTAAAGGCATTGGTCGGGTGGGACCACTGACGAAACGATTTATGGCAGTCAGACCGGAACTGACGACACTCAGAACCATAGATATGGGAAGATACGCCATAGCTTTTGTTTTGTTGCTACGCTAGCCAGTGCTAATCGAGCTAACACTTGTGTCATGGCTGATAATGAGACAAAGAAGAGAAAAAGAATTCGAACCAAAGACCAATAAAAGGCCAAGAGGGAATCCGATTGAGCTAGGGCTAAAATACGGATAAACATTGGCGATTCCTTAGAGAGATGGAGAGAGTTGCGGGGCTTGAAGGGATTCAAGTCGGATCCAGAATTTGCCTGATTCCTCCTAGACAGGTATGTACATTTTATTTCATTTATGAAGTGTAATGTGAGACGTAGTTTACAGCAATACATTAATTTATGTTGTTACAACAGAGCTGGCTAACGTTAGCACTAGATTAGCTCTAGATACTACACTCATAAAAACAACAACAAATGCGCCGGCCAGACAAACGTCTTCACGACAGTGGGCGCTAGGGCTCATGGGAAATGCAGTCTTCATTCCGGCAAAATACCACCGCTTTCTTCCACCGGGGCCGCCAAAATCAACACTAAATGAAAAGTCTGTACAGGGGCTTTAAGTTTCTTTGAAAAAGTGTAGCCTCATTTTTAAGTGTGTCAGCGGCAATATTGTATTTACTTGTAGGTTGCTATCGTTGTTCTGTTGTCTTCTTGTATCACTTTTCAAAATCAGATGTTAAAAAAAGAAGACACATGCCGTTTTAACTTAGAGACTATTTGTACAGAGGAGTACAGAGGACTGAGTGAGAGCGTCCTCTCATGGTGCAACTACAGTCACCTGAAAATCAACATCAGCAAAACCAATATTATATTATATATATATATATATATATATATATATATATAACCAATATAACCAATATATAACCAAGATTATGGTGGACTAATCTGTATGATTTTAAGTGTGTATGTTCATTGAGAAAGACAAGTAACATATTCTAAAACATTGATGCTTTAGACATGTCTTAACCCCTTTAGGAACACCGTTTCAACATAGAAACATCCTTCACTAAACGAACACCCTTCGTAAAAACGAAATTTTTTTTCTAATAGTTGTAAGCATCTGATCGTAACACTATATACTCACTGTTGGAAAGCTGAGACTGTCGTGATTATTTTAAGCTCAAAAAAGTTATTTCCAGACCATGTAATAGCCTTCTAAACTCACCATGACACAACAGCCCTCTACCACAAGAAGCAAGAATGCCTACATACCTTCGGAATGTTCGCTTTTTCCACAGCTACAACGTCATGCCACCATTTTTTTTCATAGTTCGCTAAGAGTCCATAGAATGGGAATATCCATGTCATGTTTCCCAAAACTAGCTACAAGTGTCGAACAAGCAATAAACCCCAGGGTCTTAGCTTTCATTTGAGACCAAGATTATGTTTCTAGGTAAAGGGGTTCTCAAGTTATAAGCCTTTGAATCTCAGTAGGCACTCTTGGAAAGAAAGGACCCAAGCAAAATGCACAGACATGCCTTTAGAAAGAACATTGTGAAAAATCATTTTTTTAGTCTTTTGACTTCAAATTTTGAGTGTAGCAAGCTAAGACCTGTGGCTATGGCCTAATTGTGTCTGCTGTGTCCATAGACATACCTGAACCCTTATATCTTAGTCAGTTTATTGACATTTGAATTGGACGGAAGCCAAAACCTGTTCCAACCTCTGTAACTCTGTGTCAGTATGTCATAGAATCACACTTACACTAGAAAAAGGGTGGGGTGCTACCTTTCCAATGATACCAAGCACATCCTTGAGTCTCAAACTATGTGGGAGCTGTCATGCTTTTAATTTCGGTATGTCGTTTTGGAAAACGAACCTTAAAATGGGGGCGTTCATTAAGAGTTTAAACCCTATAGCCCAGAAAAGTGGTTTTGCAGAACATTATAATGTCACGTTGAAACTGAGCTTTGAACTTTTGGGTATAAAGTATCATCACTGCAACATTTTATCTCATAAGAGATTTGTGTAAAATTTGGTTTAATTAGCAAATTAGTTCTCTAGTCATTGCCAAAAACGTGTTTTGTGATGTCACAGTGACCTTTACCTTTGAAGACCAAATTCTAATTAGCTGCTCCTTGACTTCTGTGCCAGATGTAACGAAACATCTATGAATGCATGTTTACCAGTGTACATGCAAAACCGCTTTGTGTTCTCATTGATCAATGTCATAGAACACTTTATGGAATTAGTCATACACTTGTTGGGACCTCACCACATGGTCTTAATAGAGAGGCCTAAATGTAAAACCCAAAGCCTATCATGTGGCCTCCAAGCACTAGCAGAGCCTGCAAACAAAGAAAGTGTGGCCTAACCTCAGTGATCCAGTTCTGGTGCAACAGCCATGGTGTCACTGCATTCCACTCTTCACAGCAGTCCAACTAGGAACACGTTGCTGGAAGCACCAGCTTTCTCCTGTGGAGCAGTTACCAAAAGGGAGCACCCGTTTGGATTTTACTTTCGCCGAGGCCATAGTCTTAAGCCTTGCTGAATCAGTGAAAAAATGTTTCTGTGTTTACAAAAGACATTTTGGAGTCATTTGAGTAGATGCTGTACCCAGCCTCTCATCCCTATGGAAGTAAGTAGTACTGTAAAACATTGTGATTGCCGTTTGCCTTTCTTTGTGCACATCACAAGCTGATCTGAGATTCTCCATTTATATCTGAAACAATGACTGGAGGCAGGTGACCGAGCTTGTTTACCGCGCACTGAGGGCCATCCACGTGGAAACGCTTTTGTGTAATCGCACGTTTTGCATCGTTTTGTCCGATCGTCCACATGGATCCTGTAAACACAGTGCCTGTAAACGCACTTTTTTGAAACCTGGTCTCAGGGTGGAAAATTCCGAAAACGCTGCCCTTGCATTCTCGTGTGGACAGTGAATCTGCATACTTTGCGTATCGATGACGCCATCACCCCACCCCTCGACCTCTAGCCTTCAACCTCTTAACCCCGTGCCGTCTCATAACAACAACAACAATGGTGGACTACATGCTTGTGTTCGTGCTGCAGAAGATATTGAGCCTATCAGGGTTACTAGGGCAAAATATTATGCTCCTCTGCCACTACGCTGAGCAAAAAAGGATTATGGACAACTGACTAGCCATTTTCATCTTATTCTTGTTGTGTTCGGTTTCTCCTTCTACTGTCTCTTTGTATACAGCGAGCAAGCTTTATGCGCACGCTCCGTCTCTTCTTCTCCGTTTTTGGTGAATTTCAGGCGTCACCTATTGGCCTGGAATATGAACTTCAGGATGTTGAGTCATTTTCAATGGATTCATTTGGACACAAATATTCTTGAAAAGATGCCAAGGAAGACTGGCGCACACGCACACACACACACACACACGGTTTTTAAATCTCTGTTTTTGTATGGATTTAACAGATTACATACAACTAATTGATTAGCAAGCTTTAGAAGTTTTTTTGGGGGGGGGGGTTTGAACTACCTGCATACACTGATAAGAGTGAAAGGTATTTGTCTTACCTTCAGCTGTGGGCGCAGCTCCACTCTGAGCCTCAACCACACCATCTGTATCCACTGGTAGACCTCGATCAGCTGGTTAGGGTTAGAGAGGATACATGAGTAAACACTGAAGACTGCAAAGCTTATGAAAGAGAATAAAAACAAAAGTGCTGGACAAAGGGAACTACATGAGTAACTATTTCGAAAGGCTTTGCTGCAAAGGAGGTAACACTTTAAAAATGTTAGTTTTTCATCCAGGTAGTTCTTGAAAAAGCCATTGGACCATTAATATCCTTCCTCTTGGTACTCAGTATCATTCAGGGCAATTAGCATATAACTGTAATGTGTGTAAAGTTGACAGTTTGGTGTGTGCTCAAAGACTGCCCAAAAATGCAAATAATTCATCCTTTGGGCAGAATGAATGTGCTCAGTAAAATCCATGGCAACATCTCTACTGACTTGAAGGGGAAATTTTGGTTTGATAGTGGTGCTAGAAGAACGAAGGAATTGATTAATGTTCCAGCCATATTTTTTTTTTAGTTAACCTGTTATGAATGTCTTAGGCACAGGATTTTATTATAACGCGGCACTGGACCAATGGTTACTGATCATTTGAATTATCGTACATCCCTCTCTAGGGACTATGACTATTTATGATAAATTCTATTTAGAGTTTCAATTTCCAGAAGTATCATTTGTGCAACCTTACCGCTAGATGCCACAAAATTTACGGAGTATAATATGGGGCAATAACAAATACAAAACTTGATATGTACTGTAGCACTAAATACAGGTGAATGACATCGGCGTTGGATTGAATCATGCTAAAAAAGAGACACAGTGTTATTCTATCACTGGCCACAAGGTGACTCTGCTGGTGCCATGTTTCAATATGTCACACACATGCTCCTGGAAGACTTGTGTGCCAAGTTTCATTTTCTTAAAGAGAACAGAGTTTCAGAAATATCATGTTGTTTCAGAATGTTGTTTCTGAAGTGTAATTACACTAGTTTGAACACTTGTGTGCCTATATATATATATATATATATATATATATATATATACATATACACACACTACAACACAGCTTCATACTGTTTTATGTTTATATTTGGCAGACCCTGCCACTGTATTGGTATATAGAGAACCGCTTGTTTATTCAGTTA
The DNA here is from genome assembly GCA_903131615.1 of Diplodus sargus. Classification (NCBI taxonomy): domain Eukaryota; kingdom Metazoa; phylum Chordata; class Actinopteri; order Spariformes; family Sparidae; genus Diplodus; species Diplodus sargus. The sequence continues at coordinate 142,417 of CAEMYA010000029.1, forward strand.
TCAAAAAAAAAAATTCTGAGTTTATATCATTACCTCATTAATATTGTAAATACTAAAACTACTTCTGATAAGTTTGTATATAATAATATAATAACTACTACAGTAAAGTAGTATTCTGTCACATAATAAAGTCATGCTTTGTCAATACTCAAGAACTGTGTTGAGCTTTATACAGCCTGGTAACAAGGAACACATCAGGCAGCGGCTCGGACTGAATACATGTATCCACGGCCTAGGAAAATAAGTGTTTGGGGGCAATAGGTAGCCAGAGCTGAATAAGATTCCTGGCTGCTGCATTCCAATAGCCTGCTGTCTCCATCGTGAAAGGGCCCTTTGAGAGCTGAAAGGCCAGGCCACCGCTACATCTAGTGGGGTTTTGACTGAGGGCCCTCTGGCACACCATAACACTTCCTTGCCCCTCCAGTTAAACTACTGTGACTGTGTATGTGTGTGTGTTTGATACCACTTTTACACCAAATTGGCATGTATATGTGTTCTTTTTTTTTTTTTAAACATGGGTAACCCCACTAACAATCAGCAATAAACTCCTTTCACATTGCCAGTGGAGTTCCCCCCCCCTTGTTTGTTGTTGTGAATGTGCTGGAGAAAGCAGCAGATCATATACCTCATCAGACAACATCCTGACCCAGGAGTAAATCCTGATAATATACCTTCACATTGCACACAGATGCCCTTATGTTAGCAGGTGTAAGTGGGTTTCTGGCCAGTGTGAAAAGTGTGTGTGTCCTCTATTGCCACAAATAAACCGAAACCAAAAAACATGTTTATCTGCTGTGCACATTCTCATCGGCAGCATAACTTACTTACTTTGATGGAGCACATTGATTCAAAATAAGTTTATAAAGCATTTTTCGACATTTAAAAAAAGAGAGACTGTAGCCTGTGTAAGTTCACAGAAATAGTGTTTTTTTTAAATTTGCAAGACTTCCTTATTAAACCCCCTCAGAATTTTTTTTTAAAGGAATTTTAGGGAATATGCAAATATTATTTCCCCTCCGTGTGATCTGCAATGTTTTCACATAAAAGCTGAGGTTATCTCATTATCATTACAATGCTTTGTCTACTGTACTCTTTACTTCAGGATATTCGTGGTCTCATAATGCCTATAGATGAGATCGGCCATATGTCATGTCATAGTCTGGGTAAAAACAAACTCAGTTAAAGTAGTGAATGAAAACAATCACACTCTTGCCTTTCTCTATTCCACATTGCACTATTCTCACCCCTGAAGCACAGCCCTGCCTAACCCGGCCAGGCTGACTTCCTGTTTGGTGAGGACTGTGGAGTCTGAATTTTGAGCCGAGCTTCCAGCACCATGTAATTGCATCCTCTCATTTATTCACTTATTTTTCCTCATTTGCACTGAATTCCTTCCTGTTTTTTGTTGTACTGTTGTTGTTGTTGTTGTTGTTGTTGTTGTTGTTGTTGTTGTTTTGTGCGGTGTCCTTGAGTGCTTTGAAATAAAATGCATTATAATATTATTATTATCATTATTATTATTATTATCATTAATATAAATAATAATAATAATAATAATAATAATAATAATAATAATAATAATAATAATAATATAATAATAGCAATTATTATAGCACCCCCAATAGATTCATCTTGGAATGATTAACATGTCCTTTAAAAACTGTAATGTGGAGCCACTTTTTAAAGTGAACAGTTTATAACAGTAGTGCAACAGCAACTTAAATAAATATAGGAATAATAAATAATTCCCTGAAAAACATACTCATGGAATTAGTTTGCTTGCAGCACTGCACTTTGCTGCAAATATTGATGGCGATACTGTGTCCACCCAGTGTTCAGAAGCCATGGGCACACGTCAGAGATCCACGTCAGTAGTAAAGCGGATTACCTGCACGTCTTTCAGCCAACATGACTGTCTCAAGTTTTGGGAGTGCAGTTTCATCATGTGTCTTCAAATGCTTTATAAGCTGGTTTGGTGCTGGTTTTTAAATTGGCAACACTCGTACCACCCCTCAAAAATTACAGCCTTGCATACTTAGCATGTTGACGTTTTACTGGTGGGGTAATCTGGAGTAAAATATTGCCGAATTACTGACATGTTGCTAGCTCCGTCAGACACATAGAATCAACTTAAAACAGTAAGTGCCAAGGGCCGCACAGCGCAACTTCCTGTGTTGGCTTTTAGAGTAGCGAAGAAGAACAGATTTCTGGTGTGTTTAACATTAAGCAGAGCTAAACAGAGCTGACTGGGAAGTAGCAGGGTCTCATTTCTAAATTACGTGGTATAGGACTCGTGCATAGAAGCAGGTACTCGCTGATACTGATAGCTGCATTCTCTGCAGTATCGTCAGAGTTTCATAAACTTATATCAGAATCCAAACAACTCTGCAGGTAAACTTTACTATTAAAAAACTATCAAGTTCATGTGTGCTTGCTTGCAGGGCCAGTGCATGAATTGTCTTGTTATTAGGAGCTGGGCTAGGCAGATCATCTCTTCGCTGTCTACATCTAGCTCTCTGTGTTCTGAGGCATTTTGCCTGACAGAAGTGAGTGAAATACAGAAGTGCCTCATATGTGCCTTTCCGAAATTAACTCATATGGGCTTAATGACACACCCTTTTCAGCAAACTTAATATTAAACACAACAATGATTATTATTTAGTCCCTCAGTCAAGGATTAGTCAGGGGTAGAAAGATATTCACATAAATTACTTCAATAAAAGTTCTAATACCACACTTTGAAAACAGTCCACTACATAGTCCTGCATCTTATTTTACTAAACATAAATATTGTATTACGAACCACATTTACTTAAAGTATCGAAGTAAAAGTAGTTATATAATTAATATGCAGTTATATGTTCCCTGTCAGTATTTTCCTCTTACATCTGCTACATTAATGTGTACTGCTGCATTAATTTACATAACTCACATGTCAGGTATATCAGAATTGTGCTTAGGTCCTCGGGGAGGTCAGGACTGGCTCTGGCTGGATGTAAAAAAAGCAAAAAAGCAAAACTCTCTATTAATGCAGACCTAATGATGATGTTACGGGGACACTATGCTTCAAATTAAGTGCTTTTTGTATTGCCAAACAGTCTGTGAAAACTCCTCCTTCAACACCTTTCCGATGTAGGAGGGGGATGCCTACAAGCATGCCCACATACTTTTGAAGCACGCTGAACTTAAAAGGCACCCAACATCTGTAATTTGCTAAGGCATTAACTCAAACCACAATCACCTGAAATGTCAATATTTATCTGAATCTTTCCAAACATGCACTGAGAATTTCCAGCTATACAGGAAAAGATTCTGAGACTACAGCACTAAGCTACTACATATATCATGTCCAGCTGTGACAACTTTTGTCACACAGACTCAATCACTCTGTGTCATCTTGGCATAAACACACATAAAACAAGTTTACAGTCTTCCAGACATTGTAAGTCTATCATGGCACTTTCTGGATTGTCAGATGGTATCACTTACCTGCAATGGAATTTTCACTTTCCTGACTCTGATGCTATCTGCCCACCATCTGAGCCGTCAACACAGGGGTAACTTCACCCCCTTGACTGAGTTAAAACAACAATAGCCGTCTCATAAAAAAGCAGGAACTTCCTTTCAGATATTTAGCCATTTGGGGGCTCAAAGACAATATAAGAGACTGGAAAAGTTGCAGGGTGGGACAAGCTGAGTCATTTATAATTTTTGGACCTCTATTAAGTGTGAGCATACCAAGCTAGGTCTCTGGAAAACGAGGGTCAGCCACGAAAAAAGCTTTCGGATGCATTAAAACAAAGCTCGAGAGTCAACTGTTTATCTTTCTCCAGACCAGCTCTTCGTCATTCTTTCCCTCACCCAAACAAACAGTCTGAGGGACTAACAGTGAATGTGGAGCTGGAGGTACCACATAGCAGAATACTACCAAGGTTTAGTTGTGAACAAACAAGAAAAGTATGCTCCCATTTTCCTCAAAGCTGTTCTTCTTTGGCCACCGTCACTGAACTATGATAAACAAAGCATCTGCTATAGGAGGTTGGAGAGGCTATTTGTTTGAAAAGCCTGTCGTAACATTATTTCCACAGGACCATGGCAGACATTAAAGGCCAACTACTGCTGACTGAGAGCCTCAATGGATAGATATGCTTCAGTTACAACAGATGAATCAGCAAACAACAACTAATAAAATGCTACCGTTAACTTTTTAACACTTTGTTTTAACATTTTACTAGTTTTAAACTCTATTGTTTTTTCTTAGGCCTACAGAATTGATAAAACCCCAAACAATCAAATTAGACATTAAAGCACGATATGCTTTAGGGTGTGGCTACCTTGTGATTGGCAATTTGCAACCATGGCTTGTCCTACAGATCCAGTAAGGATGAACGCGTAACATATGCTCTCACTTCCAAATATGGTCATGTCTTGCCCCAAAATACCTACAAGGTGAATGCCTTAAAAGCTCAAAACCCTACTCCACAAGTCCATGGGTGACGACATGGTTAATGCTCACATGGTCATAGTTTTTTTAAAAAGGAGTCAAATCGATGTAGGAGGACCAGAAATACTTAGCATGATAGTGTCACAACTGTGGAAGACGCAATCAAAAAACTTCCTTAGTTTGCAGTTGAGATCAAAACGCAGGCAAAGTTCAAAGATGGGTATGGTTTTTGTAAAAGGGCCAGGACTTGGGGGATAATTTAAAAAAGGGGACAAATCATCTGATCATTCATGTTGTTGGATGAGCCTCACTTTGATTGCCATTAACAGGGAATACGGACTGTTGGGACTCGAGGAATGGTTAAATAACCATATTTTGTGATCTTGATGCCCTGACATCAGCTGTTTGGTTCATCAAACGTATCTAAATGCTTTACTATAAAATCTGCATCACTATCCAGGTTAAACAGACATTTGTTTTTCTATGTTTATTACAAGGTTCACATGGCGGAGATAAATGGTTTTCACCATTACAAGCATTTTGCTTACTAAACTAGGGCAGTGTCCATTCAAAATGTGAATCAGAACGGCTGATTGCTTGGACTTTGTTATTGCTGCCAGCAGCTTACTCAATAACAGCCCATCTAAACAACTTACAATTCAAAGTTAATACGAATTTGATGTTTAAAAATGACTGAGAAATCCAAAATCTACTTTATGCTACACAATGCAAAAACATCCCCCTTGAGGTACAGGCAGAGAAGTGTTTACCGTAAAACAAAATAAACACATCCTCAATAGGATAATTAGGAACTAACTCAACAACACGTTTTCTCAGATGGCCTGCATTCACTCCACGTGAAAATCCAGGGGCTTCTATGGGACAGGGTAAGTGTTTTCGATTTTTCTCCTGGCAGGCAGACCTACTTTCATCCTAAGCTGGAGAAAGCATGTGTGTGACGGGCCCCACAGCATAACCTGGGCAGCATCAGCAAGGGGAATCAACATAATCTGGCACTGCACTACAACACCAACCTGCGTAGAATAAAGCCTGTGATGCACTCCTTGACTGCTCGCTTTCTCTTTTAGGCTAAGCATGCTTTCACAGTAGCCCCATTCACACTGCCCTCGTGGGGATCCGGTGCCAATTCTCTGCATCCTCCTCTGTGCGAACATTTCCGATGCGGCGAGGGGTGAAATTTCACTGTGGCTCTGATGCACCTCTGGAGGTAGTATCAAAAGCGCAACAGAGGCGAATTGTATCTGTGTGAAGGGATGGGATTTAGGATCTAAAAGATCCTTCACTGTGGAGAAGTGTCCGTCATCCTGTCTGTCCGACTGACTCTTCGTCACATTTTTTCCTGAAAAACAGCATCTGTCCATGGCAAAAAACTTCAACTCACCAAGTGATTGTCTCCTTTCACTATTGTGTTGCTGTAGTTACTGTCTTGAAAAAAAATCAGTCAGCCCTCTTGACCAAGACTTCATTTAACTTTCCCTCAGAAAACAGCATCCCTCCCCGCGACTGACAGTCAGACAGCGTCCTGTTTACTGATGGCGATAATGTAACTATGTAATTTAGAGTGAAAAATGTGACTTTGTCACTTTCCAGGATGCATGGTCGGTTAGTATCTCAATCACAAAACATTACAACAGCATCCCTAGGATTATATACAGTCGGTGGGTACATGTTTAGATTAACAGGTAGACAGGTTGACAGGTGGACGGGTATGACGTTCCCCGTTCCCCCATCCAACTTGCACTGCTGGGGTCCAGCCAATAAACCTGCAGCCCACTGTGCCAGGGAAGAGGTTCTTTGGAGCACATCTTAAGCTGTTGCCTGAAAGCCCTGGGAGAGGGGAGGTACAAGTGGCGCCATGATCAGGTGCTGAAGGCCGTATCTGACACCATCTGAGCTTGCATTTAGTCAAGCAAACACCAGCTCCACACAAGGCACAACATTATGGCAAGAAAGATGGCAACAAGAGCACAGGGCCTCAACCGGGCTGGTAGCCTCAGCTCGTGACGGGCATCTGAAGGTCGACCTAAACGAGCAGCTGAAATTCCCTCAACACACTGCAAGGCCATCGCTCAGGCCAGACTTGGTCTTAACATCAGACTCTTCCAAGCATGTGGTTGTGATGGCGCTCACTGTCCCCTGGGAGGACCGCATGGAGGAGGCCCACAAATGCAAGATAGCAAAACATATTGAGCTTTACAGAGGAAGTACAGCTGGCCTTGCAGACACATTTACGTGATTAAAGTTACAGTAAATATCGTTTAGGCCTACACTTAGATTGTGATAAACTTTATTCACGGATGGCTTAAAATAAAGGTATGATTTTTTTTGTTATCCTCAATAGCCTACTCTGCATTATCTCACCTGCTGTCTATGCCCTTTTCACAAGTTTGAATACCTTTGAAGCAGACAACAAAAACTTAATTTTTTCAAAGTCCAATCTCAGCTGGATCTGCATCTGCTTTGCTGTCTGGTTTTGCGGTTTGTGCGAGTTAGTTCTTATTTCACTGTCTCAGGTTTATCACTCTCTGGACGTGTCGGGATACATATGCACCTGCTGATATTCTGGTTATCAACTTTTGAGCAAACAAAGCTTCTGTTGTACACATTAAACATCCTCTTGATTGTTTTTGTGAACCCACAACCCTTAAGCTCAAACTGCGTCTGTGATTTTCCGTCAAACAGCGACGCATTAATAACAAGCTGCCATCTGTACTTACACAGTGTACTGTGTCTGCTCAGAGGCATAGGAACCATTTCATGCATTTATATATTCATTTATCATTTGCCTTTGTATTCATTGATATTGTGATTGTGAAATCATCATTTAATAAAACAGAATTGGATTATGGTGTCTTTCGAATACTAAAAGTATGGTAAAAATCCTTGAAGGCAAGCTCTCGTGTCCTTGCTCATGTTCCTCTGAGAGCCTCGCTCCTCAATCACAAATAAGTCAATTGGGACAGCCTTCAAGATGGTGGACAGGAACTACTTTCGGTTGAAGCGAAGAGCGAGGAAATGACAGACAAGATAAATGAGTCGTACCTTAAGTCTAAAGTGGCTGGGAATCTCACTCATTTGAACTTTGTAAACCATTTGCCCTGTGAAAACCATGTGGTTAATGGATTAACACGTCTTTTCTTTTTTGTCCATGTTTTTCAGCTTTGACAAAGCAAAATTGTTAGCTTTAAACGTCTTTACTTTCTTCCTAAAAGAGGGCAGATGGCATTGTGATGTACTGTATGTATTATGAATACTGACATCATTTGAGGAAAATAATGAATAAATCCTGTCTGTAATATCTCTCTATAAAAGCAAGGAATCTCTGTCTGTCTGTCTGTCTGTCTGTCTGTCTGTGTGTGTGTGTGTGTGTGTGTGTGTGTGTGTGTGTGTGTGTGTGTGTGTGTGTGTGTGTGTGTGTGTGTGTGTGTGTCTCAAATATCTCTGCGGATCAGGATCAGAGTGACCTGAGCGTTTCAACATGGCTGCCGTTTGGTTCAGTGGTGTGCAACTTCGCATTTGTTTGGACTGCAATGATACCGTGAATAAATTATTTCATAAATGCTTTACAAATTCGGGAGCATAGTCCACCAGAGCCACCACAGTCACGTGCGCACCAGAGTCAGTCACTGCAGAGCTCAAGCCTACGACACACATTAAGAAACAAGCGGATTTATACCTGCGACGGCGCGAGCTGGACCGGGAGTTAGCCAAAAACGACCAAATATACCCTGGAATATCAGATTTCACAACAAACCAAAATTTCCTTGACGTTCCACCTTCAAACACAGCCTCATTTTGGTCATCCATGAAAATGCTTCTTAATCTCCCACTTTTCTATAGGAACACATATTTCCTACGGGCAATGCACTAGTTAAAATTAAAGATCCTACCTATCATGTGTTACATGTAGAGAAGGCTTTTAAAAAATATT
>CAEMYA010000029.1:151448-173221 GCA_903131615.1 Diplodus sargus
CATGCCCGCCTTGCCTCAAAGCAAGCTGAAGTGACATCTCGCGACTGTGGCTAACCCATGACAAGCACCCATCTCCCCCTTTAATAGATACTCAACTCATGTCTGTGCAGGAAACCTGAGAGGAATATATATCAAAAGTCAATCAATGTGTTCAGCTCTCAGTGGCTTCTAATGGAGTTTCTTTAGTTTTGTCTTGTCCTCTTTGAACTTTTAAAGATCTTCTTTGTGTTTACCGTTGTGTTCACTGGGGGGTTACCCCAGGTTGCTGGAGGCAATTTTTTATTTTTTTTATTTTTTTTTAAATCTACTCAAAATCTCAGAAACGGTGTTCATAAAGTCTAGATATTTGTCCCTTTATATTTTCGATCCATGTCCCGGCATTTTTCAATACGGACCAATGCCAGTAGGGATGAGATAGATGGGAAATTTTGACGCCTGAAATCTCATATTTAGAGGAAACTGGAAAAGGGACCGGGGGATGTTGTGTGATCTTACTAAATGCTCAACAGAAATGGGGGGATGGGGATGAAGACAGGAACTGTTTGGAAGTGGTATACAAATGGGCATGATGGTCATTTTAATAAAGTTGATCCTGCTTGTCAAAGACAGAGGCAAATTTGACCTGCCCAGATTGCTTGGCTTTCTCTAGGGCTTTTGTGATGTTAAATTTAAGAAGGTCCTTGTACTCACAGGTCACACAGCACCCCAGATATGTGAAAGAGTCGCACACAACCTTAAAAAAGGTAGGGATTATAATTCAAATCGAGAGCTGCCTGATCAATTGGAAAAAGTAAATAGGTCATCTGTATAGGGAGACAGTTTATGTAGCTGCTGTCCTCTGCAGATCCACATCACACCTGCATTAGCCCTCAGGACGATGACCCTAACCCTAACCCTGCCGAGTTCCCCTGTGTAGGGGGAAGTATTGTGAAACAATCCTGTGTGTATAAACTGCTGACTGTGGCGCTGAGTACAGCACCTTTTTTTTGGCCTTTATATGGCTTTAATGATGGGACAGCTTCAGAGATGGCAGGAAACCGGATGAGAGGGCCCCAGAAGGGCCCCAGCCGGGACTTGAGCCTGGGGCCATTGCAGTGAGGACAAAGCTGCTGTACATGGGACGCCCGCTCTACCAACTGAGCTAATTTGCGCCTCGAGTACAGGACTTTTATCCAGGAGATGAAAGATGGGCCAAATTCAAATTGCTGCAATACTGAAAAAAGAGCTGATTCAATACGATCACAAGCTTTATGGGCATCAAGTGAGTAAGAGCTTCTGGTGCCATGGTCATCTTAGATGTGTAAAGAATGTTAAATAGCTGATGTAAAATACAAAATTACTGTCTACCTGTGATAAAGCCCAACTGGTCTGTGTGAATTATTGTGGGCATAATGGATGAATGATAGGACTCGCATTTACGTGGGTCCTTGTCCTTTTTAAGAAGGACTGCTATTGTAGCTTGAGACAAGGTTGGGGGAGTAATTCCCATTGGAGTGCTTCAATATAGACACGACAGAGTGATAATTTATGCGAGAATTTTTGTAGAGGAAGAGGATTATCAAGGTCTGCCCTGTGTCCTGCATCTACTTTAGGTGTCTCAGGGTTGGCAAAAAACTGAGAAGTTAAAAACTTCTTTGCTTCTGAAGCATACCATTCCTATTAGAATCTTCTGAAGAGGTCTTTAATATTCTTCTGATCAGATGTGAGATCAACTGTGGGTGTTTCAAGTACAGACATCAGGCTAGAGGCTGGAGATTTCCTCAATTGGTGACTGAGAACTTTACCTGCTCGTTCCTCATGTTCGTAGTAGTTTTGATTTTAGGTGCACGTCTACTGAACTGTCAGATGTAAGATTATCCAATTCTGTCTGCCGCAAAATCCTTCCCTGATAGAGATCTCCCAACGGCGCACGTGCATGTCTGACCGACATCATTCATACGACTAATAAGCTGGGTTAAAGGCACTACGTTCATATCTAAACAAAAGACAAAAAAAGTACACCAAAAATACACATAGAACCCCAATACACTTAAATCCGGTTGCCGGCCTCTACCCAAACGAGAGGCTGCATCCACCTGCAGTCACTCCTTCACATGTCCTCATATTAGAGCTGTCCCAAGCGATTATTTTTCAAACGATTAATCTAGCGATTATTTTTTCGATTAGTCGACTAATCTAACGATTAATTTAACGTTACATGACCAAAACAAAAGTAACATAGTAACTGTAACTGTTGTTGGTGACTTGCAGGGGCGTTGCCAGACACTTTTTAAACATGCCCTGTGCCCCCCTGTAGAATTCCAGATGAAATTTCACATTGAGTCTATTTTTCATCACAGACAGTTTATGATCACAGAATGGAGTAGTTGACAGCTCCATGTGACAGGTGAAAGCAGGAGAAGACGCAGGTGGACAGTCTGAGGGAATAGATTCTATAGAAAGACGCAAGACTGAGACGGGGGGGGCTGTGCCCCTGTAAAGCCGCAGGCCTAGCAACGCCCCTGGTAACTTGTATGAGGAAAAAAATATCGCAATTGTAGGATGAGCAGCGTCTGTCCTCCCGCCTGTCCTACCAACTCTTCGTCACATTTCTGCCCGAAAAACAGCGTCTGTCACTGGCAAAAACCTTTAACTCACTCAAGCAGTTGTGTTGATAGAAATCACCATGACGGCCAGCCCTCCCCACTGAGACTTCACTGAACTTTCCCCAAAAAACAGCCTCCGTCCCTGCAAGTGACAGAGTCACGCAGCAGCCTGTTTACTGATGGCGATTATGTAATAATGTAATTTAGCGCGAACTCTTTTACCTTCCAGGATGTTTAAGGGGCCGGGCTCTCAATCACTACAAATTATAAACGGTCCGCGGGTGTAGAGTGACGGGGGGGACACCTGGGAACCACCCCGACGTCATCATCATGACGTGTACCGTCACGTCTCTTTAGGAGCGGCAGCGCAGCTTTCTGTGGGAATTACATGGCGGTTCATCTTTACTCCAGCGGTGCTACGCACTGTACGACCAACGGCGGAGAATTGACGAACCGCCGCTGCGGAGTTAATGCAGCGTCTCTGTGTGAGAGGGGCTATTCTCAGCCTCCGCAGGTACTACCACTTACTGTTTGGGACGACGCGTCGACACAAATTATTCATGTCGACGAATTTATGTCGTCGATTACGTCGACTACGTCAACGCGTTGTCCCAGCTCATATCAACAGAATACCTTAGTGAGTCACACGAGACCCATGTTAGAATTTACCTGCAAGATCATAGAGGTGGGTAAAAATATCGATTCATCAATGCATTGCAATATATTTTTTCCCAATTCAATATCGATTCAGAAAATCCTCTGAATAAATTCAGGCAAACGGCGGCCCCCGACCACCCGCTGTCCCTCGTCGCATGCCTCTCGGTCCTCGCCTCCAGCAGCTGGAAGCACCGCGACCACTACATCACTCGAGGGTCAGAGGGTGATGCACTATTTTATAACTAAACACATCGTGTGCCTTTGTTTACATTTCAATTCGAACTAGAACTTCCTTGAGGAAAGATTTATAATTTAAGATTACTTTTTTTAATTTAAAAATTATCAACAGGTAATCTAATGCATTATTTGTTTATTACTACTTATTATTGAACGGCTCCTCTTAATGTTGTAGAATGCTCCATTCACTTGAACGGGCCTTCCCAACGTTCGGTGGTCAATTATTTTCTTATAATTGACTGTTGTTAAGCATATTTGACCGCGGTCAAGGAAAATGGCCTTTTTGCCTCTGATTCATGCATTTCGTAGCACTCAGCACTCTAGAATCTTTGCTCCGCAAGTAGTCCGGTCACTTATCACCATCATAAAATATCATAAAATCATACAGCCTCAAATCTATCATCATCATCATCATCATCAACATATCACCTGCAACAACAGAGAAATACAAGGGGCAAACACATACAAGAATCCCTTAAAATTGCCACTTTATCTTAAACATATAGAGTAAACACTTGTAGTCTGTAACTATTTTTTTTTTTGTTATAGTGCTAACATTGTAATTATGATCTGACAGCAGAATAAGATACAGGTCAGCTGTCTAAAAATCCACTATCTGTGGGTCCACCCAGTGGCTGTAACTAAGGGCTCTTATCTTATCTCACCATCTAGCAAAAGAAAACATCCTGACTGGAAACATAAGATACTGGCATGGTTTGTGCACAGCCAAGGACAGGAAGGCTCTGCAGCGGGTGGTAATTAAAACTGCCCAGAACATCACTGGTACTTTTCTACTGCATATCAGTGATATCAGTAAAGTGAGATATCGGCACAGAGCATGAGGGATACTTAAAGACAACAACCACCCTGCTCCCATCTGGAAAAAGATACAGAAGTATCCACTGTCATCAGCCAGACCATGGAGCAGCTTATTCCCCAGGCTGTGGGACTCCACAATTTATCATTAATACTGCACTGTCATTGTTTTTTTACGCAAATGTAGCACAAAGAACTAAAACATAGTTTTGCTTTTAAATCCCCGAGTTGTAAAAAATGATAATACATTAACCTTGTAACCTTGTACTTGCATGCCAGTCCTACAAGTGATTGTCCACATTGACATATTAAAAAAAAAAACACATTTATTTGCAACAAACAATCAAGATGCAAAGCACATCATTTAAGTGTTTATCTGTAAATATCATTATTTTAGGAGAAAGAATATGTTTTTATCTGTCCATCTGTGATATGAATGCATTTTAGGACTATAATCTTTAACGCAGCAGCACTGACACAGTTACAGTATATCAAAACCTCCATCTCCATGATTATTTAAACTACTGATCCCCAGGCAAACAGGAAGTTTGCACAATGACAAAGGAAACTAATACTTCTAAACACACCACTTCTTTTACAGTAATATACTAGCAGATTACTCTCGTCTACAAGTTAAAGTTCCATGAGCCCTGTTCATGGGAAGGTCTTGCAACACTCTAATTAGTCCAAGATGCTGGATTATAACTACAACCAGGCCCAAGACACGCCAGCCTACAGCCGTATGCCTCCTGAGTGTGTTGTCAGAAGAGACAATCATGACCCGCTGTGCGCTTACACATCATGTCTTGAGAAACCCATCCACCCACCTCTACTCTGCAGGATTTGGCATGGCAAAGAAGATTGATAGTGCCCTCTACCAAATTTCATACCCACAATACCCCTCACAGTACACTCCAACCAGATGGATGAAAACTGGTAGGCATGTGTCTCAAATCTAGACCTACAAAAAAAGTCTCTGGGTACGATTATCGGGTTTGGGGAGTAACTGAATACATATAACAGGATTACGTAATCAGGATACAAAAAAGGTTACTGTATTCTGTTAAAGTAACAGCAAACATGTGATTACCGATACATTCACTTATAAAGAGGATTACTAACAGGATTACGACCTTAAAATAAAGACTGATATAGTCTGTAACCATGCACATGTGCATACATGACAACAGTTCACAAGTCCCACACAAACATCATTCTGATTTATATTAAGAAGAATACACAAATATACATTCTTACGGACTACTCACTGGTAATTAAGATTAAATAAAAGTCATCTTGTTATTTCTTTTCTTTCGACTCTATTTCCACGTTTGTCATTGAAGTAATCCAAGTAGGGATGTCCTGATCCAATCTGGGCTATATGGGCATTTTTCTACTGATCAGGGATCAGCAATTTTGAACGTGGACCCAAGGCCTTTTTTTTTTTTTTTTTTTTTACATCAGAGCACAATTTATGGCAGAACTCAGGAGAAGGTAATTGAATTAATCACTCTGGATAACCTACTCATCTCCGTGGGAGAGGATCAGGGTTTTCTTCATCACCTGGAGTTTTTGAATCCCCGGTATGCTCTACCATCTTGGCATTACATTGACTCTACTTTCGAGTTACAATGTGCTGGTATGCGCACTAGTTTCATGTGTCTCATACAGCAGAGCATGCAAAACAGGCAATCAAGGAGATGCTGAACGCGTGTGAAATAGACAAGCAACTCGCCACATCATTTTACATGATAACGTAAGGAATATGAAAAAAGCAGTGGATGATATGGAGGTACCAAGTGTGCTGCGACTCACACACTTCAGCTTGCTGTACACGAGGGTCTGCTGTCACAGTGCAGCGTCACACACTCACCTGCTAACACAAGGAGGGTGGAGGCCAATGTTGCAATAGTATATGCAGAATAAGAAAGAGCCATATGAAAGTATATACTTTGTTTCAACAAAATCCATCCATCCAACGTCTGCAACTGCTTTATCCCTTTATGGGGTCGCAGGGTTTTTTGCTGGAGCCAATCCCAGCTGTCTCTAGGCGAGGGCAGGGTTCGCCCTGGACAAGTTGCCAGCTCATAGCAGGGCCCCCACTGATGGCAGAGGCCGCCATGCAAGGTGCCAACTGCACATCAGGAGCAATTTGGGGCTCAGTATCTTGCTCAAGGACTTCCACATCCAGCTCAGCTCTGCCCGGAGCAGGGATTCGAACCAGCGACCTTCTGACCACTAGCCGACCTGTTCTACCTGCTGAGCGATAGCCACCGCTGTCTCAACAAAATAAAAAAAACTATTAAGGAACAGCTTGGATGCAGGTACTTTTTTTTCTTAATGCAGCTGTATTATCCAGGAAAATATTAGTTAAGGCTAAGTATGGGATCGGGACTCGGTATCAGCATTTACTAAATACTAGTGCATTGCCCGTAGGAAATATGTGTGTGTATATATGTGTTCCTATAGAAAAGTGGGAGGTTAAGAAGCATTTTCATGGATGGCCAAATGAGGCTGTTTGAAGGTGGAACGTCAGGGATATTTAGGTTTGTTGTGAAATCCGATATTCCAGGGTATAATTGGCCGTTTTTGACTATTTTTGATTTTGCCATTATATTTCACCTTAAAACTATTAACTTGGTGTGATTATTTTCAGCACAACCTCACATGTGTGACTGTACAGTTATTTTTTCATTTTGACATACTGTATTAACACAATGGACCTAAAATCACAAAAAAACAAAATCAGAGTAGAAAAAGTTTGATTTTTTTACTGTGAAAACCACAAATATGTTTAACAAACCATTTGTATTACTTATAATGCAAATACAAATTGTTTGCTAAATGTGTGCATACATTTAAAAAAATTACGAAGTTATATTAAGTATTTACATTTAAATGCAGGCAATGCTCAGGTCTGCCTGAGCTCCTTCCAGCTGAATGAAGAGCTGCACTGCCTGCTGCACATTCAGCTTCTCAGTGTTTTGACTCATTAAACAAAAAACCGACTCCACTACACACTAAACACACTACACCAAACACTACATAACACACTAACTATACACTCCAAACACACTAAATGTCACAAATTTCTCAACTCTCAATATCGCTGTCTCTACACCGACCGTCGTTGCCTGACACTCATCCTCCGACGTCTCCGGAACTTCCTGTTCCTCAACAACCAAACTTGCTGCTTGGACACTTTGGTGACAAAAGCCCGTTTTTACTGTTTCTTCTGCACCAGACACAAAGCAAACGTGACGACAATGTTCGCGAAAAAGCGTGGCGGACATTATTTACCCTAAGTCGGACCCTGGGTCCGGTCCGTCGACTCGGGAGGTGGGCCGTGTAGGTTGGCTAGCGGCTAGCAGCTAGCTACACACAAACATCCACAGATTCCGATTCCACTTTGTTGTCCGCGCGTCTTCGGATCTCCTCAGACCCGAACAGACTCGGTCTGGACTCGTTCAGTCTCATTAATCCACAACAGTCAGTTTAGATCATGCACAGAACAGAATGAGATCCAACCGCCGGCTAACTCCCAATCCAGCTCGCACCGCCGCAGGTATAAATCCGCTTGTTTCTTAACGTATGTCGTAGGCTTGAGCTCTGCAGTGACTGGCTCTGGTGCGCACGTGACTGTGGTGGCTCCGGTGGAAAATGCTCCCGAATTTGTAAAGCATTTATGAAATAATTTATTCACAGTATCATTGCAGTCCAAACAAATGCGAAGTTGCACACCACTAAACCAAACGGCAGCCATGTTGAAACTCTCAGGTCAGTCTGATCCTGATCCGCAGAGATATTTGAGGCACACACAGACAGACAGACAGACAGACAGACAGACAGAGATTCCTTGCTTTTATAGAGAGATGAAAAGGACTCGGATCGGGATCTGGGTAGAAAAAATAAACCTGATCAGGACATCCCCAAGTCCAAGAGTTATGCAAAATAATCAAATTACATTATTTTCATATTGTGATACTTGGATTAGTACCGACTACATTTTTCAAAAGGTTATTTGTAACTGTATCTCAGTACATTTTAAGAGTAAACCTCCTAACCCTGGCCACAATTTATGCCAACAGGATGGTTGCCATTTTAAATTCAGTATTCTTTTTTTCAAATTCAGTCATGTGATGAGAGGGCCTGTTCAATGCTGCGTGCACTTTTAATTATACATCTATATAGTGCAACATTACTAAAACAGAAATAAATATATTTTATAGCTCCTGCAATTCTTTGCATTACTTCTATTTTGGTGAAGTAGTGAGGGGTAGAAACAGGAAGTAAACACTGGTGTGGATTCAGTGAGTTATGCCTTGGGCTACAACTTTACCCGTGTTTTATTTAGCCAATACTTGTATTCACATTTTGGCAAATTGGCTAACCTTGCAACAAAGGTATCCCAAATTAGATTCTAGCAGTTCTTGTTTGCCAAATGCCCATACATACAGTACAGGCAACTATCTTAGCTGCAAAATAAAACTAAAAATTCTTGGCATTTTTGGGCCATTTCTGGAGTTACTAGGAGCATCTTTAACAATGCTGAACAAGATGTTGGTGAAGGTTCAGTCATCCAGGTCATGGTATATCTACGTGCTACATGAAAGCAACTTGACTTAACTTGACAACTTCAATAACATAATGTGTATTCACTCAGTTTGGCATTGTGCACCAGTTCAAAACACAGAAGATCACTGTAAGAGCGGCATGCTAAGCCTTCTCTAGCAGAGGCATGACCACAGATCAGGGGCAGAATGGGTCAGTAGCAGGGCATGCTAGTGTACTGAGGGCACACAATGGACATTTCTTTGCGTAGCTTTTTGGTCTTGTGCACCAGTTTAAATCAAACAAGAATGAAACGCCTCATACTCAAACAATATAAAGTATATTTTATTACACTTTCATAGAACCCCTTCTATGAAAGTGGGGTTAGGGTCAATGCTGCGTTTACAGGACCCATGTGGACGATCGGCCAAAACGATGCAAAACATGTGCGTTGACACTAAAGAGCGTTTCCGTATGGGGCGTTAGTCTGTGAGACTCCTGAATTCATCTTTCACACCTTACCATAAATAGTTTTGTTATGCAATCTTGCGTATAATTACAAGCATGACACCAGAGACAAGGTATTGATTCAAATAGGAATTGGTGGCACACACTGTCATACCCTTTTTCCACCGTCAGTGACGTGCAGTGAGGTTCATGACTGGTGAGGCACTGACTGGAGTCGGATGTAAAATATATAAACCCAAATATGAACCCAAAATAGAAACCTATACGGTGCGACCTTGACTTACGAGTGTCCCAACTAACGAATTTTTGGAGATATGATAAATTATTCATTAGAGAACCTGTTGATAATTGTACCTGTCAATTATAAGAAAATAATTGACCACCGAACGTTGGGAAGGCCCGTTCAAGTGAATGGAGCATTCTACAACATTAAGAAGAGCTGTTCAATAATAAGTAGTAATAAGAAAATAATTCATTAGAGTACCTGTTGATAATTTTTAAATTAAAAATGTTAACCTTAAATTATAAATCTTTCCTCAAGGAAGTTCTAGTTCGAATTGAAATGTAAACAAAGGCACACGATGTGTTTAGTTATAAAATAGTGCAACCATAGTTAAGCTGAGAAAGTGCCATTGTTTCTGGGACTGCATGGTACATTTTTGTCTGACATAAACATAGACATGATTGCGGTCCCTCAACCCTCCAACACGGTAAAACGTTGACACTGAACCCCCCTCTCTCCCCGGAGGAGAGTGCTACCCGCGGGTGCACGGTGCAGCGGCCAGGGTGAGACCGGCTGCGCTGGGAGTTTACAGTCTCTGAAAGAGCGGTGCGTCAGACATCGGCTACCCGCTTCCCCATCGATATTGAATTGGGAAAAAATGTATTGCAATGCATTGATGAATCAATATTTTTACCCACCTACACTTGCACATTAGCAAATTGATTTGACATACGAGCTCCTTCATGACGGAACGAATTAGAAAGTCAGGGGCATTTTCTCTGCGTGGTGCCTATGGAGCTCCGCACAGCCCCCTATCAGTGCGGCACGGTACTTTCTGCCTCACCCTGTGCATTTTCACTGCGCCTTAATGGCCGATCGTAAGGATCATTATTCATTCATATATTCATATTCATTAGATATATTAGACAGACTGTGGAACGTCAGCATGTGTAATCAAACATGTATAATGGCGATAGAAAGACGGACAGCAATGGGCATGCTGCCTCACCTGCCTCCCCTGACTGCACGTCACTGCCACTTGTACACTCTGCATTTACACCCGGGTCAATTGTCTCTGCAGTAGACCCAGGTTTTATTCAAGGATGTTTTATTACTGGACACAGGAGCCCCATTCACACTGCCCTTTTGAGTGCGGGGACCATGCACCAATTCTCTGCATCCTCCTCTGTGTGAAAGTTTAAGATGTGGCAAGGGCTGAATTATCGCTGCGTCTCTGATGCACCTCCGAAGGTAGTATCAGAGGTGCAGCAGAGGCGAATCGTACCTGTGTGAATGGATAAGCCTGTGGCGTGGAGTGGGGGCATGTCGATCTGACGGTGTTCACAGTGTGATAACTAAACAGATCCTTCACTCAACAAAATAAAGAGAAAAGTCCACACAAAGAAACGTTACAGGACCAAACCACAGTAACGTGCTAACTGGTAGTGTCTTTGGCAACTAATATGAGGGAAAAAATAGTGTCCGTCATCCTGTCTGTCCTACCGACTCTTCGTCACATTTCTGCCTGAAAAACAGCGTCTGTCATCAGCAAAAAACGTGATCTCAGTAAGTATTTGTCTCCTTCCACTATTGTCGTTGTAGTAACTGTCTTGAAAAAAAATCACCATGACGGTCAGCCCTCCGTGAACTTTCCCCCAGAAAACAGCCTCCCTCCCTGCGACTGACAGAGTCAGACAGGGTCCTGTTTACAGAGGGCGATTATGTAATTATGTAATTTAGAGCGAAAAAACGTAACTTTGTCACTTTCCAGGATGTTTGGTGGGTCAGGATCTCAATCACAAAACATTATAACATCATCCATGTGATTATAAACAGTCAGTGGGAATATATATATATATATATAGTTCACCCCACACGTCCAAAATTCTTACAACACAGGACTCGCCTAGATTTCTGTAACAGCGGTGCTCTGAGTCGGTAACCTAGCAACAATAGGGGGTCCGGGTGCATTCCCCCCCCAGAAGAAAATTTTGAAAAATAACCCTTTAAATGGTGACTTCTGGTGAGATTTTTGAAAAAAAAAAATCATTTTCCTAATTTCAGAATCAGAATCTAAGACATGAGACAAAATAGTGTAGAAGTTGACATTCTTGAGCATTAGAGAACTTTTTACCATTATTTTCTTTATTTTTAATATATATTTTTTATGGAAACAGAATCTGTTTCAGAAGTCAGTGGGCCACATGACATGGAAGCTATTGAGAAAGCTATTGTCCAGTGATTCAGCGCGAGGCTCTGGGAGCTGAGCTAACTGTCCTCCTGCTGCTAACAGTCGCGACTGGACCCCGAGTGAATATCCGCCGAATATCCAACCTGAAACTAACTTCACCCCGGTTCGATGAGTCGCCTGTTGCAGCCTTTGAATAGGATGACGAGGATTTCAGTCACTCAACTTAAACGGTGACTTGTAGAAATTATACAAATAGCAGTAATGACAATAGCTGTTTTTAGACAGAGCACCAAGCCGCCAATTTGCCCGTCCTTTTGGCGGCTCGGTCCGCGCTTTTAGACAGAGGCCAGCAAATTGGGGGTCTTTTCATCGGAGGGTACACTTATTTCCGCCTCGACTGCTATCTAAAAACGAGGCGGCAATGTGCCGGCTCCTGCCTGAGATGGGCGGAGGTGTCAATGACCTACACTGTGGTGCGACCCACAGCCGGGGAGTTTTAAAACCAAGAAACAGCTGCTCACAGCAGTCAGTCCATCACTTCATCCGCGGACATTAAGATGAGCAACTGGACAGCCGCTGAGATCCAGGAGATGCAGTGTCTCCTTGGTCTCTGTAGCTGTTTGGTTGTGTTAGCTTGTTGTTGTGTGGGCAAGCGAAGGACGGTCGCTACTTTCAAATTAAAAGCCCCCCGCTAAGAACCCAGTTCTAAACTCCAGTGGGGTGCAATGTAAAGCTCTTATTTTGAAGACAAATGTGTTGTCATTGTTCACAGCTCAACTTCGAGCTTCACATCACGTCACATGTTTACGCCTACCTCAGAGGAAAAGGAGGAATATTACGCCTCCATTTTAGAAAGACAAGCCGGCACATTACTGCCCTTACCTTGGAGCAAATGTGCCGTCTTTTCTATCTAAAAAGGGCTACTAATAATCGATTTCAAGATAACTTAAGGTGTGGTGTGCAACATAAATTCGCCATTCGCTCATGATATTAAACCTATAAAAATCATGTCTTTTTGTTTTTTTTGCGGCGGCGCTGAAAATCCAGCAGCAGAATGCATATAGGAGAAGCATCAGATAACCCTCCGCAATGATTGCAGGCTCTTTGGTGGAGCGCTGCTTTGAATGAAGTTCCATCATGACAAATGAATGGACTACTTGCGGAGTGACATGAAGACATGAATCAAAGCACAAAAAACGTTGACAGCGGTGGCCGGTCATTATGTTTACTAATACCCGAGATGTGCCTTGTGCGCCTCTTATCCGAAGCGTTACGTTGTATGTCACACGTCACGTTTCAAGACAAGAATGGGCTGGAAACAGTTGTAACAGAAGAGAAAAACAACCCTGAAAGAAATGTCTGTAAAACAGTGGATGAAATCTTTTGAGCCTCACAGTACCCCCAAAATGACTTGTTTTAATGTCATAGTTTGAGTCATTCGGTCCAATAACATTTGCAGATTAAGAGCAGCACAATTAAATCATCTTATCCTCATTCAAGTTTGCTGGGCCCTAAATCGGAAGTCAGACAGCTCGGTCGGTGATCCTGGTATTTTTCAGAAGTCGAGCTTTTTTGGTTTCAAAATGCCACTGAGCAGCTTTCATAGGAATGGATGGGGCTTGGCCTCCAACACTGTGTCCAGTAATACCGGATGTTGATAATGTGCCATCAAGGCCAAGCCGAGCTGATATAAACCCAGGTCCACTGCAGAGTCAACTGACGTCAATGACTTGTCAATTAACGGGTGTTATGCTGAGTTTACACAATCCCATTAGACACAAAAGCCAGATTTAGCAGGTTTAAGTGGGATTTTTGACCAGATTCATAATCTTGTTCAATTATCTTTATCAGATGTGGCTGAAATGATAATATTGAAAGTTATCGATGTTGTTGTTTAGGGAGAGCTCTTAAAGCTGCCTTTAAGAGCTCTAACTGGCAATATTTTCATATGCCAGTCATGGTTGAGACAACATTTAAGATTTGGTTGTGCTAAATGAGCAACGATGCACAGCTATGCCACTGGGCTGGTGTTTTAGTATCCCCAGCAGGCTGTTGTTAAATGTGACCACAGGGATAATAGAGCTTTCCTCAAAACTCCCCCCACAGCAATAGGAAGGCCCTCTGGCCCCATTTCCACCAGCAGCAGCTCTTTCTTCTCTAACCCCAACATGTGAGTCATGTTGCTGTGAGTACTAATTAGGAACAAGCTTCCACCTTATTCACAGCTGCTGTCTAGGCTTTCAGCTGTTTCCGGTTCTAACGCCATGGCGTGCTCTGAAATAGTTTCAATTCATTAATTGGTTATTGATATTGTTGTCACAGATTTAATATGCCTTATATGCTGACTGCTCGACTGGCATGTTCAGTCCTCACCAGTTCAACATGCTATGAAATCAGCAATTTTCACTTTATTTGTACTCCTACCACTTCAAAACGTATAACTCAAGCAGATTTGTAGTGGTGTGAGAAGGACTGACAATTTTTCTTTCCATTAGGTTCTAAAAGACAGATTACTCTGAGTGGGTTGTTGTTCCAATCATGCAATTACGACTTACGCACGCGTTTGTTTGTTAATGATCTTCTTATGTCATAGCCTTTAAATATTTTGAGAGTTTATTTTCTATCATCAATCAGCCTTCAGTTTCCATTCATTTCCCAAAACTATGCAAACCAACCTGAAGAGACTTGAAACAATAAAAGCAGTCAAGATGTTTGCTGCTTATGGATGACTTTACAAAAGCGTGTTTGCCGGTTTTACAAGCTGATCTACATAGTTCAGTGAATGGAAGCTTATGGTTGCCTTAGAGGCAGGAAAATACTCGTATAAAACACAGTGTTTTGCACATGTACTGTGGTTAATATATCACATTGATAGCTTAATGGAGGATTCACACTATTGCAAAACATCCATTGCATGCCTTTGAATTGTAGGTTATAGTCTCAAACATGAATATACACAACAATGTCCTAAATAATGTAAAGTATGTACAAAATGGACCTGATGCAGGAATATCAAATAAGCTACCATATAAAAGAAAAGAGCTGCCTTTTGACTTCTTTTAGAAGACCCTCATTGTATTCACCTTGTCCTTCCCCCTGTAAAGCCCAGACTCTTGGCGCCCCACCTCCTGCGCCCCTTTCACCTCATACCAAATGGTGAGCCCGCAGAGCCAGAGCAGCAAACAGGAAATCTGCTCTGCTCTCATCCCCCGCAGGGAGGGAGAGCAGGGACATTAGCATGACTAACAAAGCCGCGAGATGCCCGCGAGCTATGCATTCAATTAACATGATAACGACACAGCGGCCTTTGAGTCGAACACAAATACAGTTTTTTCGTTAAGTCAAAGAGCTTCACAACACGCTGGAACAGTCCGAGGTCGCCCTGAACCTTTTCCACTTAAAACACAGTTTCAGCATTAACTTGAAACAAATACTTTTACGTGGCAAAAATACGATAACCTACACAATAATGAAACTTTTACATAATTCCTCAAAAGTTTGTAACACATGGTTAATTGGGGTTTTTTTGTGTTTTTTTTAATTGAATGAGACAATTACGTTAGCCTATAGGGCTGTAGGGGACGCAGGGTCTTGGGTGAAAAGCAATTATGAGCCTTTGTCTGCAGATGGGATGTACATTCTCCAGCTGTAAGCACGAACAGATCAGATACCACCCCGCGAACTGTTCTTACTTTAACTAACGTTACCACAGGGAGAAGGCCAGGAGAAAACGCTGCATTTGTTCTTTAATGTAATCTCAACACACGAAGAAAAGAGTCAATACCAACAGCTCCTCTAAGTTGAACACATGAATAGAAGGTGATGCAAAATCGGCAGGAACGTAATCACACAGTCTACATGTTGTGCTGGGAATTCATCTGGAGTTACGTCTTTCAGAAGTTAGCCTTGTGAAAGACACTTACCGTCACATCTCACATCTGGAAACAAGAAGAGCACCCAGAGCAAACTCAGCGCGGGGTCCATAGCGTCAGTGTGCAGGAGAGTGTCGACACCGAGGCGGAGGATAGTTTCATGCAGATTGTGGAGCGACGTTCTTCTCTTTCTGTTTTCGGAACCAGCGGCAGCTCGGTGAGAAAAGACACGTCCAGGGTCGCCGAGGAGTCACAAATTAAGTGGCGAGACACACGCGATTCATCCCGTGTAAAGTCCGGCGAAGACGTTGAGTTTCAGAGCTGCTGGTTCCACTCTGGCCTCTGTCCCCGACTGTTCAAAAACAGCTTGGAAAAGTGAGGCGTGTAAAGCGGGGTACGCGCATACCTACACGCACATACAGGCGTGCGGTAACGTTTTAGTAAAGGGCCCCATCTAGGGACAGAACGACGGTATCTTAAAGATGCACATTGTAGTGTTGATGAAGCAATTTTAGAAGAAAGAACACTGAATATAGCGAACAATAAACTGTCTGCGAAGGACAAAACAATCATCATGTCTGAAACCTCTGGCCTCTTGATGATCTGACATTCTGCTGACAAGTCTGAGAAACAAACAGATGAGTTCTGTGGCGAGAGGCAGCTTGTTCCTCATGGGAGCCTGAGCAAAGATTCACCCATTCCTATCATCTGAGTAATCCATGTCCTCATCACTCCCCACCTTGATCACTGTAATGTTCTGTGCTCTACATGTGAGTGAGTCAGTCTTCCCTCTCTGTCTGCAGTGTGTGCAGAACACTGCTGGACAGTTTCTAATTGGATCTCATCAGTGTGAGCAAGTCTCCCCTGTTCTGTCCTCCTCACACTACTGGCTTCCTATCGGTTCATTTTAAAGTGTCACTATTTGTTTTATGCACTCCATGGTTTGGCTCCCTCCTGTTTATATGACCTTTTAATCCCGTACATCTGACCAGTCATATCTGGTTGTCCCTGGCAGACCACACCACATCAGACCTGCCACCTCTACTGAGCCACTCTTTTCTCTGGCTTCTGACAATGCTGGTTTTATTTGTTTTTCCATGGACTTTATCTTGAAATCTCGGTATATGTATGATCTTTAATTGTCTGTTTTGTTGACCTTCATTTCTTTTGTCCTCGTTTGTAAAGTACTTTTGTCAACTCATGTTGTTTTTCAATGTGTTACAGAAACTCATTTTGACTTGACTAATCATTTAGTCCTAGCAATGCCACAGTGTCCCTGCTGAAGGTTCCCAGCGACACTGGGGCCATTTTAGCTGCACAATATCAGTGTCAGACTGCTTCTAAACCAAACACTGCCACTGCAGATGTTGATAATCTTGGCTCAATAATAATCCTCAGATAATTTGAGAGATGTCAAAAAATATGTGTTGTCAATAAAGCTGCAAGCAGCAATTTGCAGAACTGGTTCTCTACTTGATCATACAGTTTCTCAAAAAAAAGTAAGCTTTGAAACTTTATGGAACTCTTTTCCATGAGATGTATGTATATGTGCACTCATGTATTGTTTGTTTATTTTAAAATGTAAAATAAAAAGTCTCAAGCCCACTAGTAAAGGGAAATGTTACAAAGAGCTTCCCCATTACACCATTTCTTCAAAGATTCTTCTTCCTCCCCTCCCCGCTGCAAACATCACCCCACCTCCCTCAGAACACATTTGGCAAACACCGGCAATAAAGTTTCTCTGTATTTTTTTTATCAGTTATTTGGATATTCTCTATTTTTTTTATTCAGTCAAATGTTTCTTTATTTCAAAATGTACAATAGTGGTTGGTATTATCAAACCTCTATATTGCCACTAACATTATAGTGGCAATATGTAATGTTTAAGTGTTGCTTTCTTTTTTAAATGAAAGTTACTCTACATAGACCTAGCTACAGATCTGCTGACTGCTACTAGTCACTAGTTACTTTGCAGCTTATTAATTGAATGCTGTTATATGAGTATCGGAAACATGTTAAATATTTCAAATATACCAACATGTAACTATGATATCTGTATACTTAATGCATCAATAATAATGATTAATTATGATATTATAGCAGACAGGGGCCTCCCTCCTGCACAATGAATACCATATGATAAGTCTAATACTTAGTAGGCTACATACTGATGATAGTATGTCTTTAGATTTACTTAGAGCATATTGAAGTCCACAGATCTGAACTTACACATTGAGATCAGTCTACTAGTAGTGAGGAGTACTCTTCAGGCTGTCAGAACAGTTGTATGTATGTTTGTATGTTTATGTTATTTTGTCAGAATTGACAAAGCTTCTCAAGAGCCACATAAGGCATTTGTCTTTTTGGATCATTTCAAACAATAAAACTGCATTTTTTGACATAAGTGTCATTAGTGTGGCTATGGAGAAGCCGTTTCAAGTCTGACAAAATAACTCTGCAAACAATTTCCTCTGGGTTATCTCAGTCAGGGGTTGGAAACTGATCAGAATCAGAAACAGATTTATTGCTAAGAAGGATTTTACACCAGCGAGGAATTGTTGATAAAGAAGGTGCATGCATTGAAGACAATACACAATAAACAAACATTGACTATAATAAACAATATAAACAAACAGAGAAATAAGTGTGAGATGATTGATAATTAAAGATGGAATATCTGTGCCGGAATGACAAAAATAGATTAAAAAATATAAAGGATTGTTAAACATTACATTTTAAAAAATTTTTTTTTTACAAATTCTGCGTTGTTGTAATGCAGAGATTCAAGGGCGGTGATGGGTATGAGTGCAAGAGTCAGTAGTCAGTGTCAGTGGGGGTGGGGGTCCCAGGACTTGTTAAGGACCCCAATTGAAGAAGGGAAGAAACTGTTCATGTGGCAGGAGGTTTTGGTCCTGATGGACTGTAGCCTCTTGCCAGAGGGGAGAGTCTCAAAAAGTCTGTGACCTGGATGGAAGAGGTCGGCCAGAATCCTACCTGCATGCCTCAGAGCCCTGGAGCTGTGCAGGTCCTTATGGGATGGAAGGTTGCAGCCAATCACCTTCTCAGCAGAGCGTATGATACGCTGCAGTCTGCTCTTATCCTTAACAGTGTCAGCAGCGTACCAGACAGTGATGGAGGAGGTGAGGATGGACTCCATGATGGCAGTGTGAAATGTACCATCATCGTCTTTGGCAAGTTGAACTTCTTCAGCTGCCGCAGGAAGAACATCCTTTGTTGAGCTTTTTTGGTGAGGGAGCTGATGTTCAGCTCCCATTTTAGGTCCTGGGTGATGATGGTGCCCAGGAAGCGGCAGGACTCCACAGAGTCGACTGGGGAGCCATACAGGATGACGGGGGCGGGTGGGGCTGGGTTCTTCCTGTCTCCACTGTCTTCAAAGCGTTAAGCTCCAGGTTGTTCTGGTTGCACCAGAGGGGTGTTCCAGAAAGCGGGTTATGTGAAAACTCAGAGTAAGTTAACCCTGAGATGAGGGAAACTCTGGGTTTTCCGTTCCAGAAAGAGAGGCGACTGAAACTCTGGGTCAGTCACCATGGTAACAGACTCTGTGAACATAACCTGCTCGCTGGCAGGTTTACTTGAAGAAACCCTGAGTTTTTACCCGTCTCCTCCCACATGAAGACAGCTGACATGGATTGTCCATTCATTCCTAATCCGATTGATATCGAAGCGCAAATAATTCGAAATGCTTTCCATCGTGAGAGAATCTTCCGACCCAGATTAGATGTCCTGTCATTTCCAGAGGAATATCTGTTTGAACGCTACCGCTTTTCATCTAACAGCATAATTTATCTTGAGAACATTCTCCGGCCACACATCACCAACCTCACACACCGCAGGCGTGCGCTCACATCAATGCAAATTTTATGCATAGCGCTACGTTTTTTTGCAAATGGTAGTTTTCTCTACAACATTGGGGATGCAGAGCACTTCGGAAAGGCAACAGTGTGTAGAGCGGTGGGGAAAGTTACCCTCGCACTGAAACGTCTGTTACCAGTGATGGTGGTGTTCCCCGGACACAAACCTGTCGGAAACATCAAAGAGGAATTCCACAGGATTGGAGGGGTCAGTAGCTTCGTCAGCTGTCATTTTGCAGGGCTTCCAAATGTGATAGGATGCATAGATGGGACACAAATTCCTATCACAGCACCTAAAGAAAATGAAGGGGACTATGTGAATAGAAAATTCTTTCACAGCATCAATGTCCAGGTATATGACCTACCATCTTAAAAAATACGTACATGAAAATGTGTACAGTACAATACAACTAACTCATGTCATCCTCTGCACTGTGAAGATCATATGTGATGCAGCCTACATTATTACCAATGTAGAAACTAAGTGGCCTGGCTCAGTGCATGATTCCCGGATCTACCGGGAGTGTAGTCTGAGCAACAGATTTGCACGTGGTAAGGAAGCTAAAGCTTTGTAAAATGTTCTTTGTCTCCCTTTTTAATCCACTCAAATGTGTCCTTTATAATTTCAGGAGAGTTTGGTGGCTACCTACTGGGGGATTGAGGCTATCCATGCCAGCCCTCTCTGTTGACCCCTTACCCTGACCCTGAGCCAGGGCCCCAACAACGTTTTAATGTGGCCCACTGCAGGACTAGAGCCTGGGTTGAGATGACCATAGGCATACTCAAATCCCGGTTCCAGTGCCTGCGTAAGCTCAGGGTCACCCCGGAGAGGGCATGTGACATCATTGTGGCCTGTGTTGTTCTCCATAATATTGCAACTATTAGAGGAGAGCAACACCCTGCCCTACAAATAAATGACCCTGAGGATGACCACCCCATCCACCCTGCAGATGTCCGGGATGGAAGGGCTGTAAGGGACCTTATCAGCAGGAATTACTTTTGATTCAAACAGTCAAATAAAGACAAATTCACGTGTGATTTGGTTCTTCTTTATTCCCTACAAGTACAAAAGCAACAGTTAGGATTTGTAATATAGTTCCAACCATTAACATATTCACATATTTCACCAATGCACCCGCTTCAAATGGCGTTCCAGTAACAGAATTTCAAGGTCTTTTTTCCTTATTTTACGATCCAGGTAGACCAATTCCTTTTCTGTCTTTTCGATTGTCTTCCTGAGGTGTACTCTATATAACTCCTTAACTGGTAACAGGGAAACATATGGACAACATTTAATTGCTACAGTTCTACATACAGATTTAACATGGTATTGACCGAAACTCTCACTGTATCAAGCTGTGCTGTGGAAGTTGAAGGACCCTCCTTGTGATGCCCAGCAATGTTCTGTTGAAAGACAAGAATGTGCAAGTTGTTTGTCCATTTTCCATGCTCATCACTTCAGTGTAGGCTACATGTCAAACTATATTCCACTCGACAATGTAAAGGAATGTGAATGGGTAGACCACTGCCAGTAGCTATACATAATATTTAGACATACCTCAGTAGGCCTCTCTGGATCTCTCCCTGTGGTGGCAGCCGACAGCGTTTCTTCATCATCATCACCATCCTCCTCCTCCTGTGATGCAGGAAAAGAAACAGTTTAAGATTACTTTGAACTACCATCTGAGCAAGATCTGAGTATGGAATACTTACAGCTGCAGGGTGCTCAATTGTTTCAGTCGGAGGCTGAACTAAGCAAATGACACCATCCTCAACTGTTGGGTGGGGATAGATATAATAATTAGAAATAATATACATACATACATTTTTAATTTTTTTTAAAAAAAAAGACACAAGTGTATACTTACATCTGATGTAGGCACTTGTGTCCTGGGGGGTCACAGGCTCAGATGAGCTTCCCCCTGGGATGCCTTCAGCCACTGGTCGGCCATAGTTTTGGCTGAGGGCCATCTCCTCAGCCTCCGTCAGAGGTGGTGGAGGTGGCCTTCCACCCGTTTTTCGGGCCTCTGCCTTCTTTCTGTTGGCTGAGCAGAACTTACATGTTAATTTTTTTTAACTTAGTATTTTATTGAGTGTTCCTGTACACATCGTCACATTTTAAATGTAGCCTACATATAAAATAAAAATCTGTAAACATTGTATCAAGTTTTAATCTACTAAGTGGTGTATCAAGTGGGAGGACGTGTTAAAACAGAATTTGATTAGGGGTTTACATTACTATTTGAAGTAGCCACTGAATTAATATTTACTTTAACAGGTTAAGTCAATAAAAAAAAAAAA
>CAEMYA010000029.1:173929-186501 GCA_903131615.1 Diplodus sargus
CTGTTGGGTGGGGATAGATATAATAATTAGGAATAATATACATACATACATTTTTTAATTTTTTAAAAAAAAAGACACAAGTGTGTACTTACATCTGATGTAGGCACTTGTGTCCTGGGGGGTCACAGGCTCAGATGAGCTTCCCCCTGGGATGCCTTCAGCCACCGGTCGGCCATAGTTTTGGCTGAGGGCCATCTCCTCAGCCTCCGTCAGAGGTGGTGGAGGTGGCCTTCCACCTGTTTTCCGGGCCTCTACCTTCTTTCTGTTGGCTGAGCAGAACTTACATGTTAATTTTTTTAAATTTAGTATTTTATTGAGTGTTCCTGTACACATCGTCACATTTTAAATGTTGCCTACATATAAAATAAAAATCTGTAAACATTGTATCAAGTTTTAATCTACTAAGTGGTGTATCAAGTGGGAGGACGTGTTAAAACAGAATTTGATTAGGGGTTTACATTACTATTTGAAGTAGCCACTGAAGGTTAAGTCAATTAAAAAAAAAAAATAATTAAAAAATCAAAGTGAGGTGCAATCGCTGAGCAAAACATGCCTTGCCTTGTTGGATGATGTTTTTATATTTTAGCTTTAGCTGCTTCCAAGTCCTTTTTTCCCCTGTTGGACTGCAGCTAAATGGAAATCTGATTTTATTCCTTTTTGCATTCATAGGTACGCATATGTGCTACATTCTTACAGTTAAATGTTAAGTCAATGGAATAGTTCAAACTTACGCATTGACTCGGGCAGCAATTTCCTCCCATGCCGTCTCTCTCTCCTTTGCCGCTGCAGCGGTATTAGATTTTCTCCGAAATATGAGTTCATATTCTCCGTATGCCTGCATTAGGACCTCCAGCTCTATTTGAGTAAAATAACTCGAACTCTTTCTTTCAGTTGTCATGGTGACACTCGTGGTGTCAGGGCTCCATTGACGATGGCTTTATATAGTGGTTGTGCACGCGCGTATCTCGAGGTGAACATACTCAGAGTTGATTGAACTAATTCATATCAGCTGTTCTGGAACCGGATACTCAGAGTTTCCCATCTCAGAGTAAGTCAACTCAGAGTTCAGGTATAGACTCAGAGTCTGTTGAACCTCCTTTCTGGAATACCCGCCAGGTCACCAGATGGTCAATCTCCCACCTGTAGGCGGACTCATCCCCACCAGATGAGCCCAATGAGCGTGGTGTTGTCCGCTAACTTCAGGAACTTGAAGGACTGGTGACCGGAGGTGCAACCGTTGCTGTACAGTACAACAGAAATCTGGCATTACAAGCTGGTATAGTGAGGTTTCCAAGACTTGTGCTGTGACCCACATCTAATCATAGTTAGTGTATGAAAAAAACATTTTACAATTTCGTAAACTCACAGGAGATGTTAGTCATACATAAATCAAGCTACAATTTTGGAATGACACAGCAATTCAATTTTATGTTTACTGAATATCTTTCTAAGTTAGTCAGATATTCCTGAGACATAAGGAATGACGATGCTACGTTTTTCTATCTGCTCTGGGTCTTTTAGTTTTGACAAAGGTCCAGTTAGGGGTAGAAACAGATTTTAGGGGTCTCTTGATGCACTTCTGTTCCTTGTCCTTCCCCTCTGTCTTTGTGGTGACCGTCTCAGCCCTGTGGTTTAAGGTTCTGATAACCCCCAGCTTATGTTCAAGTCTATGGTGAGAGTCAAGCAGCAAGTATTGATCTGTGTGTGTGTGTTTTCTGTACACCTCAATTTTGAGGCTTCTATATTTTTCAGTATGCACTGCAGTCAAAA
The DNA here is from genome assembly GCA_903131615.1 of Diplodus sargus. Lineage (NCBI taxonomy): Eukaryota > Metazoa > Chordata > Actinopteri > Spariformes > Sparidae > Diplodus > Diplodus sargus. Next base: position 175,700 of record CAEMYA010000029.1, read on the forward strand.
AAGGGCAGCCTGTGTCCTCTGACATCTTCCCACGTAAACTTGATGTTATTGTCCACAGTATTTATACGTTTTGTGAAGGCTTTAACTTCTCGTTTCAATTTAACACAGGTGTCATCCACATATCCGAATTGGTGGCTAGGAGCAGTTCCTGTGAAGTAGGTGGTTGTCAAACAGAGGTCAAGTAAGGCACAGATGTGGTCTGGGGGGAAGTTGGTTCTGCTGGAAAGAGTGCTGTCCTATTAATAGCAGGCGTTTCTTCAGTTCTTCAGACTGTGGACACTGACACCAGTCTCCCAGCAGCTAGTCATTTACTGCAGACTTGCTTTCTCTTGGTGGTTTTTGATTGACTCTTAACTACCCTGACCAATTTTCCCCCAGGAGCAGATTACTTTCTTCCTGAGCAGTGACACAACTGTGCCATGCACTTTATTCTTACAAACAATTGCTTGCACAGCTGATCTGATCTTTGGACAGGTGACTGCTCTGAAATGGCTTCAAGCTATTTCCTGAATTGTTAAAATTAATAATGTGCAATTTCAGATCAATGCTGAACTGATTCACATACATTTCTATAATCTCCTGAGTTGATTGATCAAGTGGCTATATGTATATTTTTGCCCCAGCAGATTTGGTCACATTCTCAGAAGACTTTTAATAAATTAATTATTGAATCAAACTTCATTAACATTTTTGGTCACAAAGTAATATGTGTTCAACTAATTCCATCACAGAAAAAGAGAGCTTTAGAAATCATTGGAACTCAAGTCTGCCATGATGTACATGTTCTTTACAACTGTATGTAAGCTTTTAACCATGACTGTATCTACAAAATCATTGCAACACAAAATAGATTCATGATCATTACATACACAAAAAAAGACTCACACCATTACATAATTGAAATCATACATCTCAATTTAATTAAAGTGGTAAGAAACGGAGTTTCACCTGACAAAAGCAAAAGAACAAACAATTCAGATATAATCATATAATCATTGTGTTGTGAACAAAACCGTGCCTTTTTTTAACACATAAACCATTATCTTTTAAAGGGAGGATTTGTAGTGAGAATGTGTGTACCTCAAACATGCTTCAGAACATGCTTACACAAGTTTTCTTTGAGATAGCTGAAGGTCAAAAGATGAGGTGGACATGAAATATAAATTTAAAGGTGTAACCTTACAGTACAACATCATTTAGGAGGATCTGCCAATTTCACTGGCTATGTTATCTTTTTCGATGTAGCCAGAATTCTGTAAAAGTCACTCAGGCGCATTTCTAAACTTAACTATAAATTATAAGTGACAAAGTTTATTGTTCTATTTACACTGCAAATGTCCCTGTTTATGATCTTTTCATTTCTTTGATGCACTTTCTACATCTATTTATGTATAATTGAGGGTGTAGAAAAGAAGCTCAAGCATGTGCACTGCTTCCACAATTACTGAAATGTATAATACAAATCATGATCAGGTGTACACAGAGCTTTATAAATCTGAAGAATAAAATGCGTATACATATTCCCATCTTCGTTTGTACACACAGGTGTGGTCATGGTCAGGTATGGTAAAATGACCCGAGGCACACAAAATCTCAACCTTTCTGTACAGTTCATGTACTAGCAAGATGCAGACATATTAAACAAAGCAAGGAGCACATTGTTTTCTCTTTGGTCAGTATATGACAACAAGTCTTTTTTGTCTGTGGAAATCCAGTTGTCACTTAAGTTGTTTGTCTTCAATAGTGACTGGGGGCCAATACCAAAGACAACTGCAAAATTCTGCTAAAGGTCCACACTTAAATTCACAACAATATACAAAATGTAGTACATGTAGTATGATTAAAGCACACAATAAAAGAGAGCAAACACAAATATTTATTAAGAGAGAAACAAAACCAAGACTAGACGAAAATATAACGTGTAATTTTTTCATAACAATTCTATTAAGACAATCAGTGTGCAGGGCTTACAGTCTGTGGATAAAAGCATCTGTTTGGAGTGATCCTCCCACAGTGATGTACTACCCAGTCCAGTGCAAAAGCTCCAGGGATGTATTTCTTTGTTTCAAACAAAACATTGTCATTTTAGGATAACTGCAGCTGCCTCTTTGATACATGACACAGCCTTCTGGATGTCCTCCTTCTCCTGTTTGATAGTGACCACCACTCTGATACTGAGGACACAAGTGGAACAGCGCACAAAAGCGCAGAGTCAAGGCCATTGTCATCGACACAAATTAGTCCATTCGAACATTTTGACACTTAATTCCATTGTAAAAAATCTCTGATCATGTTCGACAAGCTTTATGAAGCTTTTTAAATAAATAAATACATCAATCAATCAATCAATACATAAATAAATAAATAAGGTATGACTTTATACTCATGCTTTTCTTTATGAAGTAGCAGGAGAATTAACATCTCCTCCCAAACCGATAATAATACCTCTCTTTTACCTATGCCCTACTGCTTACTTCTCCAGTGGATGTAAATCTCTCTATAAAAGCAAGGAATCTCTGTCTGTCTGTGTGTGTATGTGTGTGTGTGTGTGTGTGTGTGTGTGTGTCAAATATCTCTGCGGATCAGGATCAGACTGACCTGAGAGTTTCAACATGGCTGCTGCTTGATTCAATTGTGTGCCATGCGGATTTGTTTGGATTACAATGATACCGTTAATGAATTATTTCATAAATGCTTTACACATTCAGCAAGCATTGTCCACCGGAGCTACCACAGTCACCTGCGCACCAGAGCCAATCACTGCAGTCACATACGCACCAGAGCCAGTCACTGCAGAGCTCAAGCCACGACATACCTTAAGAAACAAGCAGATTTGTACCTGCAGTCGCGCGAGCTGGACCGGGATTTTGCCGGCGGTTCGGTCCCGTTCTGTTCCGTGCATCTAAACTGACTGTTGTGGATTAATAAGACTAAACGACCCCGGACTGAGTCTGTTCGGGTCTGAGGAGAGCGGATTTATACCTGCGGCGGCGCGAGCTGCACCGGGAGTTAGCCGGCGGTTCGGTCCCGTTCTGTTCTGTGCATCTAAACTGACTGTTGTGATTTATGGAAACCAATCAAGACCCACAGATAAGTAAAGGCTGCCTATGGGAAACACTAAAAGCCTATCTAAGGGGAATAATAATGTCCTTTACTGCCAGTGCCAACAAAGAGAACGCAAAACGTCTTTCAGAAATAGAGATGAGGATCTGCGCTATTGATCAGGAACATTCATCGACACCCTCTGAAAATCTCTACCGGGAAAGAATTTCACTTCAAACTGAGTATGACATTATAATGACTGACCGTGCCGAGGATCTACATCGAAAATCACATTTAAACTACTATGAATCCGGAGAACGTGCTAGCAAGCTCTTAAGTCATCAGCTTAGACAGTCTGCGGCGACAAGCTTCATTACTGAAATTGGATTAGATAACAGCGGTAGCACCACAGAACAAAGAAGTATTAATAAACAATTTTGAGAATTCTACAACTTATATAAATCTGAAGCATGGGATGATACTTTGATTACAGAATTTTTCAATAATTTAAATATGCCGTCTCTGGACCAGGACAGTATCAACGCGCTTGAGAAACCATTAACACAGGATGAAATTGAAAGGGCCATTAAAACATCCAAATCCGGGAAGTGCCACTTCTATGCGAAGTATACGAAGAAGCCTTGCAAAAGAAAACTCTACCCTTAACGATGACGCAGGCAACTATATCTGTTCTTCTCAAAAAGGGTAAAGATCCGCTAAAATGTGACTCTTACCGACCAATCAGCTTACTTTGCTGTGATTATTAAATCTTAAAGGAGAACTTCGGTCAATTTCAACATCAGCTTTATTGCTCAAGCTACCCTCGACTTGCCAGTACCGAAAACGCGAACACTTTTGGTCCACCCCTTACAGGACTCCTTGAACGGAGAGTTAGCATTGACAGCTAACAGCGTGGGGTAACAACTTTACACTGTGTTTTAAACATCTTAACATGCTCCAAATATCACCCCAAAAGCTATGCAACATCAGCAGACACCTTACAACACAGCACTGTAGTGTTTATGGCTCAAAATTAATAAAAAAGTGGTTAAAACAGCGTGTTTGTGCAAGCAGCTACTTACCGGTTTGTTTACATCTCGTCTTCCCGTAGTCCAAACTAGTCAATCCGTCGAGCGTGTGCTGACTCCCTCACTGGCAGATCGAAACTTTTGCAGACAGAAACGTATTCCAGCATTTTCGTTTTTCTGTTCATAACGTACATGTCCATGTTGCAGCCTGTCATGAGTCCACTCGCTCTGCACTGAGAGCTAACGTTAGCTTGTCTGCGCATGATCGTGTAGCTCGTACAGAGAGGGACTCGTCAGTGGCGATCAAAGCTGTTTCCGAAATAGTCACGATGAGAGCTCGTCTTATATCGAAGTGGAAGTCATCGACGACGAACCTTTTGAACTAGACGGTAGACCATATTTGTTCGAACCGGAGTATACAGATGAGGAGTTACTTGCATTGGAGAAGCTCTGCTCTCCTCTCTGCAAGATGAAAATGGCTAGTACAAGGAAACCAGAAGCGTTTGTGTGGACCGATAATGAGGTCAAACTGCTGCTGCGACTCACACTCAATAAAAGGCGAGTAAGTTGCAAGAAACACGAACACAAGTAGTAGTCCGCCGTTGTTGTTGTTGTTGTTGTTGTCATGAGACGTCGCGGGGTTCAGAGGTCAGAGGCAAGAGGTCGAGGGGTGGGGCGATGACGTCATCGTTTCGGAAAGTATGTGGATTTGCCGTCCACAAGACAACGGGAGGGCTGCGTTTTCAGATGTTTCCACCCTGAGACCTGGTTTCAAAAAGGTGCGTTTTCAAGATCCATGTGGACTATCAGTCAAAACGATGCAATACATGTGTGTTTCCACAAAGGAACTTTTCGTCTGGAAGGCCTCTCAGTGCAGAACGAGTAGACTCATGACAGGCTATTGTAAGGCTCATGGCTCATGACAAGCTGTAACATGGACATGGACATGAACAGAAAAACAAAAATGCTGGAATACGTTTCTGTCTGCAAAAGTTTCCGTCTCTGCCAGTGAGGGAGTCAGCGCACACTCGACGGATTGACTAGTTTGGACTTCGGGAAGACGGGATGTAAACAAACCGGTAAGTAGCTGCTTGCACAAACACGCTGTTTTAACCACTTTTTTATTTCATTTTGAGCCATACACACAACAGTGCTGTGTTGTAAGGTGTCTGCTGATGTTGCATAGCTTTTGGGGTGATATTTGGAGCATGTTAAGATGTTTAAAACACAGTGTAAAGTTGTTACCCCACGCTGTTAGCTGTCAATGCTAACTCTCCGTTCAAGGAGCCCTGTAAGGGGTGGACCGGTACTGGCAAGTCAAGCGTAGCTTGAGCAATAAAGCTGATGTTGAAATTGACCAAAGTTCTTCTTTAACAAAGACCCTTGCAGCGAGACTTGAACCAACCATGCACAATATAATCCACAGAGATCAGACAGGCTTTATGACTGATAGGCAACTAGCTGGCAATTTACATTGCCTCTTTAACATATTATATACGCCAAACCACAGTCACACACAAGAGGTACTAATATCATTAGATGCACACAAAGCCTTTGACAGGGTGGAGTACAATTATCTATTTGCCGCTCTTAGAAAGTTTGGGTTTGGACAGAAATNNACAAGACTTGACAAGATGGTCGTCCCTTCCATTATCGTTGGCAGGAAGAATTAACTCCATAAAAATGACTATAATGCCACGATTCTTATTTCTTTTTCAGACGATTCCCACATTCATTCCTAAAGCGTTCTTTACTGAAATTAATAAATACATATCCACCTTTATATGGAACAGAACTGTGCCACGAATTAGGCGAACTTTTCTAGAGAGGCCCAGGGAAAATGGGGGTTTAGCATTACCAAACCTAATGCACTATTACTGGGCAGCTAACCTTCATGCCCTTTCATATTGGACATCTAATATCCCTGAACATGAGGCACCAGTAGGGTTACTTATGGAACAACACTCTAGCTTGCCCAACTCACTGGCTGCCTTGGCGTGTGCTCCGATGCCGATTAGCAAACGCTACCATACAAATAATCCAATAATTGGGAACTCCCTCCGAATCTGGTCACAATTCAGAGTACATTTTGGACATAAGAAACCGCGTCTATCAAGCCCCATCCTTGCCAACCCCTTCTTTCCTCCCTCTCTCATAGATCCAGCATTTAAGCTGTGGAAAAGTAGAGGTCTCATATGTGTAAAGGATTTCTTTAAAGATGGCCTTTTTATTTCATTTGACTATCTAAAGGTGCGTTTCGACATTCCAAACACCCATTTCTTCAGATATCTCCAGATTCGAAATTACACAAGGACATGTTTTTCATCTTCCTTAGTAGCCATAGAGGAAGATAGGATCCATGACTGTGTCAACAGGGAACCACAAACAAAAGGCTTTGTTTCATTTGCATATGATAGAATCCAAAGCGTAGCTGCTCCTTCCCTTCATTATATAAAGACCAAATGGGAGGAGGATCTTAATCTGTAGATACCGGATGTGACCTAGCACCTGGCAACAAGTCGAGTGAACACATCATCTATCTGTATCAGACATGGTCTAATTCAGTTTAAGATATTTCACAGGCTTCACCTCTCTCGGAGCAGACTGGCTAAACTATATGCCGATGTAGATCCAAGATGTGAAAGATGTTACCAGGTGGAGGCCACCCTTGGCCACATGTTTTGGTCGTGCCCAGTGTTGAGCTCCTTATGGCTGTCTGTCTTTGATGGCATCTCCTATGTTTGTAAGAAAAGGATCAGCCCCAACCCAATTATGGCAATATTTGGTGCCTCACTGGAAGGAATCACACTCTCAGCAAATCAAGCAAGTATGGTTGCTTTTGTCACACTTCTTGCCAGGAAATTAATTCTTGTTAATTGGAAAAGCCCTAATGCTCCAACACATAAACACTGGCTTGAGGAAGTACTCGCACATTTAAAGCTGGAGAAATTGAGATACTCCTCCCAAGGCTGTAGTCAGAAATTCTACAATGTGTGGCAGCTATTTATTAACTATTTCAATGAGAAATCTTCTGTGCCTGCATAAGATAATGATAAATGCCTGCATATTAATGTAAATAATTACATATAACTTTGTAAATTTCAAAGATTTATGCACAAATTCAGCAAACAACAATTTAGATTTGCATTATAACTAATGCAATTGGTTCATTAAACTGTGGTTTTCACAGTAAAAAATCTAACTTTTTCCTACTCTGATTTTATGTTATTTTGTGATTTTAGGTCCATAATGTTAAAATAAAATGTCAAAATGAAAGAATAACTGTACAGTCAAACATGCGAGGTTGTGCTGAAAATAATGACTCCAAACAAGGCAAGGTAAATAGTTTTCAAGGTGAAATATAATGGTATAATCAAAAGTTGTCAAAAACAGCCAATTATATCCCTGACGTCCCACTTTCAAACACAGCCTCATTTGGCCATCCATGAAAAAGCTACTTTTCCTCCCACTTTTCTAAAGGAATACATGCTTCCTACGGGCAATGCACTAGTATACTGAAAAGACAGAATACTCTCAATTTCAAAATGAAAAAATATCTCTATAAATGAGTCTAGATCACTTACAAATATATATATTTAGCAGTTCAAACTCGCAATGTGTTAATCTGTCTCTCAATACCACCCAACTTTCCTGACATGCCCCCTGCAGGGGTCAGGTTAACGCCGATTAGTTGTTTCTGATGAGATTAATCTCTACACTGCCTCTCAGACATATAGTTTGATTTGTATGAAAAAGGGTTCAGGAATTCCCAGGTAGAAAATGTAGGTTTTCAAAAACTTAACTGAAACAGGAGAAAAAAGTGTATTTATCAGGGACTACTTCAAGTGGTGGATTCGTCATGTATGTTGCTCTAAATGGGTTTTTCAGGTATGTGGGATCGAGTCAAATAAATTACAGTATAAATGTGTTCATTGTAATAAATGAACATGTCACTCAGTGCAACACTGTGGTTCATTGATGTGTTTACTACAACTAAAACTCAGCTAATTCATTACTGGTGCACTGAGAGACGTCATTATACACTGAATGGAGAGCATGTGTGTAATAATGGGGTTCGAATTGATGTTCTACGGTGGGAAAGTGAGACACAAATATAAAAAAAACCCCAAAAAAAACAAACCCTTACCTTGGTGGGGGCAGGAAACGCTCTTCTTTTTCCAGGTAACGAGCGAGGGTCAGAGCTACATGTCTTTCCAAACACTGATAAAGAAAACAAGGAAACTGTGAGACATTCAACAAAAACCTTGGTTATACAGACAACCTGAAAACATTTGAAAAAGCTGAAATTATAGTGAGGAGCCTTATCATAACAGACAAAACGGTTTAATACTGCTACATCTGGACCCTAGAAGTTTCACATATTAAGAACCTCTGTGGATGTTTTCAACAAAATAAGGATTTTTGTACTCGAAGTTTGAAAAACAACAATTTTAAAAAATAATTTTGTGCCTGCTGGGTTTGACGGAATCTGCTCGAGCAGAGAAGACTTACATAATCTACAATGGAGCGGAGCAGCTGCATGTCAGAGTCTCTGGAGCCGGAACTTCTCTCGAGCTGTAAATGAAGAGCCGGGGCAAATGGTTCTCCCACCAGCTTCAGACCTGTAGTTCTGTCATACATGGATAATCGGGTTAAATAAAAATTATAAAACACACAGCAAGACTGAAACTCTGTGGAACATTTCCGTGTGAAATTCTGTCTTTGTTTTCCTCTGCTGGCCTGAATATATGGTTTGTTTTTTTCCTTTGATACACAGGCCGGTGCCACCTACTTTCGTTTTCTCCTGCCAGCATGAGCTTCATGGGTGAGCTGTGGCTGACATTTGTGGAGGCTCACATGTGTGCCAAGTCAAAATAATGATGTGGCACCAGTACAAAGCTAATGGAGAGTAACATAGTCGATCCTAAATTCTGGACCACTGATTGGCTCTCCCCTTCCAGACATTTAAAGCATTTGCTAAAAGCTCATGTTTGACTAACTATAATGCTAACTTTCACTACAAACTAATTTTAAATATTGACAGTCACTAAAATGATGGTGTTATACAAATGTTGCTCTAACATTTTCAGAGTTGAGGAGCTCTACAAGCTGGCATGACAGCAAGGTTATTGAAGGTTCTCAGTCATTCAAGTCTAAGTTCTGTATCGTAGGCATCTGGACTTGATTCAGTTTCCAAGAGGATGAGAGGTGGCACAACACAGGAGAGGGCCAATACCTCAGGTCTGCTGGAATCCCCTACTCACACATGCACATAAATTTACGAAATTCGGTATCCCTTTCCACACAAACTGTTTACCACCACACAACCAAACTCCACTCTGCCTAAACATTATAACATTAACACAAGTGTGGATTCACACTGTGTTCTAGAGTAAAAGCTCAGACACACTCCAAATAGTGCAATTAATCCTCATCTCCACCAAGCAGTTCAATTCAGTTGGAGGCAGATAATGGTGCAATATTCCAGTCTTGAAAAGGCAATGTGAATGGGGCTACAGTTTCTTGCTGTTGCCAATTTATAAGATAAATCTGACCCATTGCCTGTTGATTTGAATTTGTATTCCCATCTCCCATATTGTACCTCTAAAAAAATGCTAAAACAACCACTTTTTGGTGGCGTCACTGTACTCACCTTTTGCTGTCAATTGGTAAATGAGGAAATTGTACTGTCTAGCACCTGTACAAGGCCCATATAGCCTTATTCAAGCCCCCCTTAGCCTTAGTTTCACTGGTAGCAGACACATCTAAACTTTTAGGTAAATTCACACATATAAAGGTCTTTATTCAACCCACAGTAATAGACAAATCATTGGGAAAAAAAACCTTACTTACCCCTGTAAAGCCTTGTAAACGTGTTTGCACTTTTCCCTCAGAACAGTGAAAATATCTGCAAAACCAATGAAGATAGATGGATGATTGCACACATATGATATGAGAACTGCTTCATCCTAAAACATACAATACTTACATACATACAATAACAGCTTGTATACAATAACGATCTCTATGCAGTTGAGGGAAATAAATGCTCCTGAGAAGTGAAAGTGCAGAGAGAAGAGAAGAAAGATGCTAAACAATCAATACCTGGATCCTCCTCCATGATGTTGAGGGCCTCAATGGCAGCAGCAGCCAGCATGGGAGGCAAAGACGCTGAGAAACAGTATCCCTGACCTGACAGACGCTACAAAACACACAAACACACACACATCTTACTTTTTACTGAATCACAGTGGCTGCACTGAAAAAAATGACAGTGAAATTAACAGTGAAGGTCTGTTAAATCATTACATTAAAAAACTGTAAATAGAGAAACAATGAAGCAGTGTGAAATTTACAGTCATATTTTGTAAAATACTAAACCAAACACAGCTTTTCATTTTCAAGTAATTATATGTAAAAAGAATCATATTTCTTTGTATATTTACATTTTAAAGTAGTTTTAACACAGGAAAAGGGTAATAGAATAGAATAGACTTTTTATACAAAAAAACAATACAATACAATATAGTTAAATTAACAACATGAGAGTGTTAAAATAATAGGGTTTTTTTGTCAGTTAGATTTTTATACTGAAAGAAATGTTATTACATTTTACAGATTCATGTTATACTTTACAGATATGAAGTACATACAGAAAAATTACGTTGATATGAGGGGTTTAAGAATTAATTAATTGTTCTTCCTTAATGTTTGTGAGTGTGTTTTCCTTAG
>CAEMYA010000029.1:187046-207606 GCA_903131615.1 Diplodus sargus
TGACAGCACATTTGCTGATTGGAGTCTTGCATTCTTTATTTAACAAATTTCGTATCTATGATGAAGTTGCTTTTTTAATTAACAGGAAACTAAGTTTAATGTATGGGTCTCATGATTGTGAATTCTCGCATTGGATGCAATTTATCCAGTTTCTGAAAAGCATCTTAGAGTCCCATGCGCTGCCCCCTTAGACCCTTCAAAGCTTAACTTCTCCCTTCATCAAAACTGTAATTGGGGGGGGGGGTTGTACTGCTCACTTGTTTTGATTATATTAAGGCTTAAAGTCATGCATAATCAGGGGCATGGATGTTTTTAGTGACAGCTTGTCGGGAGCTGCCTGCTCTGCATCATCATCATCATCATCATCATCATCATCATCATCGTCATTTCAAGTCACTGATGTTGTGGGGTGACAGACAGTGGTGTATTGGATGGCAGAGTTTTTGGAGAATAACGCTAGGATTTGAAGAGCACACAGCTTGTTTTTCTAATCTTTTGGGATTCGCCTGCTGGAAGAACCCATGGAGGTGGCAAAATCCATCCCATCCATCCAACCATTCATTGTTGCCTGGTGGTCTGGTTGCAGTGGCAGCAGCTTTAGTAAGGTATTCCAAAGATCCTTCTCCTCCCAGCTGGTTTTGTCCTGAGGTGGTGCCCAGGAGGTATTGATGCCCAAATCACTTCAGGCTCCTTTTGACGCAAAGGAGCAGCGGCTCTACTCAAAGCTCCCTGAGGATGTCCGAGCACCCCACCCTATTTCTAAGGCTGAACTCAGTCACCCTACACAGGAAGCTAATTTCTGCTGCTCATATCCCCAATCTGATTCTTTTGGTCACTACCCCTAGCTCATTACCATAGGGGAGGGTTGGAACATAGCCGCACTGGTAAATCAAGAACCTCGCCTTAAAGCTCAGCTCTCTCTTCACCACCATGGTCCCCCGCAATACCTGGAGTACAGTAGCATGCAGTCGCTGAACCAAACAGCCCATCTCATGCTCCATTTTCCCATCCAACCTGAACAAGACACCAAGACACTTGATGTTTAAAATAACATTCACACAGAAATGTAATGTGTCTTTACTTTCCCTTTAGTTTTACTCCGTCTGCATAGCTGTGCCCAGGGTAACAGTGAAGGCAGAACAGTAAAAATGCAGTCCATCTACAGCAACAATCATAGGTGGATACGCAAGATTTTTTGTGTGATTTTTTAACCTAAGCCTTGGTTTTGCATTGACCGTTGTTACATCAATCTACATGAGTAAATATTTTCAACTTGAATACTTTGTTAATCATGACCTGATGTGTGATCAAAGTGTTCCCTTAATTTTTTGAAGCATAGTATATACATATACACAAACATCCCGACTGGACACACAACTCACTACCTCTCCCTCACCTCTTGTCTGCAAAGATTTAATATGAATACACAGCAAAAAGCAGAAGGAATTAGGAGATCTTGCCACTGTAAAATCTTAGCATCATAATGACCCAAAAGAGACCAACTTCTCGCCATGAAACTTTCAAGTAGCCTTGCACGGGTTTTGCAGTATGAAATAAAAGACAATGTGACAGTTGCAACGTAGCCTGTTTATACAAAGCTGCTTTCTGTGCAGTTTAACTTTTGTCATAATGCATTTCCTACCTTTAATATTTTTGCCACTAAAAATGTCAGAACAGAAACTCCTGTAACAGACTGTCCTTGATACTGAATGCTTTCAGCATTCATACCAATTGGAGGTGTCGCATGGGCAGTCACTTTTGACTGAATTGATTTATCTTTTATTTATTTAAATGTAATGAATCCAATTTACTTTTTTACTCAGACTACAGAGCTGCCAGCAAAAAAAAAGTATTAATCAAAACATTTAAAAATCAGCTGCTTGATCTGAGCTTCATTAAAGTTGAGTGTACTCACATTGACCCCATAGTGTTCTGTGACTCCTCTGCCATGTTCTCCCAATACACCGAAAGACATGCTCTCTTCCAGAAAGATCCGCACCTTGTACTTGTACTTCAGATTCACCTGGAGGTTAAACAAACACAATCAATGGGCAACAGAGCAGCAACATCTCGAAATATAAAAGCTATGGAATCATGCTACGTTAGATACATTTTCCGTGTGACTGATTAGCGCAGGTGGTTTACAGTATGTGCTGTGCATCTTTTGTCTTGAACACTTATTGTACAGGGGCTGTCAGACCTCTGTTGAGCTGACATAGGTGTCTGATTGATAACATGGGTAAGGAGCTCACCACATGGTTCACACAATGCAGAGGCCTACTCATAAAAGCCACAGTACTTAAATGAGGCCTTTACACACCAGCAGAGCCCAAAAACAAAGAGTAGATCTAAAACTACATTGTTCATGTAAATCTCACATCGATGATCTGTATAGCTTCACACTCTTATTTCCCAGTGGCCGATGACATGCCTGAACACAACTGAGTTCCAGCAGAGTGACAATGACGTCACAGAAATTCTAAGCGCTGCGTGTTTTATATCTATTTTTCCTGCTGTTTGTTATTGTTGGATTATGATACTAATTGCTTGATACAGCCATGGCTTCATCTGCCTGGATTATTGGACTTGATCTGTTGACTTTAATGCATTTATTTAAGTCACATACTTAATCATGAAAACATTGCAGGAAGCCTCATCCAATGCATCCAATACATGAGGATTCCTACTATAATGCAACTTAAAAGCCCAAGACAGCTTCAGGGTTAATTTCATACAGAGCCATCTGTAGACCCATTTTTATACACAATCTAAATGATAACAAGGAAAGAGAGTCGGGGTCAAACAGATACTGAAAAGAATGAAAACCTGACTCCCTCACCATTAGTCTGCTAATTAGCGCCCAGCCCCTGAGGTGAAGAACAGATGACATGACAGCAAACCTTTGGTGCGGCACAAATACCTGAGTACCTGTGTGATGCCGATCACAGAGATGTGGTTGGACAGCAAAAACATATCTAGAGGTGTGGAGCCGACTGGTTTCACTGTATTCATTATCCCAGCATCACGGCAAGGTCACACAGTTGTGGCGCTGGTACAGATCAGTAGTGGTAAGGAAGCCCCCCTGCCCCACTGCCCCTGATATTGAACTACTATGTGTGTCTCTTTAACCATCCTACCTCCCTTGTCAGTTTCCACAACTGTTCTTCACTGTTGTGCTACTATTTGTCTCATTTGTGCAAGATTGTGGTACTGTGATAAAACTGGAATTAACTGAGATTTGTTGAAGTGTCATATATTTTATCCTGTTCTGCATTGTCATGCCAAATTAATGAATTTCACCAATTTGTTCAGTTCGGTCCAGTACTGCCGATTTGGATTCGGATGTGTCACGTGATGTTAAATATCCATACAACATTCTGTTTCATTCATTTCATCTGGAAATAGACAAGTTCAGGTTTGCCTGTGAGCAGCATAGCCAGGGAAAAAGTGTAAAAACCAGATTGTTCAGACTGTTTCCCACTACCTGCAGTCTGTCTGTCTGATTTCAGTTAATTTGACAAATGTTTTATTTCAGGATGCAGCACATTTGTTTTCTTCCCATTGATGATCAGTAAATCACACGGTCCTTGACAGCAATAAGCCTGGCCGTTTTATCAATATTGGAGTTTGGACTTATTATTGATAAAAATTAGCTGCCTCTGAGGTACATTGGTTTTTCTATTTACCAATTCAGGGAGAGGACAGATGTCTGCAGTGTTGATGTACAGTCCCTCCACTACAATGAACTTCCGGATCACCCGAGCTTTACGAGGATTCTGCAAAATAAACCAATTATGTAAGTATATGAGACTTTGACAAGAAATACACCAAGCCAAATACAGAATTCATTCAAAGGACAGAGTGAAAACAGGATTATAAAAAATATCATTTGCAATTCAATCATTCAACATTAACAAGCATTAAAGCACAGGACCCATTGTGACACCCATCCCCAATAATTATTTTTCTTAAATCAAGCAAACTTGTACAAACCTTCTGGTCCTCCAGCTCCTGCTCCTTGAGCAGCCTCTCCAGATCGTCCATGTCGTTGTGTTTGAAGTATTTGATGAAGCTACGGGATGCTTGAAGACCCTTCTGGATGGAGAAGCAGGCTGCTTCATCCCTTACCACCCAACCAAGAACACAACAATAAATTAAAAACACAAAATTGTAAATCCAAATCCAAAAAGGCTACACATTGTTGATGTGTTTTTCTGTATTGAATGTTTAAGTGACTGAGCCTGATTGACATTTATTGTATAGAGTGTTTTTCCTGATTTAGGATACTGTATATTAACTGAAACAGTAGCTGAAACTCACACAAAAATAATGTCCCCTCTTTTTGAGTAAGCAGGGATTGCACTAGCAATGGTTGCAAAGCCATAGGAATAGATGATAGCCTCTTCTGCTTTCATGAATTTGGCCAGACGACTCTCCAGCTCCAGGTGAACATCTGGAAGAGGTAAAGAAGAAAGCAGGTCAAAGTTACTTTTCATTTGCATTTAACATATTCATGGTTGCAGAGAATACCATGGCTACCATGGGAGACTTTTGTATTGCTGGTTTTAAATAAAACACACCCATTTCAAAAATGATTATTATCCCATACATTATCAACCACTGTGCCCTAAAAGGTATCCTGTGGCGTTTCTGACCACTACTAGCGTGTCTCTGTTTGTTTCTATTTCATGCACAAGCACATTGTTGACGCAGGTTTTAAACCATGAAAACCTTAAGACATTCTTGTGATAAGCTTAGACCAGCCACAATAATATTCACATTCCGAACCATGACTACTCAGAACAGTGGTTGGGCTATACTGGGTTGATCTCCCACTGGGCCTTAGCACCAGGAATCTTGGGCAAAATGATTCTTTTTATGTTTGTAAATAATGTTGGCAGAACAAAAAGGTGGAACTCGATTGTGAGGAAGTTCAGCTTGGTTTCCTGGCTATGAAAATTGGGCATACGTGAGAGTGTAAAGCTCTGGATAAAAATCACAGACAGGCTGCCTTGCCGGCGGGAAGTGGGAATGGGGTCAACGCAATTTTTAGTGGATGTGCCAATTATAAAAAAACCTGTGTAGGACCACTAATTGTACTGGAACAGTGGCATTAGAAATACATGGTTAACAGTTTGTGTTTTCTAAAGTGTATTGAATTAATCTACATATCAGACAATGAAATGTTAACAGAAGATGGAAAGCAGCCAAGAATTTTTGACTCACCAAAAGTTCCATAGAAGCCTCTCGGACCACAAGTTCCCACACCATATTTCTTCAGTGATGCCAATGCCTTTTCCTGTAAAAAGGAGTAGGAAAGTGAAAATCATACGTCTGTTCTTTGTACTCACTGTCGAAATAACAATTTTTTCACTTACAGGTATCTTCAGCTTAAATACAAAATACTGACCTTAACCCGCTCATGGTCAAGGAGACCCAGGAAGTTAAATGATGCAAAGTTAATGCACTCTTTTCCATTCAGTATGATTTTGTGGCTGGGAGGTCTGTAATGGAAAAGTGTTTAAATACTAAGCATATTGTAACATACGGTAACAGTGGGCCCAAACAAGCCCCGAATTTGTAATGAAAAAGTTTAGGATTTGTTGTTTTTATGTTCAGAGCTCAAACACAATTTTCAGGGGCTAAAAACTTGAGAAATGAAAAGCAAAGACGTCAAAGTCCATGAAAGTTTACATCTGCTATGGGTCTTGGGCTTTTGTAGGAAAGTGGCTCAATGGCATCCTCTAACCATTTTCATGAGTAAAACCCCCCCTTTAACCTTTGATTAAAATTCATGAAATTTGCTAGGTAGACAGACCATCAGCAGATTAAAAAAACTCTCTTGGGCCAGTAACGTAAACACAATAGGAAGTCAGCCATTTTGAATTGATTATGAAAACTGAGTGCATTGTTGTGGCCATGTCCAGGGGTCATACTTGAAATAACTCTACCAAAGCCCTTAGACAGATTCTCTTCGAACTCGGTCAGCCTACAGACAAGTCCTTTACACAATATTATTAAAAGCCTACGTTTTGTTTCCGATTTTCGTTTTGCAAGCTACATTTCCAGCAGGCCCAAAGCACTTCTCATCACTGCAGCGACATGAGGTCTCGCTAGTATTCCAGATCAGTTAGCACCAGCAGCTGCGACGCAAAGCTTGCCAGGTAACTCCACAATCCGAGAACTGGGTCCAGATAGCACACAGCATAACATAGCACGGCCAAGCACATGACTTTTAACTCTGGTTGATGTAATGCGTGTGTATGTGTTCAATTTATTCTCTCTCTCTCTCTCTCTCTCACCTCTACTCTGCAACAACATCAAAATCCTGTAACCATTGCTTTCCATTACCATTACGGTAATTTTGGTTGTAGTCATACGACAAACGTAGTACTCTTTTGCGACTGATTTGGTGAACTGGCCATCTTTTCCCCTCTTTAAGGATGATCTAATGATAATAATTAATTATTATTGATAGCTAAATTGAACCCTAAACTTCCCATTAATGTTGCATGAAGCACTACACCATTCATCGTCCAATTCATTATCATCATTTAGATTGCTTTTACACAGTAAATATTTGTGTCTGATAATGATTTCATTAAAGTCATGAAATAACTATTTAGCATTTAAAATCCCATCATTGTTTCGTGTATTCTTTTGGACTGGAGATCAATTTAAGTCGAGTCACACTTTTGGACATTTGACTGACACTATTGATTTCATTTCATTTTTCCTTTTCGGAGGTGGTGCCCTAAAATGAGTGCTAAATCATTGAGATTTCACTACACATAAAGAACACTGAAACGCATCCGTGTACATATTTTGACTGATTCAACTCCATTTGATTTTAGGCTCATGGTTTGATTCGATTTGATTCTCAATCTTTTTGTTGTTTATTTTTTTGTTGTTTATTTGTGTCTATGTCTAGTCTAAGATCATTAGTTTTACCATTGGTTGGTTCTTTTAATTTTTTTATTCACATTTCAGAAGATTGTCTACATGGTGTCATGAGATGACCACACTGAGCACTTACTGTCAAATTTAAGTAATTAAATAACAATATATATGCAACAATAACTCTTTTTTGTAACTGTAGTATGCACTTTACTACTACATCATTCAGCACTTCTGAAAAAAAACTTTTTCCTTCACATTATTATACTTGGAGGGCAACACCTTTGTGGTAAGATGCGACCTGCTTGGCATTTTGTAGCATGTTTCCAGCATGCTAGTTGCTAAATGCGTAAATCCAGGGTTTTCCACCACTGAATAAGGTTGCATGTCTGATGCTACAAATACTCCAATAGCGATAGTGATTGCTTTAGCGCAAGTTGAATTTTGTGGAAGATTAGCTCTAAATGAGAATGGAAGAGTTGCCTGTGTTAACATGTTGTCCTCTCAGTTAAGTCTACTTCTTTATGATGCCTGCAGACATGTCCTTTGTCGTGACATCAGGTTAGAGGAGGTAACGTTAACCGGCAGCACTACAACATGCTGTGTGTGGTTTTTTTCTGTCTTAGCACTAGCACACGTGTCATTAGGATACTGGGAGCGTAGCGAAATCCTTGATTCCAGCTTTTGCTTTCAAAGGTGTAGATGGTGACATCATTTTGATTGGTATCCAACTTAGAATCAAGGTCGTGACACCCCTACTACAAACACAAATATGTCAGAATCAGAACTGCTGCCGCTGACAGCAGAGGAGAGAAGGAGGAAGGGAGAGAGGGGAGGAGTGTCCAGTAGATGTCACCAACACACCAGCAACCTGGACCCAATCTCCTTGCTCAGATCTTTTAAAAGTTCTGAAATGTGAATTAATCTTGACCTTTTCAGTTCAGTTTTGGAAAGACAAAGCATGTCAGTGTAGTGTGGAGTGAAGCCTGCTCCGTTGTTTACAATATGAATTCTGTTCAGAACTTTCAAGATAAATACTGCATCACAGTCTCAAGTTGCGTTTTATCTTCTTGCAGCTCAGGTGCGATGAAGGAGAACACTACTCTGAGCCATCTGTGAGAACACTTGCGTGGACCCCTGTTTCTTGTGAACATTTGCCTTCAGCCTTCATTTAAAAAGAAGTATGTAAACCAGAGAAGTGTCCTATGTGTTTTACCCTGTGACCAAGTCATAGTTCAGGTGCAGATGGTCTTTGGAAACAGGAGGGGCAAGGGGCTCTGGCTGCCACTCCTCAATCAGGTCCTCTTTTTCCTGTAACATTGAACCATGTGACAGTTGTTTGGTGACACATGCATACAAACATTATTGCTCCTTTTTTGTATTTCTTTTTTTACTGAATTGTGCAGAGTTTACCTTCTCTGTCAGTTTGTAGGTCTCATGAAGCTTGTAGGTCTTGGAGAACAGAAGTCTGATGATCCACAGTATGAGGATCCCCTCCAGAATCAGATGATAAGCAGGAGCCTGAGGAAGACAGGGACATGCAGATTGTAGGATGATTAAGATTGTTCATTTGTATTCAAACTGGGGAAACTTCTCCCCTGACCCAATTGTCCACAAGGCACCTTCAGTCATAAATGTGGCTCAAAAGAAATTTCTGGAAGACACTGAAGGAGACATATTGTCAAATTGCAGGATGTTTAATTACAGAGAGGAGGATCCAGAATATGAAAACAAAAATGTGTAGTTATAAACAGGACAGTACACAGGACACTCTCCAAAGGAAACAGCATGGATGGAGCCCAGGAGTTGGAAAATTTCAACAATCAATGAAGTTAAACTATACTCTCGCCCCGTCTCTCTTAAGGGGGAGATGTACTTAATGTTTCTGCTACTGGAGTCCATTGAAGGTTATGTTATGTTATGTCACCAAAGATAAATAATCCCCCCCACCCACATCCCATCCCCTATCAATCAGAATGACCTGTCCTGTCCACTCGGAGGACTGAGACCAGCACACCACATTACGCACCACAGCGCTCCTCCACCTCATTTTCTTACAATGTAAACTGTTTCAAGATTTCAATGTCCTTAATTGCTCAACATGTAAAAGTTGAATAAGAATCAAATCCGTTTCCCAGGACAGCGACAGGGTCAAATAAAATGGTATGTTTTATTTCTTCACATTCCGTGTATGTGTAGCAGACAGCAGCAACAGGAGAGCTACTGTGACTACATACCCAATCAAATACCCATCTGAATCAGATATACTCTCACAATTACATTTACAGTAGTAATAGAAACTGTGCATTGGAGAAAATGAGACACATTATGTTTCTGTGACAGTAGAGTTGACAGCAAATTATCTGGTGTAACATGCTTGAATTCAGCATTAGGAACACACAACACTCTCTAGCAGTTAACATCGCCACAATGTCAATGTAAATAAAAGGTTTGGATGTACACCAGGTGTGGAAATTACCCCAAGGATGGGGATAGGGTGTTTCCTAGATATTGCATTTGATTTTCAATTGTCGAAATTAGTGTGAATCTTTGGCAATCTCACAGTTTGATTCAAATGTGGTTCTCTGGTGCCTAATTTGATTCAGAATTGATTTTTGATTAAAAAAGATTCCCGATTCAACTTTGACTTAGTACGCCATTGAGAGCACCCTCTCTGTTGCACTGCTAGCTCTGGGGGAGCCATTGTTGTGCAAGATGCTGAGCAGGCCCAGAATTTTTGATGTAATAAAGACTGACAACACAGAGTTTATTCTTTGCCATGGAGTTTGTAGAAGTTGTTGAATGCTGCGGTGTGAGAAGGTCAGCTGGTCTGAATTTTTGTTGTTGATAGCTGTGCCACTGCATAAAAGTTCTCCGGTAGACATCTTAAAAGAATCACAAACATGTGACCTACTTCATGTTGCTCTCGCAAAGGCATTTACTGAGTCATTAACAGAGAGAAATGAGTGCAACTGCAGCATTTTTAGGAGATGAACTGCAAGTGAACTCTAGCGTGTGCATGCTGTAAATTGCCCTCGCACGCCTGCCCGGTCCAATTCTTTAATAACATTCCATCCATTGAAGGTGAGGATCTTAATACATTCAACTTTTGTTGATATGACCCATTTTAATGTTTCATATGATTCAGCTTTCAAATTCAATGTGTTGTTTTCCAATATTTCTCTATTTTGAAATATTTTTTTGGTATTTCTTAGGACGACTCAGCCCTACTACACGGTGCATGCTTGTCTCCATCTTGATAAATGAATGTTGGACTTGGATAAAGCACAAGGGACAACAATGGAAAGAAGTCGGGGGCAAAGTCTAATGTGTATGAATTTTGTAGAATGTTATGACCATGTGATTTCTGACATGATTCATGGTTATATATTTGATGAAAGTTTAGCTGAAAATTAAACATATGAACAAATAAAAATCACCAATCTGAAGCAAAAACACTGCTGAGCCATAAAACAGAGAAGCTTACAGAAATGCTCAGGGATAACATTTCAAAGAGGAATTATATTTAAAGGAAGCCATAAGTATACTTTCATATTAGCTGCATCACTAGTTAAACAAGATCCAACTGACCACACACAATGGAGGTTAACAAATAAAAAAAGCTGCCGTTTATGGGCACTAAATCCTAATCTCACCTAGGGCTCCAAAATGTGTAGCGCAGGCCCTGCTCCAACAGCGCTCTCAGGAGCCTGACAGGAGAGAAGTTTTTGCCATTTTTCCACTATTGCTTTGGGTCACACCAAGTCAATCCATTGCCACCCCTCCTGCAAGTGGGCCACGGTGACGACTTGCTCCGTGACAACCCATTACAAGCATCTGTCTCCCCCCTCAAATCAATACTCAACTCATTTCTGTGCAGGAAAGCCTACAAAAAGAGGTTTTCAAAATCTCTCTGACATTTGTAGCTTCTAACCGAAAGTCTTAAGTTTTTCTGTTCTTATTTGTACTTTCAAACATCTGCCATGTTTTACCATTTTATCATGTTCGCTTTTTGCTGTTTCAGGAGGCGCACAAAGTTACCTGTAATGCTGCTTCATGATAAAAGAGTATCAATGACTAAATAACAGGGGGCTTTTATTGTGCGTTTGTTACTGGGTTAGTGGAGACAATTTGTTAACAGTGATTCGTTGACAGTACTGCGGGAATAGGTACAAACGCGTCATTGGTTTAAGTCACCTTCAAGCAGGTAGTCCAGCTGGTGTAAAATGCAAAAATCAGAGTCAAAGCAAGTAGAGCCGGCTGGCAGCTGTAATGGAAAAACGGCATTTGTGTCCCACTGAGATTTTAGAACTGGACTATGAGCAGGACATACGCTTGTACTTGTTTTGACATTACAGGTGACAAGGAAAGGCATAAAAACACAGAAGCTGCATGTAAAACTTACTCATGTCCACCAATAGAAGTTTAGCGTGGACTGAAAAATGACGAAACAGCCAGACTCGATTCAACTGCTAAAAGCCTAAATCAGGAGGTGATTACACTTATCTCCAAAATTTAAACAAGCTAAATAGTAGTTTATTTCTGTCGTTTGAACAATGCACCTATCCTGAACAGCAAAGAACAGGAAGAGAATACAGAACCGAGCTGATTATTGTTAATAGGCAGTGACTCAGTTTATTTACCAATACCAAGTTTGGAGCTTTGACTGTTGAAATCTGTGTGTCAAGAAATGTTTTTGTTACAGTAGAAAGCATGATGATTGAGATATGCACACAGTGCACAGACAGTCAGGAGCAGTGACAGATTTTGTTTTCTGTCTCGACACTGAATTTTCTTTTTAGAACTATTTCAATATAAATTTGTAGTTCACAATGTAGAATTATCAGGGATAAAAAATACTGCATCCTATGGACACGTGATAGTGAGTTAAAGTTCGGATGCGTACCGAGCAATATCACTGAATTTTCCATGGATTGACACAAGGCTGCCAAGAATACGTAGCACGTTACTACCTAAAGCAGCCGTAAAAGCTGACAGAACCCCAGTTTCAGCTTACTTTAAATAAACCAGAATGAGAAATGTCATTAACCAATCAAGTATGTCACTGTTATGCTACCAACATTAATTTATGCCACAGCATTTCTTAACAACACAAACCCCACATAAACAGACGACAATCACAAATGATTAAGAAGTGAGTTCTGAAACTACCTGGTGAGCTAAAAGCAGGATTTCAACATTGAATTTGAGTTGAAACTGGAATGATTTCCAGTCTTTAAGACTAAGGCATCTTTTTGAGATCTTTTCAACCATCTAAAATAAAGTTACAACATCAATGTGCCACAAAACGCAGAAATTAGTGATTATTTTTGATAACATACTAATGTATAAGTGGAATGAGAGACAACAGTGATGATGGTATTTCTGCAAACTCATATTGCACTGGCAGGTGAAATGTGTTCTACACAAATACGTCATGTCAACGAATTTAATTCTCCATTTGTCATAAATCTAAGACTATATAGGCTGTGAATTACTGACAAAACATCATAATATGAGCAGTTTAATACAGTCATGTAAACTAAGCCACTGCGCTTACTCCTGTAAAGTGCACGCGCAAGTACAAGTACATGACAGCTACTCCATAACTTGTGGGGCAAACTTCACAGGTTGAAGAAATATATCAAATATATGATAAAATATAGACACTTAATGTCTTTAGTTGGTCTGTGAAATAACTTTCACCATGGAACCAGTTGTGAGCGTATTTTAAACGGTGACGATAGACGTTTTTAAACGCCTTTTCAGCGGAAAGTTGCTCACTGGATAGCTACGAAGCTTTAACTCGTACAGTTACTCGGTTTTGATTACTACTTGTGAGACGAGCAATAAGCGAAGTTTTGGATTTCCAATGTGGATTGGATTAGCAAACTTCCTTGTTACTTTTCCTCTTTACGTTGACTTGTCCATAGGTATTATTACCACAGAGGAAGCGCCTACCACAACACGCGATCGGGTGTTACACACCTTTCCAGGGCCACAGTTACTTCCTGACTGAGATATTTATAGTTTGGCTTACAAACAGCCGAGGACAAAAGTTCAGAAAATTGATTCATCAGAAAATGATTCTACTCGACATAGTTGTAGCGTAGATAATCTTACCTCATAAAATGCTTGCACCATTTCCACCAACACCCACTGCTGTCCGGACGCCATGTTTATTTCCCTATACCAACGTCATCAGCAATGCTGCATTTGAGTTCTAAAAGAAAAATAGTTGATCCGAGTTGCTTTGGCATGGCACTAAAACAAGATGTCTCTGTCACAGCCACTCCGCCCCCATCACTTGTCTCTACATTATGTATCGTAAGTGACAGGGTAGGATCATGGCATTACATACAAGTTTTCTTCAAGACACAAGTTTTGAGAAAATAACATTGTCATTACGCCATAACATAATGAGTTTTGTTTGTAGTCAGCACCAACATCTGACAAATTGGCAATATTATCGTGCAGTAGAGGACGCTGCAGTTTCAGGATTGTAGTTCTGGGACTTTAGTTTTTCATGACCGTGCGACATACGTAATTGGATGACGAATATACTAGTATTTAGCAAGATTGTTGAAACCAACCAACCAGCATTTGGAATTTCAAATTCACTCAAACCAATTAAAGAACAAAGTTTAGTAAGCAAAGTGTGAGTAATTATAGCTCTTGTAATAGACTTAAAGACACATATGTTACAAACAATCATCTGTTGTCTTTACAATATCATTGGCATTATGGTTATGAGACTTATGTAACATTGCTATACATTTTTGAGGACATTACAAGGTATATTACCTGTGTCTAGCAATGACACTGTTAGATACTGTGTATGGTCATGTAGAAAAATAAAATAAAACCATCATAAAATTATTGCAGACCCTGCCTTTTTAATGAGTTTATTTAGTCTGTTTGCGTCCTTTGCTTTGATGCCCGCACCCTAGGACACCGCAGCGAAGAAGATGGTGCTCGCGACAACAGACTCATAGAACATCTGGAGCTTCCGGTTGCAGACATTGAAGGACCTGAGCCTCCTCAGGAAGTAAAGCCGGCTCAGGCCCTTCTTGTAGACTGCCTCCGTGTGGTCCACTCCAGTTTATTGTCCAGCACCACACCCAGGTATTTGTAAGAGTCCACAATGTCAATGTCTGACCCACCGATGCAGACTGAAGAGGGCGGGGGCTTGTTCCTCCTGAAGTCCACCACCATCTCTTTCGTCTTCTTCTAACCCCATGAAGAAACGACCATGCCTGCAGAGCTGGAAGATCGTGCTGCATCAAGCATTGGACCGAGTGACAGTGACAAGTAAGTCTAAAGTGGCTGAAGATCTCAGTTAGTTGTACTTTGTTAACCATGTGCCCTGTGAAAACTATGTGGCTGTCTGATGAACATGTTGTCTTTGCAGTCCATGTTTCCACTATACGAAAAATATTAAAACTATAGAGACCCTAAGTTGTTACCATGACAACCGATCACGTGCGCTCGTGAATTGCATCACATGCTTCTGACGTAGCTTCAGCATCTGAAGCTCAGGATGGCAGCAGGAGTGGACCTGTAAGGTTCCTTATAATCACGAAATATATCAGAGACAATAATCAACCGGTTAAAAGATGGTAAGGTAAGTACGTGATCCGATCATTAACCTTTTTTGTTATTGAGGACAACAAGTGTCACGGAAATAGTAATAAAGCATTTAACTTATAGTACAATAAAAATAGGCATTAATACATTTGTTTATAAATTAAAGCTGTAGTCTATAACTATTTTTTTGTTATATTCACTAAAATTGTCATTATGATCTGACAGTAGAATGAGATACAGGTCAGCTGTGTAAAAATCCACTGTCTGTGGCTCCACCCAGTGGCTGTGATTTGATTTGCATGAATCCAACGCTCCCGGGTCAATACAACCAATCAGAGCCAAGGGGAGTGTCTGAGAAGTGTCAATCATTCTCATGCATGCTGCTGGCAGCCCCCCCCTCCCTCACACAGCATGTACTGGGCAGTGCCCCTCCCCCACACAGGTGCAGTGCCTGCTCTTACCTGGTCAGATATGTTTGTCTTTATAGCGACTTGTTAGCAAAAGTGTCTTTCAAGTCCCCGGGCAGTTATAACGTTCAGTTTGTGTTCAGTACGCTCTGAAGTACGCTCTATTCTATAGAAATAGAACAATCAGGGCTTATGTTGTTGTTGTTATTTTGAATGTGACATCTTGGTTATCTGGCGTCCTCTGTTACCGTGGTTAAAAGCCTGCTTGTGCTCAGCAGGCTCCTCCTCTGCGGGAGGGGCTTTGAAGGCAGACTGCAGCAGCAGAGAGGAAGAAGGAGGGACCGGGGAGCTGTATCATTCAAATAATTCTGGCTAAGTCCACTTTTTTTTTTCTTCAAAACTCCAGACTGCAGCTTGAATGTATTAATCTATTACTAAATTGACTTCATAGCAAAGTCATTCATTATTTGATATTGTAATGGCCAATAAAATAGAAATTATGAATAGAATCTCCAAATGAAATATTAATTAAAATATAAAAATATGAATCCATCAATAAATAGTTCTCTTTAAGATGTCTCAGAATAATTTGGACTGCAAATGTACAACTTTTAAGAAGCCTAATCACACTGTACTACTTTGATAGACTTAATTTGAAAGACACTACAACTTTGATTAAAAATAATACAATATTTGCAATACGTCAAAAAAAAACAAACTTCAGCTAATAAGCTAGCTTTGTTCATTTATTCTTAGGGTAACTAAAGTGTCCAATAAAACTATTCAAGGAGATGATGAGTGACCAAGGTAAAAGAGGAGAAAATAAGAAGAAGGAGATAACCCATTACACACTGAAGAACAAGACGGTTGAGCGCAAGTATACTGATATGAACAACGTTTGTGCATTGGAGACTGACGTGGATCTCATGCCTCTTCCTGACACTCCTATCAACAGCCCAGCTGCCAAGAAACCTCACAACGTAAACCCGAGCCCTGAGTGACCTGCGGAGAACCATCCTTAAAATGGTAAATAATAGAGCTGATGAACTGCTACAAATGATCCATAGCAAGTCAGCAGAAATCAAAGATCTTAAAGAATCTCTTCAGTTTGCACGTGGAGAAATTCAGGATATTAAAATTGAAAAGTGTATGTTTCAGAGAACATGTGAAAAACAACAGGCTGATAAAGAGCTACTGCAGGAGTGAGAGGCAGAACATTATGAATGAAGATGGTGCCTACAACTATATGGTAACCCTAACCCTCAACAAGACAACAAGGATGTGAAACAGAAAGTCACTGAGATCTGCTTGAATGTGGCACTGGATTTGAGAACAAAAGCTGCTGATGCAATCGATGTGGCGCACAGGCTGGGAAGATGTGTCAGCAAAAAAACTCAAGGGATCGTCATTCTGTTTGCCTATTACACAGTAAGAGGTGAAATCAGAAGAATCAGAGAATGGCAGAGAATAAAAACTATCTACGAGGGAGAACAAGGTTCGTCTGGTGACCTGACCAAGGAGGACAAGGATGTTTGAGCAGCTCTGTGGCCTGTCATTGTAAAGGCTCGCAAGGATGGAATCAAAGCTTACTTTGTTGGAACTAAAGCTTGTGTGGAGGGAAAAGAAGTCTAAAGTAAAGTGGAGGAGAAGACCTGGTTTGCAGGTAGGTAGGCAGGCAAGGCAGGTAAGCAGGGTTGAGTGAGCTGGCATGGGGGAACTCAGGAGAGCAGGGGAGCAGAAAGCAGAGCAAACGGCGCAGAAGATTTCTGCAGACGAGTCGTCAAGATATAAGCATCAATGCAAGAACAGAAACACTGAAACACAAAATAATCTTAGTATCGAAAAACACTGGAGAGCACTGTGTAGTTACCATAGGGGACATAATAATCTAGCAGCAAAGTGGTGGAGAGACTAGGTAGATAAAGCTGGTGGGTGATGAGTTGATCTGACTCAGATGAACCACTCTGCTGCGGCTGCTGTCATGCCCACAGACACACACAGGGAAGGGGCAGGTAAGGGAGAAAGGAGGGGGAAAGGCAGAACACAGACAACAGAAAAACAACCAGGCTGCCACGGTACAACCATGACAGTGCCCCCCTTCAAGGGACAGCTTCCAGCTGCCCCAAAGATAAAAAAGAAACAGAGACCAAACGAAGCCGGGAGGGTGGAGGGGGGTCTGGAGGAGGGCCAAAGTCAGTTCAGGGGGAGACCAGGAGGTTGGGGTGAGGGGCAGTGGCTGATCAGGAGGCCTGCAGTTCAAGTGGAAGCCCACTGGAGGCCGTAGGTGACGGTGGAAGCCCACTGGTGGCCATAGGCAACGGAGGAACTCCTGGAGGTCTATTTGGGGGCCGTAACCCACTGGAACCCACTTAGTGAAGAAGTGCAAGGTTTTACTGTGGGGGAACCAAGCTGTTGCAGGTCAGACTGGACAGTGAGTCTGCTGGATGTCATGAGGATAACAAGGCTGATATGGGTTGTGAATTAAAATCAGATTGTGTTTCTGTAACTGACAGTGTCTCTCAGAATGTAGATTTTTTTGTAGATAGATATTCTTTACAGAAGATTAATGTTTATTTGGATGACACATTTGGTAAGTCAATTAATGTCAAAGATTATTTTCCTGAAATATAATTAAATCAGTGGCTACGCTTCAGTAGGTTATTGGGTTAAACTTACTGGATGGCAAGAAACATTATCATCTCAGAAAACATGTAACAGTCTGAGGAAAGTTTTAAAGGTTTTATTTATTAATTATTATTATTATTTTATTAAGTACCATGATCATACAACACTGGGTGTCTCTTTTTAGGTTGATTCATTTTTATGCACCTAACCGGGGATCTGAGCGTGAAGGGCTTTTTAAAATATTGAAAGAAAAATTAAGTGACATTGTTCAAGGGGAGTGTCGTGCACTGGGTGGAGATTGGAATTTGCACTGATTTTACTTTAGATAGGACTGGAGAAGAGCCACACTTTCAGTTATCTTCTGTTTTGTCTCATGTTTTAAAGAAAACTGATTTGGCCAATATGTGGAGGACGAAACCTCCTTCAGTCAGACAGTACACGTGGGTCAAAATAACAGATGGTAGAGTTAGTGCAACTAGATAAGACAGGTTTTATAAGTCCAGTTCTTTTACTGCTCAAGTTGTGAATTGTCAGATCCTCTCTGTTGTTTTTACAGAACATAATTTAATTGTAATGGAGCTGACTCTATCTCCCACTGGAAAACCAAAATCTTTTTGGCATTTAGCTGTTTTAAATTATTCCATGATCATATTTTTAGTGAACATTTTTAACTGTTTTGGGATTACTGGAGATCTAGGAAAGATCATTTTCTTTCCCTTTCCCAGAGGTGGGAGGTAGGAAAAGCTCAAATTAGGGTGTTTTGCCAGCAAATACAGCATATTCCACAGCTAACATCAAGAGCAGACCCGGCTGCAGAAAAAAATATAAGGGGGGGCATTACATTTTTTCAGGGGTGCAAACTTTTTCACCCTACATTTTATTTGCTTCAGGCTGAACAATGGCTCTGTGACCACTCCTACAGTGCAGAGAAATAATTTTCCTCTTACTAAAAAGGGGCTGTTCATCCCAAAATCTAAAAAACAAAACAAACAAAATAGTGTAGTGCTGTGTCCATTTATTCAACTCAAGCATTTATTCAGGAAGACCAGCAACAAGGGTTGTGGCATGCAGATAGCACCATACAGCTTCACTTCTACTGGAAACAGAAGCACTGATGTCAACCTGAACACTGAAGTAAACATTCGTACTGGGAGAGGTAGCTACAGCAGCTAGGGAGCACAAGGAGCAGAACAAAGCAGTGTTACTCTTCTGCCTACAAGTAACCTAAGTTTGTGTATCTGTGTGTGTGTGTGTGTGTGTGTGTGTGTGTGTGTGTGTGTATGTGAGAGAGTGAGAGAGAGACACACACAAAGGTTTGACCACTTTTAGTAGAGTGGCAGGCGGCGTCTGTGGACTGTGTGAAACCTTCTTAAAACAGTGCCCCTCCTCTCATTCCTAAATCTTCTAGTCAAGTCCTTCTCAAATCCAGTGTTGGGAAAGTTCACTTTCTACATGAACTAGTTCAAAGTTCAGTTCACAAATTTTAAAATGAACTAGTTCAGTTCATAGTTCATAATTCAAAATTTTGAACTAAGTCCCCAGTTACAAAAATGAACTAGTTCATAGTTCTTTTTTTTTCAATATGTTGATGCGAGCTATTATTTTTCTAAATGATTGCCACAGCCCAACACTGAAGCTGCAGCTCTCCCACAATATACTGCAACACCAGGTTGTCCAGCTTCGGCTGGGAGATGAAGACAGCGGAGCCACTACTGTACACTGTTAATGTGATCTGGGTGGTAGAGGATCTGTTTTGGCTCGCCGTTTGATTTTTTTATTGACTTGCACAGACCTTGAAAGGCTCGCCGGGTGCTTTAGTTCAATGTGCAGTTTCAGGTTTGTGGTACAGGATAGAGTACAAATAAAAAATAAGAAATAAAAAAATACATAAATAAGTAAATAAATAATAAATAATTTAAAAAAAGAAGAAGAAAGGGAAAAATAAAATAATAAATGAACAGATAGTTCATAGTGACTTCAGGGAAAAACGTTTCATAATGACTCAGTAAGGTATTACTTTTTTTTGTTCAATCATGTGTTCAATCTAATCTATGGAAATCAATGAATTCCATAGATTAGAGATAGCTAGCTAGATTATCCATAGATTTGAGCTATTTTCTACTTGCTAGCTAGCTATTGTTAATTCTTGGAATTCATTGATTTCATTACCAGGTTATAGCTTACTTATCGCCTACCTAACCCAAGTTCATTCAACTTTATTCATCTTCATTAAATGACCTTTGTGTTTATTGTTTAAAATATAAGTCAATGATGTAATACTGAAAAGTCCATAGATTTTTAGCTAACTATAGCCCAGCTAGCAGGCTATACTCGTGAGCATGTGGCAGTGGTATTTATTAATAGGTAGTAATAATAACTATTAATTAGTTATTAGTCCTACTAGTTCATTCCAGAATTGCTTGACATTTTAAGTCAGGGATGGGCAACTGGCGGCTGCGGGCCCCATGCGGCCCTCGTCCTCACTCGATGCGGCCCACGAGTCAATTTCCAAATATCAATAATTCACAGTGTCGACAGAAGGAACACTATGTAAACAATTTACGTTGATGAGAGAGATAGGCCTACTTCGCCGCCCCCGATCACACTCCCCATATCTCCAGCCTCAAAAACACAAAGAACAAACATAGATAGATAGATAGATAGATAGATAGATAGATAGATAGATAGATAGATAGATAGATAGATAGAATTACTTTAATGATCCCAGACTGGGAAATTATTTTGTTACAGCAGTAGTGGGTCCGCAAATAAAACACTTAGTACATAACATAAATAGAATCCAATATATACATAGTGTATATCTACAGTGCACAGTGTGCTATACACAATAAACAATAATAATATATAAAAACAGTAGCGAGAGCAGAGTTCTCTGTCAGGCAGAGGTGAGAGAGTTGTTATATAAAGTGATGGTTTGTGGCAGGAAAGATTTCCTGTATCTGTTGCTACGACAGCGAAGCTGAAGCAGCCTTCCGGAGAAGGTGCTCCGCTGTCTGACCAGTGTGAGTTGGAGAGGGTGGAGA
>CAEMYA010000029.1:207921-248462 GCA_903131615.1 Diplodus sargus
AGGAGCGGCACCGAGTGCGCTGCGTAAATGAAGGCCAGCGTAGCTCAGGAAGCACCTGCCGCAGGAGCTGGAAGACAAACGACTCAGCAAGGTGGAGACACTGCGGGTGGGATGGAGGTGTCACTCACCAAGTGTCTCCACCTTGCTGATTCGTTTGAATGGGCCTGAGCCGGTTACTACTATTTTAAGGCTCACAATAACCTCTCACAAAGAAATAGTATGGGTATATCATACATATCCTGAATCCTCAAAGTCCATTAAATATTGAGATTGTTGGCTTTTGGGTCCATGATATCCCTTGATCCCACAGGGATAAAAGAAACTACATCGTTTAGGGGAAAATTGTTGGAAAATGTGTGTAATTTATGGTTTAAAAAGACCTCTGTGTTTGTCAGAAAGCTGCATGATACATGCTTAAATGAAAGGCTAGAACGTCCCCTTTACAATGATACCAAACAATCATGTATAGAATATTAACAAATAGGAAATTGATAGCCATTTCTAACTTTGGGCGATTAATCAATAATTATGCTAATTAATCAATAATTATGACTAAACGGTAACTTTTACAGCTGGGCAACTGGCAGAAATGGATTCAGCACTAACAAATCATACAGAAACAATGCATGAAGTGCTTTTCCTCAAAAATGCCTAACATGTTGTTTTCTAAGGGACTTTTTCAATTTTTGGTCCTGACTAAGAGCAGGTGTCTTGGTGAGGTCAAGTAAAGGCTTTACCTTGCTGACATCCAAGAATGTGGCTTGCACAGGATCAGCTGTAATGTTACTGTGAACCTCTGTGTTGTTGTTGTTGTCGACGTCGTCACTCACGTTTCTTCCATGCAGATAAGTTACACTGCTCGGTGCTGTTCCTTGTGCTCCCTAGCTGCTGTAGCTACCTCTCCCAGCATGAATGTTTACTCCAGTGTTGCTGTTGACTTCAGTGCTTATTTTGCCAGTAGAAGTGAAAATTGCTGCTTCCTGCTCGCTCCTGTTCGCGTCGTCACTTCTTGTCCGCGTATTTTTTGGGAAAAAAAATACCGATATCCATACGGAACATCACAGCTAACTAGCGACTTGGCGACCATGAACGTCAGGTACTAACAGCGTTAAGCCTGATTTGTGCTTCTGCGTCGCGGACCCTACGCCAAAGCCTGACGTGCGCCTCCAAAAAATGACTATGCGTCACATCGACGCGTCGAGACGCGAACGGCAAGGACTGTGAATTATTGCGGAGGTCAGAAAATATGACCACCTTTCCTCAGTGGGCGAACCAGTGTGGCAAATTCACCCGTTCTCAGCCTCGACTGGTTCAGTGGTCGGACAGACCACCTCCGCAAATGTATTCTGCGGCGGTTAAATTGCAGAATAACGCGTTCCCTCGACGCAGAACTTTGAATGCTCAATGACGGCGTAGGATCGACGACGTAGCTACGCAGTCGCCGCGACGCAGAAGCATAAACCAGGCTTTACCCTCTCATGAGTATGACTCAATGACCCGCCCCCACACCACCTGTAATTGGCCAGCACGTTGCCTTTGTTCGTTGGTTGGATTGGTTTAATTATATGATCAACAAACCGAGATAGGAATAATAGAGCGTTGGCCACTCCAAGGTAAAAAACTAATAAAATAAACAGCTTCCAGCCCAGGGCGGCACGGCTGACTCTGTGAGCGGGCACAGCCCGCCAATGCCGCTGGAACTGAGTAATAACTGATAGTCAGAAATTATTTTAAGATATCTGAAACTGAAACTATGACTATCCATAATTCACTAACAGATAGCAGTGTGAATGATGGATATCTGCAACTGACATGCAGATAGGCCTATCAGAAAAGAGAAACCCCACTATAGAACGGCTTGTTATAATCAACAGGTAAAACTGACGCTGCTGCATCCGGAACGAAAGCCAAAATTAAAAATAACTTCAACTTTCGATACAAATCTATGTCAAATAAAGTCGAGTTAATAGCTGCTCCTCAACACTTTCATAGCAATGACATGTGTAGGACGGTGACAGCTGTTATTGGTGGAGAGGCTTATGATGTCACAAGATCAGTGGAGCGAGTGTCTTTAGAATGGGACGGGTTAGTCAGTGCGCTCTGGAGACGCTGCCGGAGAGTCCTCAGTGACTGAGCACGGCTTGTGAGTTTGCAGTCGGACAAAGCTGATACTTTTCAGGATTGATTACTGGATATATTTCCATCAACACCAAGCGACGGACCCATGAGCTCAGGCAGGATCGTTATTCTCTCATGAATAAGGTAACCGTTTCTCTTCAAAACGTCAACCGGATTGTAGCTATACAATCTGATAACAGACGAGGCAGTAATAATAGGCTAATAAAGACAACAAATAATAATTATGATAACAATAATACGTCATTCATCAAAGACATATTTAGTTAAAACTGATGACTGGCAAAAATTAAATGTCACAGACTAGATGTTAGCAGAGGTGGCAGTGAGCACCAGAAAGGACCCGTGAAACTACTTTATGCCATTTTAAGAGCGTAAGCTAAATATCCATTCCACAGGGGTAAGAAAGTTCTAAAAAAGTTTTTTATTTCTAAATATGTTACGATGCACATTTGTTAAATACAATGTAAATGCGGTGCAGTCTTCAACTTTTAATAATTATTCAGCTGAACTGTATAGGGACATGTTTTTTCTGTCCAGCTTGAATTCCTCTGGTGCATGTTGACAATAGAACAAGATTTACTGCTCACAAAATCTTTTGAGATGAGCTTTTAGATTGTAAGACTAGACATGTGAGAATAGTTTTGGTAAAACTATGACACTATGACACGCACTGACACACATTCATTTCCCGGGAGGGCGCTGAGATCACTTCTTCTCCAGCAGCCGTGGGTACCTTGTTGATCATGCGCTCCAGCGGGAGGAGAGTCGTGGGGACGGCCGGGTGTGGCACTTCACTGTGTTCCTGGTGCGGAGACTGCTTGTGAACGCACATGTCATGCTCACAAGAAGCTTGATCCTCTGCAGATGGCGCACAAGTGACGAGGATGCACACAGCGATGTTTCGTTACCTTCTCTAACTTAAGACCGAAAGTGTAAAGTTCAGTTTAGAGACATTTGGCCCGCCCCGGGTCTCTGAAGCAGGGCTATAGAGGCGTCTGTAGATTCATACTGAGCCAGTCCGCATTCAAACTCGTTCATATTTAAATGAAAAGCTCAGCTCTGGGCAGTGGGCACCTTCTTACAAAAAAACAAAATACATTTGAAGCGCCACAAGAACATGCAGAGGCACATGTATGACAATATTCATTTTGTCTCACCCTGTATCCCAGTGCATCACTGCTGCCTCCGGCAATTACTTTACCAAAAGTGCATTAGGCATGCCCAAAACACAGCGGGCAAAACATAGATGACTGCGATCTGCAAGCGATGTAGGTTTTATGAAGATATAGCCCATAATCTATTATCAGTCAATTTGTGTAAAGACCTGTTTTTTAAAATGTGAAACATCAGAATCAGAATCAGCTTTATTGGTCAAGCATGTGTACACAAACAAGGCACTGACTCTGGTTAAAGTTGCTTTCAATGAACAGGGAATAGTTTTTAAACATCAAATCCAAAAAAAGACACAATTTAAAATAACAAAAATTAAGATTTATATGTACAGGAAAACACAGGAAGTCGATTGTTAATCCAATTAGGTGAACTGTTTTGTTTGTTGTATTTATGTGGCTATAGTGTTAGTGCAAGTGTGTATTACTGTATCTGAGGTGGACTCCAGGAAGAAACACCTGAGTCTGACCTCAGCCTTATGCTGATGAATACAGCCAGCTGGTTAGCTGGAAATGATGATTCCTATGCGTTTAGCTCAGATATGTAATACAGGTTTTCTTTTCTTTGTGTGCATTTGGTTGGACTGTCAGACAGATTTTTACATTATTGCTGTTTTCCATCTTTCCATCTAAATATTTCTGAGATTGTATACCACAAATGTATGCTACTGTGGTCCATTTTCAATCTTGAATCATGGATTTTTACAATGCATTGCAAAGCAGTACTTAATCCGTGTTAAAAACTCTTGTCATTTTATTGCATTTCATGCATTTTTTCCAACTGTGCCACCTGTTTCTTTTAAGAGTAGTAAGGGACTCACTGGGGAGGACTGAACTAATTCTACCCTAGAGACTTTAAGGGTTGTCTCATAAATTGCACCTGCCAAAATCCCACAGACAGACTGATACTTTTCCATCAGCAAATGTTGTGAGATTAAAACTGTGAGGAAAGTAAAGTGCCTGTCAAATGCTAATATTTTACAGAACAATTTGTATGCTTGCTTGTTTGGCGTCCAGAGTGTTGCATTGAGAACATGCACACTAGGTTCGAGGTCAAGCATTGTTTGCATAGTTGCATAGTTGTGAGATTAAACATAGTTGTGAGATTAAAACTATGTTGTACCTGTCCAGCTTTTTGTCTGTGAAAGCTGGACAGATACAACTTAGTCGTCTACATTCATATTTTGTCTTTATCTTGTTTTGTTTAAATGTAACAATGACGAAAGTGAACAGTCTTTGGTATAACCTTTATGAGAACTGTTGAACTGAACATTAGGGCCCTCTCTGTCTCCCCCAGTCTCTCCCACTCGGCGAGAAGTTACAGTGTGTGTGTGTGTGTGTGTGTGTGTGTGTGTGTGTGTGTTTATGTGTTAAAGTTTGTTTATTAGGATAAAACCCCTTGAGATGTACCATCTCGTTTTTGAGGTGAAACTCAAGCTTTGTTCATTTCATGAATGGAAGGATAGTTGGATAATTATTTGGCTGGATTATTTGGAAAAGAGAACACCACACTGGTAAATACAGTATTAAGTAAGGTAAAGTTAAGAAGGGTTTCTTTTCTTGCCTGACTGGCTGCCTTCAGTGCCCTGTCCCTTTGGACAAGGTAATGGTGTTGTGTTATATATTCGAGACTATATAACTTGTGGGGAGAATAAATTGAAAACGAGTCAGAGAACAGAGGTCTGGCAATGTGAGACTAGATATGACTTGCGTGCCACACTTGTTAACTTCCGGTAAAATCAGTTGTTCCAATGTTTAACGTCATGATGGGAGCGCAAAGACTTGTCAGCAGCCCACATTTTTCTAACCCTGTCACCAGAGTAATGCATGGAAGGTATTTCATGGAGTGGAAAATTACTTTATGAAAAAAATATGTCTGATATAAAGTCAGTCTCTTAGTCTCCATTGAAAAACAACACCCACATTTATTGAAGTTTGTTGTGTATGTATAGCTGCTGCATATCTAACGTCTGTATCAATTTGTTTAGGTTAGATAAAGAGGGAGAGAGAGATCAAGATTATTTAGATATATGTTCAGCACAAGTGGCCCTCAAATGATGATAATAGACTCAGCGCAAAAGTGTAAAATGGCACTGTTGATAACTCCTCAGTAAGGAAAGTCGCAATTAGCTGTCACTAGACTTTTCCGTAGTGTGCAACCTGGCAACCTCTCAGTCGCTCTGTTGTTTTGTTGTCTTTTAAACTGTTTTTAAGCGTGTGTGGAAGATTTGTCAGTACTCCAGTGTCGCAGATCATGGGGACTTCGGTGAAGCTTTTTGCACTTTTTTGTGTGTCAACGGTGCTGCTGGATTACTCCAGCCACGCCAAACGACATGGCAGTGGCAGAGCTGCTCTCAGCTGGGAGCTTCTCCTGTCCTTACAGACTTCTACAGCCGGCATGGCCCCAGCGAACATACCAATGAAGCTCCGAAGGCAGTCTAAGAAGTCAAGCCATCAGAAACGAGGAAGTCAAAGACACCTGCCTTTTTGCCTCCACCGAGACATGGCTCGGTGATACAGATCAAGACTCAGATCTGATTTTAACTGCGTTTGGCAGCCCAATTCTCACGGATCGGTCACTGGAGATCACTGGCAAAAGTTGAGGTGGAGGAGTCTGCTTCTACATGAACCAGACGTACTGTAATACTGTGGTGATCAGAGAGAGGATATGCACCACTGACGTGGAGTTACTGTCTATTTCTCTCTACCCCTTTAATCTGCCTCGCTAATCTTTTTTACATTAGTGTACATTCACCCGCGAGCCAACGCGTCAGCTGTTTCCCAGCTGATCAGTGACATCACATACAAACTGGACTCTATTTGCCCTGACGCACCAAAGTTTGTCTTAGGAGATTTTAATCATTGTAATATAAAAAAGACTTTTAGGACATATGATCAGTATGTTACTTGTCCCACCACACAGAGGAACTCCATACTGGATCTTTGCTATGGATCAGTTAGTGGGGCTTACAAATCCCAGCGTTTACCTCCCTTTGGTGCTTCTTACCACAGCAGTGTGTATCTCATGTCTGTATACAAGCCAGCCTTCAGACGTCTGGAGCAGGAGGAGAGAACAGTGAAAGTCTGGTCAGAGGACAACATCTCCTCCCTCCAGGCATGCTTCGAGTGTACAGTGTGGAACTGCTTTTATGATGTGTGTAGTGATGTAAATGAACTCTCAGACACTATCTCATCATACATCGCATTCTGTGTGGACTTGATACTTCCCACTAAAAAAGTGATCATTTACCCCAATAATAAGCCCTGGGTGACTAAAGAACTTAACGGTGTGATCAAAAGAAGAAAATAATTTTCTATTCAGGTGACCTCCTGGAGAAAAAAGCTGTCTCTAAAGTTAAGCTAAGGAGGAAATACAGAAGTCCAAAGTAAAGTATAAGTAAAGTCAGTATTGTGGAGATGTTAGAGCTGCCTGGAGAGGAATAAAATCTATGGCATCAATTAATCAGTCATCTTGTGAGACCAGGCAGCTAATCTGAGTAAATGGTGAGGATGATAACAACTTGGCAAAGTGTTTTAATTCATATTTCTCTTGGTTTGAAAGGTCTGATTTTAGGGATAATACTTCCATGTTGCAGGAATCTCTGTCCCCACAGAATGATATTTTGATATCGCAGGAAAATGTCACAAATCTCCTTAAGAGGGTAAACATATGTAAGGCTGCTGGCCCTGAATCCATCCATGGTCACACTGTGCTGACCAGCTTAGTGAAGTGTTCACACTGTTGTTCCAGACGTGTGTTGAGAGTGGCCAGATACCGTCTGTGTGGAAGACATCTACCATAATTCCTGTTCCTAAAACTAGTAATCCAAGAGAACTCAATGAATTCAGGCCAGTCACTCTAACGTCTCTTGTGATGAAGGTTCTTGAGAAAGTATTGAAGGATGAAATTGTCTCCCTTATAAATGGCAAACTCGATCCACTACAATTTGCGTATCAGTCTGGGAAAGGTGTGGATGATGATTTTATCATAGACAGGTTATATAAGCACCTTGAAAAAACCCAGTGCACATGCACGGCTTTTATTAGCTGATTTTTCCTAATTCTTTAATAAGATGCAGCCTCATATTTTAATTGAACATCTTGCTTCTTACTTCTATCCATCTGATAATTTGACTGTTTCTCTTAAATTTTTTATCAGCGATTATTTGCGAATGATCATATGTCCACCTCCATCACTTCCTAAACAGGCTCTCCACAGGGCTGTGTCCTTTCTCCTTTGTTATTTATTCTTTATACTAACAGCTACAGGTCTTCCCAAGTGGGCACGTGACAAAAACCAAGGAGTTAATCACTGATTTTAGGAGGAACCATCCTGATCCTGCTGCATGCACTATTCATGGAGGAAATGTAGAAATTGTGGAGACATATAAGTATTTAGGTACAATGTTTGACTTCAGACTCAAGTTTGACAAAAACACAGAGTCTATTGTTAAACGGGGCCAACACATATCCATCTACTGAGGAAGCTGAATTCTTTTAATGTTTCTAAGAGCATTTTATGTAGCTTTTATCATTCATTTATTGAAAGTCTGTTGACGTTTTCTTCTATCAAAGTCTGTTCCAAGATCATTGGAGTCCAGCTAACAGACTTAAGCTCCATCTGGAAAAAACA
Organism: Diplodus sargus; assembly: GCA_903131615.1. Taxonomy (NCBI): domain Eukaryota; kingdom Metazoa; phylum Chordata; class Actinopteri; order Spariformes; family Sparidae; genus Diplodus; species Diplodus sargus. The sequence continues at coordinate 215,863 of CAEMYA010000029.1, forward strand.
TGTTATCTAGAAAGCCAGAAAGGTCATTATTCATCCTGACCACATCTTCAGTCAGGAATTCTGTTTGATGCTCTCAGGGCAGCGTTACCTTATTTTAGTGCAGTGATTTATTTTAGACAAAGAAAATGTTATATATAAATCAGCCAGCAGCGACTACACGCATGACACAGAATGACCCTCGAGCATCTACAAGCCAGATAATTTCTCCTCACCTGCTGTGAAGGCCCTCCACGTTCATTCCTGCTGCTGCTGGCCTCTGGTCCACTTTCTCCTCCCTGACCCTGCTCTTTCTATTGTATAAAGATTTTAAAAATATGTGCAAAACAATAGTGAGCACAGGTTCTGTGCAGAAAGTAAGGAGGACTGGGTTTATTCCTAGCTGGAGTAGTCAAAAATTGTGGTCAAGTAAGAGTATTGTTACTTTAGAACAATATTACTTTTAAAGTAAATACATACAAATACATTTGTATTCTTACATATATTATTTTCTACCCAGAAGTGGGTAACATTAGAGTAGTCAAAAATTGTAACGTTACTCAATTAAGAGTATTGTTACTTTAGAATAATATTGCTCAAGTAAAAGTAAAACGTATTTTGCAGTAAAACATTCTCAATTTATCCAAAAAGTTACTCAAGTAAATGTAACAGAGTAAATGTAACTAGTTACTACCACCTCTGCACCGAGCAAGCGATTTACCATAGGTAACAGTTAACAATTGTTAACTAGCTTAACTTGATATATTGACATCTATTAATTAGTCATCATTTAGCTAAGCATTATCTTATCTTACTCAGCTTACACGGTTTCCTCGGAAAAAAACGTTTTTTGCCTCTTGGCTGGTTTGCTGAACATGGTTAAAACAGATGTGAATCGACATCTGTGTGATTCAAATCACAACACCTCAGTGGTGTTTGCCGCCTGGCTCTGCCTGCTCATGGTGCGTTTAAAGGCGGCTCTGAAAAAGGCGTTTCCACGTGTTAGAAATGAATTGAATGGTTGTAATGGCTGTGAAAAGTGTGGGGGACAGAGGGCACAGATATGGGAAGTGCGGGGAACATGTCCCCCACGTCCACTACGCCCATGACGGTTCCTGGATAATCCTCTAGCAGAAAGGTTCTGAGGGATCTATTTTTCCACCGTGATCAAATTCAAATGTACATCTGTCCAGCAGTTGACAGTCTGCTCTTTGTCCTGTGAGAAAGGTAAGCCAACTGTGTCTGTCCCTACTACTAACTCTTTTTAACAGTAAACACGTTTGGTGGTTTAAATTGACATTAAATTGGCATGATAACTGGTGAGTTGATATATTAAAAAATGTAAATGTAAATGTACATGGAAAATACGTAGCTTTACCTTTTCCATAGTGTTAGTTAACATTAGCAAGGATGCTAATGACTAGATAGTAGCTAATGCTAGCTTTAGCTACGTTAGCTGTGAAGAGTTAAAATGTTTTTTTCCCTATTTGGTAAGAAATATTTCTTGTTCACTCCCTCTCAGTAACATCATTGTAAGGCTGGAACATGGACTTTTGCTGTAAGTTTTGGAATTACGTCTCAGCAAATCACAGCTCTTTTTGATGCTTGGTTTGAGCACAACATTAGTGTTGACAACGAAAGCAGCAGCACGAAAGAGCAGGGTCAAGAGGTGAAAACCATCATGGATGAATGCCAGCAGCGATCAACTGTCAGCTTTTGAAGTAGCTATAGCGAAATTTCAATGCTTTTGCACTCGTTTAGGGGCACCACCTCCAAAGAAGAAAATTGAAATCAAATCAATAATTTAAGTCATCAGTCAAACATCTAAAAATGTGACCTCTCGATAACATTGATCTGTTTTCTATGTCAAAGGAATACAGACCCACAACAAAGTCTAAAGTAAAATGTTTATAAACTAAGTGTTAAGGTGGGGGGGTTTCTTAGGACCCAAATGAAAGTAAGTAAGTAATCTTTATTTATATGGCACTTTTCACAGATAGAAATCACAAAGTGCTCCACAAATAAAATACAACAAATAAAAGCAATGGCAAATAAAACACAATAAATAGGAGAGGAGAACAATAGAAAAGCAACGACCAAACACCAACAAGAGAGGAATCCTTCAGCTCTAAAACCCTAATTCAAACTGTACGCCCGCTCCAATAAAATCGTCTTTAAGTGCTTTTTAAAAGAATCGACTGAGTTCAAGCAGCGTACAGAGAGAGGCAAATCATTCCATAGCCTAGGTGCAACCGCTTGAAAAGATCGGTCCCCTCTAGTCTTAAAATGAGTGTGAGGGACCACTAGCAGCATTTGGCCTGATGACCTGGGACTACGGGAGGGAGTGTGGAGTTAGATCAGGTCAGAGATGTAACGGGGGGCTTGTCAATGCAGGGCTCTAAAAGTAAGGACTAAAATTTTAAAATGGATTCTAAAATGAACTGGCAACCAGTGGAGCGAAGCTAAAACCGGGGTGATATGTGTCCTTTTACTTGTGTGAGTTAAAAGTCTTGCAGCAGCATTCTGAACGGTTTGGAGACGTTCCAGCACTTTCTTATTAAAACATGAGAAAAGGCTGTTACAATAGTCCAGGCAAGACAAAATAAAAGCATGCACAATCATCTCCAGTTCAGGCCTAGATACAATTGTTCTTATTTATGAGATGTTCCACAGTTAGAAGAAACAATTTCTGATCAGTTTTTTGGAGTGATGCTCCAAAGACATGGATAAATGCAGAGATTGGAGACAGGAAGTTAGTGAGTAAGGATTTATTTTACAAATTGTGCTCTCCAGAGGGTAATATAGAGGAGGAGACCGGGTTTGCAGGCGGGTAGGCGGGCAGGCAGGGTTGACTGGAGCCGGCGTGGAGGAGCTCAGGAGCTCAGGAGAGCAGGCAAGCAGGAAGCAGGAAGCAGGAAGCAGAGCAGAGCAGAGCAGAGCAGAGCAGAGCAGAGCAGAGCAGAGCAGAGCAGAACGACACTGTGTCGTCACCATACAGGATGTAATAATCTGGCACCAAAGTAGTGAGGAGACCAGGGTTATATAGCCAGAGGGTGATGAGTTGATCAGAGACAGGTGTGCCACTCTGCTGCTGCTGCTGCAGCTGCTGCTGCTGCTGCCGCCATGCCCACAGACACAGACACAGACACACACACACACACACACACACACACACACACACACACACACACACAAACACTGAGACACAGAGTCGATTAAATGAGGATCAGACATGAATATTTACCAAAAACATGCAGTCAAAATGATGATAGTCAATCAAATGAGGAAATGGGGACTAGTAAGGAATAGTTCACTACGGATTCTAGTGCTAATACTGAAGGAAAATTAGAAATTTAGAGTTTTGCCTGCTGAAAATTCATATATTTCATCCACAATGACCCATTAACACATTAAGAAGTAACATGTGAACTAGGAGTATATAAACAAAGGAGACAGAAACAAAGAACAAAATATTTCTATGAGTGAATTCCTCTTTTAGGCAAATTATTATGAAGAAAGTTAACATCATGCAAATAACTGTTTAAACAAATAGTATATAGTTCCTAACTATATGACTAAACAAAATCAGGATTCTACATAATTTCCTTCACTCATTTTAATAAAATGTGTACTCTGTAGAATGGCAGAACCAATTATTCATACATGGTCAGGAGATTGCAGTATTGTCACATGTTAGAAATGCAATGAAAACCTTAAATGAATAACTCAGGATTGGACGGTGTTAAAACACAGGGATTACCCTTACCTTAAACAAGAATTTTAACTGAATGTGAATGTAAGGAATAAATATCACTTCATGACCTTCTTGTGGGATGCAACAGTGCTTTGGTGTGTTCGCTACATAGCTTAGCCACCAATTTAGCAGGGTAAGAGCCTGCCTCGAGGTCTTCCTTTGCTCATAACATAATATAAATTACAGATCCTAATAATTGTGAAGAGGTCCTAAAAAGCAGACACTTTTGTGTTTAAGCAACTTAGAGTAATTCATACATTCATACACTGATGGTGGTGGCTGCCATGCAAGGGGCCTACCAGCTCATCAGGTAGCTGTACGAGCCATTTTCATCTATGGTGTTTTGTTGGACACAATTTGTCCACTAGCTGTCACTATTGTGTTTTGGGTCACATGTATCCTATTTAGGTAGGAACCTTTCCACAGGTAACAGGTGTGTGTTGCTAGTTGGAGGAGCACTTATAATTTTTGACCGCTGTGGAACACAATGATACGCTAGCTCCTATTGATGTAAATGTTTATGAAACAGATGGACATTAATGGATTATTGCAAAGAGTGAGCAATAAAACAACATGGCCGAGGACGAAGTTGGACTGTGATTTCTGAACTCTACGGAGAGGTGTAACATTGCAACGAGCGCGTCATCTAGGTCCTTAGCCAAATTACTGTTTGTTATTAGCCCGTCTAGCAGCCCCTCAGTGGCATAAGGATGTGTTATGTGGATTATTCTCGCCGACCAACACCACAGCCGCAGAACTATTCAAAGCTGTGAGTGATTACATCTCAGGAAAACAGAAGTGATCCTTTTGTGTTGGTATGTATACAGATGGAGCTGCTGACGTGACTGGACGGCTTTCTGGTTTCACTCCGTGGGTTAAGGAGATTGGGCCTGAATGTGAGTCTACGCACTGTAATTCACAGGGAAATACTCGCTAGGCGATAATTGTCACCCAAACTTAACAGCGTATTGAACAGTGTGTTTAAAGTTATTAACCACATCAAAGCACATGCCCTTAACTTGTGTCTGTTTGAGCAGCTCAGTGAGGAGATGGACGCAGAGCACACATGCCTTTTCTTACACCAGCGAGATCGTTGGCCAAAGTGTTTGAATTACGAGAGCTGCTGGAGAGATTTCCTTCAGAGAAAACCCCCACTAGCATCACATTTCAGTGGGTCGCAAAACTTGCTTACTTGTGTGACATATTCAACCTGCTCAATCAACTCAATCTGTTACTTCAGGGGAGAATGACAATTGTCTTCAAGTTGGCTGATAAAGTGGCCTCATTCAAAGCCAAGCTGGATCTGTGGGGATGGCGAGTGAACAGAGGGACGTTTGATGTGTTTCAAACATTATCAGGGATTTTAGAAGAGACTGAGCCCTGGCCCTCATTTTCCAACCTGGTGCAAGATCACCTATCTCTGCTTTTAAAAGAGAATGAGCGTTACTTCCCAAAGACGAATGACCCAAGAAATGCGAAAGAATGGATCCGTGACCCATTTGTAAACATACCAGGTGCATCGAGCACGTCTGTGCTGAAAGAGGATCAGCTGCCGAAGATTCCAAATTATGGTGCCAGTCCATGAAATAATGTCTTACATGAAACCGGTCCGTAGTGCAAAACAGGTTGGGGACCGCTGCTCTAAAGGAAATAGCATAGCCCACTAGCTTCAGTACCATAGTACTTACTGGTTGCTAGTCTTGTAATGACAGGTGATTCTGAACATCAAGTCAGGGTTTTGTAATGAAAAGGTTTCATCAGACATTGAAAAGGAAACTTGTAAAGCGCATCAGTATGCTTTTAATAGTAAACTACCACAAACGTGTCTGTCAGTGGGGTCGCTTTGTAAGCTCAAGCAAACCAAACACATAGCCGCCATAGCCGAATAATAACAATAATTAAAGTGGCAAGCAGCGATGAACGAGCCCTCGTAGTCCACGTGCGTCGGGGCATGCTGCCATCGATGCATGCAGCCATTGGGGCTTGTCGACGCAACACCTTCTGTTTAGGAGGTTTTTTCCTTTAGAATTTGGTGGGCTGCTAATGGCGGTATTAAACAATGTATTCTGAAGTCAGAAGAACTCTCTGCAATCTACATAAAGAACAAATAGTGAGAGGAGTACACTGTGTGACTCTACCGATAGGTTTGTATCCATTAGCAAGACTGAATGGTCAAGAATTTCGCTGCACAAATGCTGGAGCAGTAGCAGAGCCAAAGTTGAAAATGTCGCTATAAGAATTAATGGGAAAACGCCTCCCAGACTCCTGCGGTTTTTGAAAAAAGTTTAATGGTTATCGCCAAAATATGTATATCTTGAGTAACAGGAGACATTGCTGAACTCTGATGTCTTTTTTTAGATCTGTAGAGTGAAAAATGAGGGCACCAGAACGAGAGACAAAACAGATACTGTCTGCTCTCCTCCAGAAATTTAGGCTCAAAATTAACATTGCAGCTTATAGGGTAGTTGCTGGGGTGCTTGTTGCTCTAGGGCTGCTACAGCCAAAAATGTAAGTCCTACATCTGAAATAAGACCATCAGCTGAAAGCCAACAAGATTCCCCACATGTATATATTGTCTATGTGAAGTAAAAGATGTGGGCTCCAAATCAAGCTGAAGAGAATCTCCAGTTTTTCTAGCTGCTCTCCACTCTCGCGATGATGTCACGCACTGTAGCTCACGCAATACACACCCATTATAAAATCAGAAGACGAGCTAAAAATCCTCAAAACTGGTGTCTCTAGCTCACAGTATGAAGGACAAAGAGAGGTTGAAAGTCATTGAGTTTTGAAGAGGATTTGAGGGTCAAGACCTGCTCGGGCCCTAATTAATAAAATGTCCATCTTATCACTACCATGTGCTCCTCCAAGTCAACACTGGCTTGCCACTTGAAGGTCATCATGGCCAAACAGTTGGTCGATTTTTTGTATTTGGAAGCCTGAGCCTCCAATGCCTGCTTTCTTTTCTCTCTCTTTCAGCTCCTCCTTTACTCTTTTACATTTTCATCTGATCTTGCTGTTGTTGATGCACAACTCTAGACTGTTAATGCAACAGTGGGCAAGTGAGGCCACTGGACAAACAAATTTCCTAGCAAGCCCTAACTTTTAGGAAGAAAACAATCAAATGCTATATGTAGCTGCTACATTTATACCAGTGGTTGATACGAATGGAACTTTTAACCTGGTCTGGTAATGATAATGAACAATAGACGAGATGGGGCTGGTGAAGAGGAAAGACAGGTTGGTGTAATCAAAAGCGTTTGATCGGTCCAACAATGCTTCGGCCCACTGGGATTTGTTCTGGTGTGTCATGTAGCCAGTACAGCTGTCAAAAGTAGAGTTGAGAGAAAGCTATGCTATTTTGATGTATTATATTGCTTTGTACTTGGATGTAGGTCAATCAAACACCAACTTTGGATATCCAAGGATTTATTGCTTTATATTTGTTTCGGAGCTGGGGCTATTCAGTCTATAAATGTAACTTTCTTCGAGCTAATTTATGTCTTCCGAGCTCTGGAGGACAGAGCCAGAACCCCAAATTCACTAAAAATGTACTGTAATACCCCTTTTCCACTGGTCAAAAATCCTACTTAAACCCGCTAAGATTGGAGTTCTGTCTGCAATGGGAAGGTGTTAACTCTGATTCTGCAGTAGACACAGGTTTTTTTATTCCCTCAATGCTCAGCTCACTTCAGCTCCACCTCTCTGCCTATTTTTTAATGGCAGGGAATGAGTTTCTGACCAAATGTGGATCAAAAATCTGCAACTACACTGCCTGTTTTTTGGGAGGGAGGGGGGTCTTTAGACAGCAGGTCTCCGTTCCTGGCAGCCTCTGAGTGGACAGAGTGGACAGAGAGGCGTCAATACTGTGCTGTCTGGAAGGAAAATCAAAGTTGTGCAGCCCAGCCTAATCCACTCCATTAGGGGTTTTGTGTCTGGAGTCCTTTTACATACACAGCAAGGTCTTTGTTTGCGCAGTAGTGCAGTTGTCGTTGGTGGGGAGGGTTACAGTGCTGGTGGCTACAGCTGTGCCCTCTCTTTGCTCAGTGAAACCAGAGAGGACTGGCTCTGCTGGTACATTAACTGCCTGGGCAGAAACACTGTCAGAGAACATAAAGCCCCTGGAAGAATCAGGCTTCCTCTTTCAACCAACATGTTTGAAAGGACTTTAGCCAGTAGAAAAGGGCTAACTTTGCTGACCTCTAGAAATGTTGTGTGCTCATTAGCACACAGAGATTCATCAAGCAGCTGGAGTAATAAAGTGATGTATTTGATGCTGTATTCACCAATTGTTTTCATACTATTATAGAAGAAGACTAGACATACTTACAGTGAACACCTAAAGATTCTTCTAGAGATTTGAATGATACTTTGGATTTCGGTACAGTCTTTTTTTCATGTACCCATGTAACATGTACATGTTCTTTTCATATATAAACACACACACAGTGGTTAAGACCATACCAGTGTTTCTGTTTTAACATAATTAATTTATCTTTATCTTAAAAAGTAAGTTAGATTTTTTTCAGTCTGTTCTAAAAAGAAAATACTGTCATGTCAGTATATTGGAAGAGTTACTGGTTGCTGTAATCATCACTGGTGTCCACACTAACTATTAATAGGGTTCTTTGGACAACAAGGCAACATTTGTTATCACAAGTGTGCCACGATACAGTTTAGATTTGATTCAATTCAGAGACCTGCTATTGATATGAGATGATATCCTACACCAATTTATCAGTTACAAACAAAGTGGCCACCCCTTTACACCTTTGGGGGGGTAACATTGTGTTGTTCTTTTGTTTTTAGAGCAAATTACGTCTCTCATTAAGGAAACCTCAATATCTGTTAAAAATACAAAAAAGGATAAAACATTTTTTTTTAAAAAAGGGGGCAGGTTAAGACTTGAAAAATTAAAATCTCTGTCTGGGTCCATCTGTGAAATGTAAATGCAGCCAAGGAGTTAAAAAATGTGGGATTAATAAAACAGTAGTTAACAGTATATAAAGTCACAGGTAGTGGCCTAAATGTCTGAATGAGTATAAAACAAAGCCAAGGGCTCTTTTGGGTCCACCAAAGTGACCAATTGGAAGAAGTGGGACGATGAGAGGAATTAGATTTTAAAAAGGCCCGCACAAGCGGAGAAGTCACGGTGGCACTTGGTAGATTTTCCTAAATCGAAGGATTTTCTAATAGAGCAGCGGGCAAAGCATTAGGCAGAACTTTGTCTTAAATTTGAGAAACCCGGGTAACGGCCGTGCCTGGACGGACGCTGGCAATTGAGATCTGTTTTCAATAAAGAGTGCTCTATTACCCACCAGCCTTGCCTCCGCAGAATTCTTTTACACACACCGACATCTTTGATGAAGAAAGCCCAGAAACTACACCATAAATACATAACGCAACACATTCACCTTGTCTATAATAGGGGCAGGGCACTGAAGGCAGCCAGGCAGGCAGGAAAAGAAACCATTCTGTCAACATTACGTTACCTAATAGTGTGCTAACCAATGTGGTGTTCTCTCTTTCAAATAATCAAGCCACCTAACTATCCATCCATTCATCAAACAAAATTGCACACTTTAGGATCCTACCTTAACCCGGAAATATGCACGAACATCAATGGTTTGCAAGAGTGGCATTTAACAATGTAACAGATGTACTCCTGGCCAGTTCAGCCACAAAACAGCACATTTTTCAATATAAATGGAATAGATTCCAATGATTTAATCCACTAAATCAAGATCTGGTGTCTTGGTGTTAAACATACAGCCACTGACAGCTTCTCAACTAGTAGGGGTAAAACTTGGAAATAGGATCATGCCTTAGTTTTACAATAATTACCTGAATTGGGGAATTATTATTGTGAAACTGAGGCTCTATAAGGAGTGATTACCTCTGTTACACTGTATCAGGAGCTTAGCTGGAATGGCATCCAAGACAGTGGCTTTATTAGTATCCAAGTCTCTGACCATACTAGTGATTGTTGTAGTTGTTGTCTGGGTAAAAGAGAACTGCTCTTCCCCCATCTCCCTAAAGTTTAGACCCATTATACTTTTTCACTTGAGGTTCAAATTCAAAGTGCTTGATGTCATATGCACAATAAGGAAACATGTTTTTCTGTACACTGAAATTCATCCTTTGCCGTACACACAATGCCAACAATGTAAAAAGAAAAATATGCAACAAAAATATACAAAATAAAACAATTCTAAAAGGCAGCATTTGAAAAATAAAGAAAAAAAGCAACACAAATAATAATAATAAAACAGTGTAAATGTGAGCCGTGCAATTTGAAATGTCCCATTTGAAATGTCCCATTATAAAATGTAAAAAGTCGGATTATGCACGTGCAATTTGGAAATGGAAACAGTCGGGACAGTCACATGAGGTAGACGTGATTGTAAACTCCTATCTGCTGTTGAGGAGAAACAGCAGAAGAAATGTTTCTCCTAAAGCCTAGCGCCTAAACTGTGGAGGAGTACTGATGCTTTAAAAACAACTTGATATTTGGGATCATATACGATTTTGTGTAGCTTGATCAGAAGGATCAAACTAGCCTGACATTGCAAGATCAATCTTCAGTTTATTATCATTTTACAGGAAATGTTATCAGTGGGCACAGACCAAAATACATAGCCAAGAGCAACAAAAGTAGTGGCCTTGCCTTACTATTAGTATATCTGAGTAAAGATTCAGAAAATGTTTTTTAGACAAGGTCAAATAAGTGAAAGTTTACATAGCTGCAAACATACTTCATACAATGGACCCTACTATACATGTTGAAACAACAATGACTCACAGAATTGTATCAAACCATAGACTGAATATGAAGTAAATTCATCAAACCTGCCCCATATTAGATAACAAGATTAATTTATTTTAATTTTTAAGGCAGGAACACACCGGCCCAACCGTTGGACGTCTGAAGTGTTTGGAGAGACTCGGACGAGGTCGGGAACAAATATGTTTGGTGTGTTCAGCTGCGTCGGAAGCTTTCGGAGCCGCACGGACGTTGTCTGCTCCGATTGAGCATGCGAAGTCTGAGGAGGAAGGCTGTCGGACGTCTGAGCCATTGGATTCTCTGATTGGTTGTGTGCCAGCTGAATGGCTGTTCTGATTGGCGGTGTGCTAGCGAATCAGCTCGGTGTGTGGGAGGGCGGAATACTGTGTGCGCTTTGTTTTTCTATGGACTGCGTTCCGTCATTCCTCGTTTTCATGCTTTGCAGTACTGACACGAGATTGGCTGTTATTATGTCGTTCAGTATGAATTAATTTGTGTTTGTTTGGTAATGCTTTGCTGCATGTTTAATATGCAGCTGTTTTTATCTGAAATAGTTAAGTTTCGTTTTGATCGAAAGTAAAGAGAGTTGCGTGCATAAGCCTCTCGTTTACAACTCACAACACAAGCACCAGCCGCTTATTGCATCTCGCACAAGCGCAGAACGTACTAGCTGCTGTGGAGTAGGACGCACGTTGAAGCGGTGTGTTTCAATACAACTTTTCTGCAGAACGGGTCAGCCAAGAGGCAACAGAGTAGTCGGAGAGTGGTCGGATAAGGCAGTTGGACGTCTGGGCGGTGTGTGGGGGCCCTAGGGTTGAAAAAACAACATTGAGTACTGTGAGTCCTGAGGAGTCTCATGGCCTGGGGAATGAAGCTGTTCCGTAGTCTGTTGGCATATCATACTTCTGTTTCTTATGCCAGATGTCAGGAAGGTGAATGGACTGTGGTTGGATGTTGTCTTTAAGTATCCTTTGGGCTCTGTGCAGACGTCTTACTTCATTGATGTTGTTGATGCTCTGTAGATGGGTCCCAGTGATGTTCTAGGCAGGTTTAATTGCATGCTGTAGAGCCTTTGTGTCCTGGGATGTGCATGAACCATGCTAGTTTGTGATGTATCCAGCCATGATGCTTTATATTGCTCCCCTATAAAAGCTGACCAGAATCTGACTCTGGAAGTTATCCTTCCAAAGTTCCTTTAAGAAATAGAGCCTTTTCTGTGCTTTTTTGACTGCGGGGAGATTTTTGATGACAAAAGAGGTTTGTTCTCTGTGCACCACTCTGAAAGATTGTTGATTTTCTCCTGATATGAAATCTCATTGTTGTTTTTAATGCGACCAATGATAAAGCGTTTCAAAGTTAGATTTATCTGGTTCTCAGGCTCCCACAGAGAAACCGGTAATGATTTGACGTGCTGTTCTGGATATTCTGCCACATATCTTTTGAGTTGAGGTCCCTCTCCTGACTCTGATGATATTTTTGCTTACCTCCTGAATGTAAGCTTTCAGTTTTGCTCTGGCTGCGTTGTATGCTTCCTTCTTATGCTTCATCTGACTAAAACATTTATTTTTACTCTTGATAGAGCCCTCATCCAGGGCTGGGTGTAAAACTTATTAGTAAACATACGGAAAATGCTCACTTTATAAATCAGACAAAATAAATGCATTGCATTATGAGGAGTTGTCAAACTTGTTTTTTTCCCCTCTCATCCAGCCTTTCATATTACATGCAATAAAAAATCAGCACAATCAAAAACATGCTTGTGAAAGTTTCTTCAAATGCTCATGACTTATCAGAAAAAGTTGGCTCATGTTTAACTGCAACTGTTATCGGGCAGTCAATAAATTACAGTTTACATTCCATTTGTTAAGCATGTCAGGCCTATTACATGTCAGGTCTCATTATTTACACCTTACTAATGTGATAAATGCAGCTGCTTGCTTTTCACTTTTTCATTCCAGTCAGGTATACATATCTGTTGCAGCATTCACTTTGTTTCTGTGTTTTGTCTTTATTTTTGTGTGCATTTTGCACTTGTACAAGGCATGAGTAACAAAATGCTGGCCTTACTTAGTCAGGATATTCAGATGAGATGCTTGTACAGAAGGAAGATAATGTCACGCTTTTATGTCTTTTTTTCACTACTCAGCTTTTATAGATCAATTTCTTCAGCAAGAGTTCGCCCCAACTCTAGCAATGACTCTGGGCTTTCATAGTCAAAGGGGTTTTGAATCCTCCTTTTAGTACACACAATGTCATATCTCTCAGTCAAAAGTAGTAAGTGCAACCAGTCAGGTATTTCACATCTGTGTCAGTGACACCATTTCCTCCATGTGCTGTAACACATGTTGAAACATGTAGTGGCTTTGATCTGGCTATCTGAGTTGTGCAATCCACAGCTCCAAGGACTTATGGAAAGCAAGAACATGTTTCCAGTTTCTGAAAACAAAATTGTGCTGTCTTGTAATTTCAAATTGAGTTAATCTAAAGATTAAGAGATCAGCCTGATACAACAATGTGAGAAGACAGACATCAGTGAACAGATGGACAAGGGTGGACTTATTCTCAAGGAGGAAAGCATTCACATAATTTCTGAGTTCATAAACTCAGGAAAGAACTCTGCCTTTTTGCAAGCCAGCACACCTCTGTATAAAACAAGAAGTTAATTTGTTCTGCTCCCCATGTCCGTGCGCATCTGATCAAAAAGCTGATTGTTAATGTGCTGCCTCCAGTAAGTTCGAAATGCAGATAACTAATTTTAGTACTTCGATTACTCAAGTTGCGGGCATATTCCCTAATACATTTGCATGCAGTGCCTGTCGATGAATGTAACAAGGATTCCACATGATGTCCCTCCCAGCTGCCTCCTTGATCCTTCTTACAACTCCGCTGTTTCTGCCTGTCATATTGTTATTGCCCCTGTCCAGCCTATGGGTCCAGTGACCACATAGTTGTTCAGGACATGAGATAGTTGTTCAACTGTTGTACAAGTAGGATTAGTCAAGCATCATAACAAATCCTCTACAATTTTATTTCCCCAAATGTACCTTACATAAACCAACAAAGATACACTGTATAACCAAGTACTAACCACGTCTATTGCAGCAGGCAAGATCATTTTTTATAGTGTGGGGATGAATGGTATCAAACCATATAGGAGGATAGCTTGGCTTAGTCATTTAATATGAATTCAATTTCACTAGCTCCACCCAGGCCTGATTACTGCCAGGCCTGTAGAATCAAGAAATCACTTAAATAGAACCTGTCTAGCAACATGAAGCATGCTATAAGATCTTAAAAAGCTACACATCGTGCCCCGATCCAAAGAAATTCAAGAACAAATGAGAAACAAAATCACTGACAACTTTCACTCTGGAAAAGGTTGTAAAGCCATTTCTAAGGCTTTGGGACTGCAGCAAACCACAATGAGAGCTATTATCCACAAATGGAGAAAACATGCAACAGTGGTGAAGCTTCCCAGGAGTGGCCGGCCTACCAAGACAACTCCAAGAGTGCATCGGCAACTCATGCATGAGGTCACAAAAGAATCCAGAACAACATCTAAAACACTGCAGGCCTCACTTGCTTCAGTTAAGCTCAGTTTTCATGATTCAACAATAAGAAAGAGACTGGACAAAAATAGCATCCATGGGAGAGTTCCAAGGTGAAAATCACTGCTGAACAAAAAGAACACAAAGGCCTGTCTCACATTCGCCATAAAACATCTTGATGATCCCCAAGACTTTTGGGAAAATATTCTGTGGACTGACAAGAAAAAATGTGACTTTTTGAAAGGTATGCATTATATCTAGCAGAAAAAACATCATACCGACAGTCAAACATGGTGGTGGTAGTGTGATGGTCAGGGGCTGCTTTGCTGCTTCAGGACCCGGACCACTTGCCGTAATTCATGGAACCATGAAATCTGCTCTCTACCCGAAAAACCTGAAGGAAAATGTCCAGCCATCAGTTTGTGAGCTCAAGCCCAATTGGGTTATGTAGCAGGACAATGATATGAGACACACCAGCAAGTCCACCTCTGACTGCCTCAAAAAACAAAATGAAATGAAGATTTTGGAGTGTCCTAGTCAAAGTCTGGACTTAAATCCAAATGAAATGCTGTGGCATGACCTTAAACAGGCCGGTCATGCTCGAAATTCCTCCTATGTGGCTGAATTCTATGGGCCAAAATTCATCCACAGCAATGTGAAAGACTCATTGCCAGTTATTGCAAACGCTTGATTGCAGTTGTTGCCGCCAAGGGTGGTTCAGCCAGTTATTAGGTATTAGGGGGCAATTACCCTTAAGGAATGAAATCATCATATATCTTTGTCTGATATTAAAATTTGTTTAGTGATCTGAAACGTAGCTGTGTCAAAAACACAAAAACAAAAGAAATCTGTAAGGTGGCAAGTACTTTTGTACAGCACTGTATACCAGAAACTCCTTCAGTTGACTCAAAAGAACTGCAGATACAAATCTTAAAAAGAAAAAAAGAAGTTCTGAAAATGTATTTGTCAACCCATATTACATTTTCTGCAGCCCATGTCTGGGTCACAACCCACTCTCTGGGAAAGACTTATATAGTGCATTTAAACCTCAGCATCGGTTAAACACTGTCCATCCACTTTGACTGTGGTTGAGGACAAAGCCTCACTGATGTAAACACAGAATCTGCTCCCCCTTGTCTTACCGGAGTCTTGTGTTGTGTTCAGCACAAAACAGGGTCCAGAATGGCTTCATCCAGAAAGTGACTGTTATAATTGGTATTACTGTACCAATGTTGATAATTATCACAATATATATTGAACAATAATAATGACAATGTTCATGTATAAAGTTTTAAGCATTCTGAGTATTGTGAGTATTCTCTTTAGGACAGAACCCAAGACAAACCGAGATAGTTAGAGATAGTTTACTGAACATGGATTATATAAAATAATATGTAAACAATTCTGATCACAAAGTGCCTTGTTTCAAATGTCTCTCAAACATTTTACGTGGTATACTAAACTGAACAGTGATTAAAGAAAAGAAAAGAAAAACTTAAATGTTGAGGATTATGCTACTGGATAATCCTTTCGAATATTGCACATTCTTGGTAGCTTCACTACAAGTTTCCTGCAAGAAAGACTAATCTGTCGACAGTCTCAGGCTTTAAAGTTGTCCTATGGCAGGACACAATGTTGCCACCTGTGCTCAAAATGTGCTCTGAGGGGGAGCTGGTGGCAGGTATGCAAAGGTAATGTTTGGCCAGGCCGCTCACTCTGGGAGAGGACGTTACATAGATCTTCCACCATGCCAGGGGATTAGCCTCAATGTTTGCATCGGGAGCTTGCAGATAGTTCTTCAGTTGAGCTTCAATAGCCTCCATTTGTGTAAGAACTGGTATAGGATTTTTGGAAAAAACTACAAAGTGTCGTCTTCTTCTTCATTTTTGCTGGTGTAGGTACAGCTGCAGGAGCTCCTCCCTCAGCTCCTGCTCCAGTGGCTGCTGAGACTCCTTTCTATACCAACATGTCCATAATGGCTCTGGTGTTTATGGTGTCAATCTTCTCACCCTTCATGTATTTGATCTTGAATCTAGGATCTACAAGTGATGCCATGTCCAGGAGGTCATCAGTATTCACGTCATCATATTTATCGTTTAAATATCCAGTGACCGTTGTCTTGATGTTTTTGGTTAGCTTGGTGTCATCATTGTCGTGCTTTAACGGCTCTTCATTGAAACGATGCAGGACTGGTTTCAGGTAAGATATAATGACATATTCTTCCCCAGAGAGGGTATTGGTGAATTCTAGAAGTGGATTCAGTGCCTTGTGGAATGACTCAAGGACATCAATATCCTGCCACGTGGGAATCAAATGCCTGGTCTTTTTGTCAGCTGACAAGACTTGTGTGATGGCCTTCTCTTGTTCCAGCACTCTCTCAACCATCTTTTGACGTGAGCTCCATTTTGTAGGTGATTCTGTGACCATCTTGTGCTGGGGTAGTTTGAACTCCTCTTAAGTTGCTGCCAGGTTTCTCTTCTTTTTCAAGAGTAGGAGAAGGCATTTGCCACTCTTGTACATACTCCAACAGCTCTTTCGATCCTCTTGTCTCTCCCACTTCTCTCTGAAGATACATAGAAAGGCAGGATAGAAAATATGTGGGGCTGTCAGTGTAACGCGTTAATTAGATTAATTAATTACACTGCAAAGTAACGCGTTATAACAATTAACGCAATTAATTCTGAGATTCTGAGTGGCAATTCAATGCGCGAGCATTTTAAATTTGGCCCATTGAATGACCCGTAGGCTACTTGGCAGTGGCTTGTCACTGTAGCACTAGCACCGAGGAACTTGTCCGGACGTGTTCCTCACTTCGAAGCTGAAATGGCGACACTCAGATCCACGAACCTGTCTCGCGCTGTGAGAAGGCAGAATCGCGACACAACTTCCAGTCCAGATCAGCCCTATGAGCTGTAAGTACTACA
The DNA here is from genome assembly GCA_903131615.1 of Diplodus sargus. Taxonomy (NCBI): domain Eukaryota; kingdom Metazoa; phylum Chordata; class Actinopteri; order Spariformes; family Sparidae; genus Diplodus; species Diplodus sargus. The sequence continues at coordinate 232,846 of CAEMYA010000029.1, forward strand.
TTAACACCGCAGCGGTCAATCGCCAATTCTCCGCTGTTGTTCGTTCACACAGAGCGAAACACTGCTGTAAAGACGAACCGCTGTGCAATTCACACAGAAAGCCGGCGCTGCGGCTCCTAAAGAGACGTGACGGTACACATCATGATGATGACATGTGTGTTTTAAAGGGGTTTCCCCGGTGTCTCCCCTGTCGCTCAAAACCGACGGAGACTGTCTTCCGGGGTAAAGTTCACTGAAGTCTCAGTCTGGAGGGCTGACTGTCGCGGAGATTTTTTTCATCAGAAACACTCGGTGAGGTGAAGTGTTTTTGCCGGTGACAGACGCATGGCAGAAATGTGACAAGAAGTCTGTACGACAGGCGAGAGGAAGGACGCTTCTCCACGTACAGCTGTGGTATTTTTAACTTGTTGCCAAAGACAGTTACAGTTACTACGTTACCTTAGTTTGGTTCTGTAACGTTGTTTTGTGTGACATTTCTCTGTATTAAGTTGAGTGAGGGATCTGTGCAGTTAACAGACCATCAGATAGACACGCCCTCCACAATACTGCACCTCTGATACTATCAGACAAGTATCAATTACATAAGTTATTGAAATGTTACATAAGTAAAATGTTTAATTTAGAAAGAAAAAAGAAATCGAGGTTTGTATCGAACCGTGGGTCAAAAATCGTGATACAAAACGAATCGTGAGTTTGGTGTATCGTTACAGCCCTAGTTGCTAGTCAAAGCAGGGTGACAACAGACATGGATGCGACTCAGGGGAGTGGGGCCAGCACATCATTGCTCAGGCCTTTGAACGGCAAGTTCTTCTCTTCTTAGTGAATTCAATTGATTAGTCATGCAATACAATTTTGTAATGTCCTAGAATTCAAATTCTTTATTTGGGTACCTTTAGCAGATATGAGATTAAAATGCGATTAATTAGATTAATCAATTACAAATCCTGTAATTAATTAGATTACTTTTTTTAATTGCCTGACAGCCATAAAAATATGTTTAAGACAACTCAGCAACAGTCACTGATGACATGAAGAAATAAACAAATTACATAAAACTAATTTTAGAATACTGGGCAGAGGTAAAATAGTTGATACATCCAATGGCTTCTGTAATCAAAACAACAAAGGACTTTGCACAGCACAGTATCATCTACTTATGATTTATCTAAAACAATGCACACTGAGTTTATTTTACTTGTGCAACAATTCTAATGACTTAAATGGCAGGGGGGACGTGTATGGAAGGCTAAAGGCAGTGTTCACTTTTTATGGGAAGCTGTTTTTTAACCCTGGTTTAGCCGTGGTTGTGGGAGGCAACAAACCTGTTGGACGTACAAAGTATTAAAATCCCCTTCCAGTGACCTTCCGTCAGCTCCCAGGCCTCCCAGCTTCAGTTGGACTTTGATATTTTTTTAAATGTGTTTTTGTCTGTATATTTAAATGTAATTTGTCTTGTTTATTTCTGTTAAATATGATGCATGTCTGTTAGAATTAATTTGTGTTCTCTTCTCATCCTTCTCTGTCTGAAGGTGCAGATCTGACTGACAATGTCACTGCGCTGTCTCACAACAGTCCTTTTGGCTATGGCCCTCTGTTTTCTGCCTTGCATTACTTCTTCCCTCAACCTGGAGGATCCAAATGTCTGCAGCCACTGGGAAAGGTCAGTCGCAATGATGCAACCATTTCTTCAAATGCATTTTTTTTATTTAGGAGAAATATGTAAGGCCAAAGTCAAACGGACACACACAGATAGAGAAAGAGACCAAACAGGGAAATACAAATATGTTGATAGAATACGAATATGTTGGCACAACGTAGAAGAATGAGACTGAAACTTATCACTTTGTATTGATCCAATTGACACCAGATTCAACTTCAACAGGTGAACCTATTTTTAGTACTTTTGATATTTTGGGATTGTTCTGGCCACCCTTAATGGAGACTCTAGGAACCACAAGAAATCCTGCATTCTGGAAATGCAGTGTTCTGTTGAGTAATTCGGTACAATGAGCTTGTTAATATATGATGTTGCCTGACAAATAAGGGCATTCAGGGTAGAAGAAGTACTTCCCACACACTCTATCGGATTGGGATCTGGGGAATTAGGAGGTTAGGTCTTTGTAAAATGCCCAGTCTCACAATGTTAAAGAAAGTGAGAAAAAAAATCCTAGATCCTGGTTTCTGGGCCAAGATCCATCTACCATCGAAGTTTCAAGGAAATCTGGTCAGTAATCATTGGGTAATTATACGGACCAACCAACCAACCAACCAACCAACCAACAACAAGCAAACAGATACAGGTGAAAAGGCAGAGGTAATGATTTAGTGCAATAATCCTTAGATTTGTTGTGGTCTATATTTGAAAAATCTTTGAAACTCTAATTAAACCAGCCTCAGTACTGACCAGTACAGGGTACCAGCATCTTTTCATTTTACTTTGGCTTTGGTGCTTGCAATCCGCTGCAATGTTTGGCATCTTATTATTATTTTTTTTGTGTGTGTCACGAGCAAATCTGGCAAAAAACACATTGATAAACTATTAGAAATAGCGTCACTTATGTTTGTGACATAAACAGCATAATACTACCAGCACCATGCTTGATAGTATGGATGGTGTTCTTGGTGTGAAAAGCCCCAACTACTTGCCTCCAAACATATTGCTGGTCATTGGGAAGATGTTAAGAAGTCATGCTAAAAATACATTTTGATTCACACAACTTTCTTTAATCACCAAAATTGACTGACCAGTCTGAGGACTTGCAAATTCTGGGAAACTGAGTTCAGTTCAGATGTCCATTTTGAAATCCACAATGAACAACTTCATCTGTGGGTCCCAACTGATCTCTCCTCTCTTTTCTCTTGTGTTTACAGTTACTCGGTTACTGTCCAAGAGTCGTATGCCCATCCTTTTGATCAGATTTATTACACCAGATGCACCGACATCCTCAACTGGTTCAAGTGCACCAGACACAGGTGAGGACTACATTTCTGAGGTTTGATAGAGATAAGAATGTGAATGTGGAGAGAGGTGGTTTATTACAAGGACCACAGCACTTTTTTTGCATCTATACTTGACAAGCATTTTCCAAACCATACCAAGTGTTTTAACCACCTCCTTGACTTGACAGTTGAAAGATAGGCAGTCCATCACAGTGATTATCTTCCGTTCCGTTCCGTTTTCATGTCCGCTCGTCCGTGAGGGTCGCGGGATGTTGCCGCTTTTTCCCCCCTGAGGGGTTGCGGGGCTTACTGGGGCCAAATCCAGTTACACACAATGGGCGTAGGCAGTGATTATCTTGTCTTCTTTTATTTAGAAAAAAAAGTATTTTATTACAACATGGTACTCAATCTGAATGAACATCTACATGACTATGCAATCAGAACAGACACAAATAAAAGCAGACTAATAATTGTCGATGGAAAAAACAGCAGTTTGATAAATTGAACAGTTTTCTCTCTGTTGAGCTGCAGCTTGTGGGCAGGACCTACCTTTGAGGTCTATGGAGACAGCGAGAGCAGAGCATGGATGTATAGACACATAATAATATATATATATAAAATATATATATCCATCTTAGTTCTAAAATAGCATGTAGACTGCTTCTCTTTAACGATCTATGATCGTACATATTATAGATCATTGTAAAACATTATTTTCTGAGCATGTAGCTGCTAGGTTAGTGTTAGTTCAATTAACTAGTCACTCACTCCTCATAGATAAACGTTATGTGCACAGGCTGCCTATTAGCCCACAAGTGCATGTAACATTAGCCACTATTTATCAGGACTTGTGCTCTATGATCTAACGTTAGTTGCTATATTATTTTATCAGCCTCTAGCTAGCTAGTTAATTTTACTCACTTTCTTGTTTTAACATTAGGTGTCACGTTAGCTGAGCTGTCTGCATTACCATCCACCTGTTTTCAGTTTTGATAATAGTGGCAGAAAAAAACATCAAATCTATGTGGACCGATGAGGAGACAGTAGCTTTCTTCACATTTTATAAATGACAGAAACAACATTAAAGTCATATTTCGTTTGTATCTTCTATATTGTTTATAACCATTAAAGGTTTGATTAGTACCACTCAATTATGTAATTGTGTTGCGGCATCTTATTCAACGCTGTTCTAATTGCAGCTTGATTAGATAAGATATGATATAGCAACTAATGTTAGATTGTTGAACACAAGTTCTGTTTACTTGTGGCTAATGTTTGTTGGTTTGTCACTGTTGACAACAAAATTGTTGGGTAAACGGCTTCATGATCGAAGTTTTTATATCACAATGACGCGTATTTACGCTGTCTCTCTGTTGCTTGTTAACATCACTCTTTCCCTGTGCTCCAAGTCTTTTTTTAATCAGTTGTTTGTCAGTCAGTTTTTAAATCAGGTTTAAACTTTTGTATTGCAAACAAGACTTTTGATTTGCAAACCAAACTTTTGAATATGCATTATACATTTTTAATCACAAATGTATTTTACACTTAAGTGTCAATAGTTTTGCTCTCAAATCTGTTTTTTGATTGGAGTGGGAAAACGTTACATGCACATGCAGGATAAAAGGCAGCCTGTGCACGTAACGTTAACCTATGTGGGGTGAATTAATATTTTCTTAGCAGCTACAGGCTGACAAAATAGTATGTATTATTATGATCTATGATATGTATGTATATACATATCATAGATCATTAAACAAAAGGAATCTACATGCTTTAGTTCAAACATAAACTTCTTGCTATTACTAAGATGGAAGTTATGTGTAAACATATCTGCACATTGATTATGTGTCTATACATCCATGCTCTGCTCCTTCATCTCCATGGACTTAAAGGTGGGTGCTGCCAAGCTGTCACTCAAGCCTGGCCAATAGAGATGTGTCTTACATATTTCTGCATAGGCCCCACCCACAAGATGCAGTTCAGCAAGCAAACCTCAGATTTGCATTAATCCATTTTTAATCACAGATTTATTTTACTTGCAATAATGCATTTTTTAATTTAGGTGTCAATAGTTTTGCTGTCAAATCTGTTCTGTTTACATTGCATGATAAAGAAAAAAAAACATATTTTCATAGAATAATGCCATGGTAATTTGAGGACATTTTAGACCAAAACTGTATATCACAGCAATCACACCAGAACATGGAACACAATTAATGAATGAAAAATGCAGTGAAATTAAAAAGGAGAGACAGCCTCGCACACAATGTTGCATGACCTAGTTCCTCAGGGTTCATGATGCTGTAGCATAGAATACAGATGTTTAGAGGATTTGTTAGGTTGATAGTTTTGTCACTGTTGACAGTCTGCAGCATATCCATATACTTGACTGATAATCCACAAAATTGTTGGGTAGAAGGCTTCATGATCCAAGTGTTTATATCACACATCCACACTCTCTCTCTATCGCTTGTTAACATGACTCTCTCCCTCTGCTGCAAGTCTTCATTTAATCAGTTGTTTTATCAGTTTTTAATAAGTTGCTGCAGCCAGATGAGCTAAACATGTTTCATGCTGGCTTTGATCTCCTCAACAGAGACTCTGCTGTAAAGTCTACTCAACCTCCAGAAGACTGTCCATTGTCAGTAACCAGCAGTCAATAGCGCAGAGTGTACTTCATGCCCAGAGCAACTAACTACATTTAGCAGCAGTTAGCACATACTTGCAGCTAGCAACAAGGCTACCGGTATCCGTCCACAAGGAAACTCCATAAAACACCTTGGTACTGAAACTAGCCTCTCACGTCATTCCGTCGTGCCACGTTGCCACAGTTAGGAAGTGGCCATTAAGAAGCTGCTGGTTATCCGTTTGGTAGTAGTTACGTAGGCAACCAATAAAACCAACTGTCCAGTGCTGCTCCAGGCAGAGCAGCCCAGGCACAGCAGAGTGAAAAAACATGAAATGCAGTACCTATGAGTAGATAGCTAGCGCGCTAAATGACCCTGGCTTTAAAACGAAGAGAAGAAGATGACAACAACAATGAAGAACAACAGTAACAATCCTCAACAAGAAAAACTAATGAAATGTAAGTAGTTATTACATACACATATTGTTCTTCATTGTCGTTGTCGTCTTTGTCATTGTCGTCGTCATCTCTTCTTCTCTCTGTTTTAAAGCCAGGGTTGTTTAGCGCGCTAGCTATCTACACATATGTACTGAGCTGTGTCAGTCAAAAACGAATTAGCCAATGGGGACGCTCTGCTGAAATGGCCCGCCTACCCGAGAGGTTTGTGCTAAAATCGCAAACAAAAAGTCAGAGAGCAGAAACAAAAAGTCAGGGAGCACAAATGAGACAGAGCGGAGAGAGAGAAGCAGAGGGAACCGTAAACAAAATAATGCATTATTAGTAAAGTAAAAGACCAATATTTTACACGATTTGACAAATTATTTGATTGCAAGTTCTAAGTTTTATTTTTGAAACAACTTTAAAGTCCTCTCAAATTCCTGTTTTTGTCTGACATTTAAGAAGTTTTTTTTGTTTCTTTTAGCACAAATCTAATTCCATACACCGTCGGGTCCGTCCACTACAGGGGGTTAAAAGTCTACAAACTCCCTTCCATTTAGTAAGAACTGAAGAAGCCGTTTGAATGAGAGGTGAAACATCTTCAAGAAACTGAAACAAGTCCAGCTGCTTACGATACAGTACTTAGAATTCCTCCATATAACATGACCCAGCTTCACCCAAATCGCTGAATAAAGTTAGAGTTACGTTTTGTTCTGTCTTTTCTCATTTATTTTATTGCAAATTATTGTTATATCTTTGTACACTAGTCTGTAGGTCCGGTCACAAGCAACACTATCCTCTGGCAACATTCAACTTTTTATTCATCCATTTCTATACATTTTATAAATAACATTTAGAAAGTGTTTATTGGACAAATAATTAGTATTCACCCTCAAGTGCCTGATGAGTCAGTAACATTTTTGTTAGGTTTCCAGATAATTTACACATTTCAAAATACGTGTGTATAGAAATGAAATGGAGCAAGACATTTACGGAAATGTGGACACCATCATCGGCTGCATTACAAACAAAGATGAGAGTTCATATCGAAAAAAAACAGATTGGTGCACAGAGAACAATCAAGGTGAGCAAAACCAAGGAGCTGATTGTTGTTGAGGCAATGATACACACTCCTGTCTACATCAGTAGAACTAAGGCGGAGGAGGGGAGCAGCTTTAGGTTCCATGGAAATACCGTCACTGAGAACCTATCTTGGTCGTCACACATCAACGCCCTGTTTAAAAAGTTCTTCATCTTTTACAAGTTGAAAAAGGAAAAATAGAAGGCATCCTGAATGGAAACATCACAAAGTGGGATGGCTCATGCCTAGGACAGGAACACTACGACTCAACAAGTCAGACATCATTGGCACCCATCTACCGTGCATCAGTAGCCCCATCACACTGCCGTTTGAATACGGGGATCCTGCGCCAATTCTCTGCCTCTGTGTGAAAGTCTCGGAGGTGGAGAGGGGGGAAATTTGGCTCTATATTATTGGCGAACCGAACCAGTGTGAATGGATAAGCCGGTGTCCTGATCGAGGACGTGTCGGCCTGACAGTCTGATAATTACACAGGTCCTTCACTCATCTAAATAAAGAAAATGTCCGACAAAGCAACATTACATGACCAAACAAAAGTAACATAGTAACTGTAACTGTCTTGGGCAAATTATATGAGGAAAAAAATACCTCAGATATATGCAGAGCAGCATCTGTCCTCCTGTCTGTCCTCATGCCTGTGCTACTGACTCTTCACAACATTTCTGCCCAAAAAACAATGACTATCACTGGAAGAAAACTTTAACTCATCAAGAGAAAAAAGAAAATCACCGCAAAGGTCAGCCCTCCAGACCGAGACGTCAGTGAACTTTATCCCAGAAAACGGCCTCCCTCCCTGCAAGTGAGGGAGTCAGACAGCGTCCAATTTACTGATGGAGATTATGTATTTATGGTAATTTAGAGCGAAAAGTGTAACTTAATCACTTTCCAGGATGTTTTGTGGGTCAGGATCTCAATTACAACACATTATAACATCAGCCATATGATTATAAACTGTCTGCGGGTTTAGATTGACAGGAGGACACCTGGGAAACACCTTGAAAACAGACATACATCATCATCATGACGTGTACCGTCACCCCTCTTTTGGAGCTGCAGTGCCGGCTTTCTGTGTGAATTACACAGCAGTCGGAGATGCTTGGCTCTGTGTGAATGACCAACGGCAGAGAATTTGCGAACCGCCACTGTAGAGATAATGGGTCTGTGTGAAAAGGGCTACTGACATTGGTGAAGTGAGATGTCCGCATAGAACCCAAAGGATACTTAAAGACAACATGCACCCAACCCACAATCTGTTCACACTGCTGACATCTTGCAAAAGAAACGGAAGTATCTGCTGCCATACCACCAGACCACCACCAGTAGTTTCATTCAGCCCCGAGACTCCTCAATTTATTATCAACACTCCCTTTATAAAACAGATGTAGCACAAAGGACACAGTTTAATTTGTCTTTTACATGTTTCTAAAAAATGAAAATTAATTTATCTTGTAACCTTTTTAACCTTAATAGTCAGCTTCTCTCAGCACAGTGTTGTAAAACGACTTCTCTTTTCTTTGTTGGTCCTAAAGATTTCAAATATCAAAAAGTCACCAGGAGTCCTCAAGGCTGAGTGCAATAGAAATTTATTTGCCGGCAAAAAAGAGCGGGATCAGACACAGACAAAATCTGTGAAAAAAAACCAAACTGACCTGAGGCTCAAAGCTCTTTCTTAGATTTGTGGTTACATGTTCACACTTCACATCATCGGACTGTAGCAGCTTTAATCAGTAGATTCACTTTTCAGTCAGCTGGTGCCCAGTAGTATGTTTTAGCAACTCTTTCACACTTTGTTTCTTACCTTTGTCATTACAAAAGGTATTATCAGTTACCATTAGTCACTATCTACTTACTATGGTTATTTTACACTACAACAGCTCTCCGAATTTAGACTTCTCCATCACATCTTTCCTAGACCTCATGATGTTTTCCATTGGGGCTAAGGAAAATTGGCTAGGAAAGGACTAGGAGGTGACTAGTCAACTGCATCCCTAATATTTGAAGTGTAGCAGAATTATGATGAGTGGCCCCTAGTGGCCTGACTACTGCCCTCCTGACTACACTCCTGTAATTAAGAACACACACACAGAAATGGGGGATGGAGACTGCAAGCTAGAAAGAATAGAACTGAACTGACTAGAATATGCCTTTTAATGTCATTATACACATGTACAATGAAATTGTGAAAGGCTTTCTCTTCAGGTCAGTAGAAACAAATATATATAAATATAATATAAGAAGTAGCATCTTTAACTATGTGCAAAACAGTGGTGGTCCAAGATAGTGCAAGTATGTCAACCGCTGCTGCAGTTTCTATGGAAGGGATTGTTCATAATGGAGAATGGATGGAGGTAACAGCTCTGGGGTAGAAGCTGTTTCTCAGTCTGTAAGTGGTGGATTAGATCCTGAACCGTCTGTCTGAGGGCAGCAGTTTGAATAGGGAGTGTCCAGGCTGTGTACAGTCCTTACAGATGCTGGTGACTTTTTTTCTTTAGCCTGGCAGCATAAACAGTGATAGATGGTTCGTTCCTAGTTTTCTGCAGTGAAGGATGGGCTAGAGGGATTAGCTCTCAGATAAAGTATAAAGAAACAACACCCAACATCCGGAAAAATGCCTGTTGTCTTTCTTGACATCCGTTATCCTTGAGGTCAGAGGTCACTGGATCTGTGTGTCTCTGTGCACTCCAACCCAGGCACAAAGTCATTTGATTATATCCATCCATCCATTTTCTTCCGAGTCGCGGGGGCAGCTGTCTGAGCAGGGACACTCAGACTTCCAAGAACAAGACTCCAACATACTTGAACTCCTCCACAGGCAGGAGCTCTCCCCAAACCCGGAGGGAGCACGCCACCTTTTTCCAGTCGAGAACTATCACCTCAGGCTTGGAGGTGGTGATTTTCATCCCAGCTGCTTCACACTCAGCTGCAAACTGCCCCAGGACATGCTGGAGGTCCTGGCTCGAAGGAGCCAACAAGACAACATCGTCTGCGAAAAGCAGAGATGAAATCCAGTAGCTCCCGAACCAGACCCCCTCCGGCCCCTGACTGCGCCTAGAAATTCTGTCCATTAAAATAATGAACAGAACCGTGACAAAGGGCAGCCCTGCCGGAGTCCAAAATGCACCGGGAACAGGTCTTACTTACTGCCAGCAATGCAAACCAGGCTGCTGCTCCGGTTGTACTGGGACCATACAGCATTCAGCAGAGGGCCTTCGACCCCGTACTCCCAAAGCACTTCCCACAGAATGCCACGAGAGACACGGTCGAATGACTCCTCCAAGTCCACAAAACACATGTGGACTGGTTGGGCAGTCCTCTCCAATACCCTGGAATAGACTTTCTCAGGGAGGCTGAGGAGTATGATCCTCCGATAGTTGGAACACACCCTCTGGTCTGCCAGTCCAGAGGCACTGTCCCTGACTGCTACGCGATGCTGCAGAGACGTGTCAGCCAAGACAGCCCCACAACATCCAGAGACTTGAGGTACTCAGGGCGGATCTCATGCACCCCCGGTGCTTTGCCACTGAGGAGCTTCTGAACTACCTCAGTTACTTTGGCTTGGGTGATGAATGAATCAACCTCCCTAGTCCCTAGTGGAAGGCGTGTCAGTGGGATTGAGGAGATTCTAGAAGTATTCCTTCCGCCGCCCGACGATATCCCCAGTCGAGGTCAACAACTCCCCACCTCCACCGTAAACAGTGTTGGTGGAGGGCTGCTTCTTCTTCCTGAAGCGCCGGATGATTTGCCAAAATTTCCTCTAGGCCGACCGGTAGTCCTCCTCCATGGCCTCCTCGAACTTTTCCCAGACCCGAGCCTTTGCTTCCGCGACCGCCCGTGCTGCCGCGTGCTTGGCCTGCCGGTACCCGTCAGCTGCCTCAGGAGTCCCCCAAGCCAACCAGTCTTGATAGGACTCCTTCTTCAGCTTGACAGCATCCCTTACTTCCAGTGTCCACCACCGGGGATTGCCGCCACAACAGGCACCGGAGACCTTAAGGCCACAGCTTCGAACAGCTGCGTCAACAATGGAAGTGGAGAACATGGTCCATTTGGACTCAATGTCCCCAGCCTCCCTTGGGATCTAGTCAAAGCTCTCCCGGAGGTGAGAATTGAAGACCTCCCTGATAGAGGGTTCCGCCAGACGTTCCCAGCAGACCCTCACAATACGTTTGAGTTTGCCAAGTCTGTCCAGCTTCCTCCCCTGCCAGCGGATCCAACTCACCACCAGGTGGTGATCAGTTGAAAGCTCAGCCCCTCTCTTCACCCTGAGTGTCCAAGACATACGGCCGGAGGTCAGATGACACGACCACAAAGTCGATCATTGACCTCGGCCTAGGGTGTCCTGTGCCACATGCACTGATGGACACCCTTATGCTTGAACTTGGTGTTTGTTATGGACAAACTGTGACTAGCACAGAAGTCCAGTTACAAAACACCACTGGGGTTTAAATCGGGTAGGCCGTTCCTCCCAATCACACCCCTTCAGGTAATACTGTTGCTGCCCACGGGAGCGTTGAAGTCCCTCAGTAGAACGACGGAGTCCCTGGTTGGAACACTCTCCAGTACCCCTCCCAGGGCCTCCAAGAAGGCCGGGTACTCTAGCCCTAACTCGAGCCCCAACCCCAGGTCTGGCTCCAGGGTGGGGCCCCGGTAATGCCAGTCCGGGCGACGTGCACTTCCTTGTTTTAATATCTGTCATCAGGGGCATTTGAACAGCTCTTAGTCTGACCTGTCACCTAGGACCTGTTTGGCTTGGGAGACCCTACCTGGAGCGTCATTTGACTAAAGCGTAATAATTTTTATGAAAGAATTTAGTGGTTTCTCATCTTCCTGTGCTTTGTCTGTTACATTGTGCTTAACTTGTGCTTAACTAAAAATTACGTTTAACATATGCTAGTGTTGCCATCCTATGATTTACATCAGGACAATGTTAAAAAAGTATAGGTAGTTCCACATGTATACCATTCACTCTCTACATCCACTCCACATATTTATATACAGGATGAAAGAAAGATACATACATTTTGTGTATCCATCTATTAGCATATCCTTTTCAGAGGGTCTAGCCTGATCTGACCTCACTTCTTTCTGCGTGCAGGGTAAGCTATCGGACAGCATATCGTAGAGGAGAGAAGACCATGTACCGGAGAAAGTCCCAGTGCTGCCCAGGGTTCTACGAGAATGGAGAGATCTGTGCTCGTGAGTATCTTCACACACACACACACACACACACACACACACACACACACACACAGATAATGGTTTTTTAGATAATCAAAGTTATTTACTTCAACTTGATTCTATTCATCTTCATCTTGGTGCTAAATGGTGTCAATAAACTTTTGCTTTTCACGTTATTCCAAGCCCCTTGCTACCTTGCACTAATTATTGGCATGACTTCCACCATGTCCTTTCACTTAAAGAGAAACTGCATTTTTCATGGTAACCAGACACTAATCCTCTTACTTGGAGTGATTGGTATGGTATACCATTAATTCATGAAGATCTAAGTTAGTGATTTCATCAAGTGAATACTATTAACACTATTATTATTGCTTAGTCAACTTAGGTAGCGCTTCTTAAGCCTTCAGAGTACCCCTCAATGTGTAATGCTCCATGCATTATTATGATACTGTCTTACTTACACCTTCTTCTGACCGCCAGAAACATCATCCATAATGGTTTCCCCTGTGACCGCCCCTAAAGATTTGTAGATATGGACACCTATGGAACTACTCAAGAATTGGAAATGCCTGTTCACCATTTTAAAATATTGCCCTGTAGCCTGTAACCGATAACTATTCCTAATTAGAAATAATTTAAAGCACTGATTGTGGTTCCTTGTTGCATCATTGTCTGAACGCCACAGGACAGCACCTATAACACACAAGTTGCGAAAAGCAGCCTGCACTGTCCTTCAAAACAAAATTGATCATCTAACATCCCATTCACTATTCATCTTACTACTTCAGGCTTTGGCCAACAGTACACATGGACTATCGTTTGTTGGTGAAAATCCTGCTATTGATTTGGGGAAAATGACACGGCTGGCGACTATCCTCTGCTTTTGATATGATAACATCAGTTTTCCGGCTCAGATCTGAGCTTTGCAGACTGGTTTATCTCCAGATTGCTCTTAACTCTTCTGATTTACTAGATTAGTCTACATCTCATCTTTGTTTCAGCTCTTGGTCAAACTCTCAGGTATTGCCAGGGAAACTGAATGATTCCTTGTGAAAAAACACCATACTTTGATTGCAAAACTTAATGGTCTTAATTAAATTTTCTTTGGCAAGTGATAAGCAAGATAATGCCCTTTGAGGTGTCCATAATCAGTTAGCATTATCCGTTACAAACCGTATATTCTCCAATACATGGTGTAATTGTATCCTATTTATGTAGATGCTTAATATATAATTTCAGCTGTGGCTTACAGACAGGTGAGAAGTTAAAGGATTAACCAGAATAAAAGTGTAATATAAGAAATGCACTTCTGCAAGTATGATATGGATGGATTGGAGTGTTAATATATTGCTACTGCATGCTGAGGAAACTGGGAAAATTGGTTCAGCTATCTGTTAATGGTGACTTCTCGGAAAAAACTAAAACAGAAACTGTGTCTCCTACATGTGTTGTTACCCGTACTTCCTCGGTAGACAGCAGGCAGTGACAGGTGTAAAGACACAGTGGACAGGGGCGAAAAAAAATCAACAACTGCTGGTCAGTGACAGTAAAAGAAAGCATTATGTTAACCACAGCCTGCTGGTCTGATGGTGGAAATAGTGATGTTTATTTTTTTTAAATTTTGAAGTCATAATATCTGTGTGCCTTGGTGGAGATGGTGTCCACCGTTTTATTCATGTAGGGACTATAATAATGTGCCCCGGGAGTTCAAAGGGGAATTTATTTTGGTGTGAAAAGGCTGTTGTATAAGCCCCTGTCACATGCTGCTCACTGAGCCCTTCAAAAAAATGTTACAGGAAGGAAGATTTGCCAGAGGCATTACCAGATTGGAGTCAGTTGGAAAGGAAGTTGAATTCCACTTAAGTTAAATTCAGTAAATCTTATTGTGATCAACATCAGTTTGCCTGCTTAACATTTTCGTTTCAAAAACATACTGTGAAGCCTGTTAATAGAAATAGAATTTTAGGTGGAAGCACTTGCTAATTTTCATTAAGTTAAGAGATGTACATTTGTCTGAATATTATTTTAAAACAAAAAATCTACTAGAAAGTTATTTAATAACAGTTTATTTTTTTGACATTATGTCAAAGATGTCTGCCTGCATCAGAAAAGAAACTGCTGGTGTGTTTGTGTGTTTAGCCAACTTGTCACCCCTTTTTCCCCTCAAACAATTCTTCATCGTATGTTTTAAAAGTCAATGTGTGTTCAGCTCTCAGTACTTTTCTAGCTTTGAGCTCCCATGCCTGACAGAGTCAGCTGAAGTGACAGCCACTGTAACTGACCTAGCTGAGCTAACTTGAAGCAATAAGGGTTTACTATAGCAACAACAACAACAATAAGAAGAAGAATATAACACTTCAACTTTCAGTCAATCTTTTTTTTTTCAGAGGTGCTTTGAGGTGCCTGCATTAAATAGTATTGCTTTAAATGTCCATCTTTATGCATGTACACTGGCTTCGATGCTCTTTGTGTCTTAAATTGGGCCCAGTGTGTGACCCTGACCTGGGGAACCCTTTTGTTACTACTAGTTGTTTACTGGCTTTTCTATTGTACTGTACATTTTTGTAGTAATCTATGGCACAGCAATTTCCTTGGGGATTATCTTATCTTACCTTGTCACCTTGCCTTTCTGTTTCCCTCTCTACCAGCAGAGTTTTCTGCTGTCAGCAGGACTTATAAAGTCACCCTAGAAACACAACTTTTTTTTTCTCAACCATGATTCTGTTGACATGACAGCAGGTGAGCTGTGTGTGGATCGATTCGATTCCAATAATCGAAGTCTCGATTCGATTACAAATCGATTTTGGATTATTAACGATTATTGATTTGATTTTTAATTATTAGTGATTATTGATCTTCCATTTAACATCAGTCAGCTGCTGAATTATTTTACTTCTCTTTTGAGTAACACCTCACAGCACCTTCAATATTGTATAGTGTAACTATAATATCCAAATTATTATTTTTTACTTTGTTTAAATGTAGTCTTTCACTGCTAAAAGAAAGTTGCCAAGCTCAGCAGCCGGACTCATGTTAGAAGCATTGTCGGTGAAGAGAACCAGGTTATGTTTCTCTATTCCCCACTCGTCTGCCATTGCTTTGAGAAGCTCACACATATTTGCGTTTGGGTGGCTATCATCCATAGCTCTCATCTGAAATACATAGGACATTAGCTTCCATTAACTGCTGACATATGAGCTGTAACGGTCACGTATGAGACTGTAGCTCTGGATGTCCAGGCATCGCAGGTAATTGCTACCCTGTGAGCAGAGTTGAGGGACTCTTGCATGGAAAGCTTTGTCTCCTTGTAAAGATTTGGAATCAGTTTAAGTG